>JBAWJQ010000144.1:600000-952954 GCA_037783105.1 Bactrocera zonata | reverse complement strand
TAAAGTATTTTCTCAATCTTCTCGACCTTTTTTGTGTACATTTTTCATAAAAAGGTTAATCGAGATTTAGAGCCACTAACCAAACCAACTCAACCGACCTTTAATTGACTATAAAATGGTGTTGAAACCCATTCTTTTCTATAAATTAAGAATTAATCTAATTGTTTTCACGATTTGAGATGCTTCATTGAACAGTCTATAGGTCACCACACACACTCATTTATTTATAAAATCAATTTATAAGGTTTCCACAAATTAAATTAATAGATTAATGGTAGTGATTTAGTGTATGTCACTTAAATGCACAAGATAAGCCTGACCAATGGGTGCGTTACCTTGTGCTGATGGCAATAAAGTGAAAGAAGATTTAACTATACGCACAACCGCTTTTTCCAAGCAACTTAAACCTAGACCAACCAGTGAGTGAAAATGGTTGAAAAAGGGTGAAAATTTTCCAGGTTAAATACCGGTAAGCAAATGGTGCAGAAAACAATAGAAAAACAAAAATTAGATAAACCACAAAACAAAACGAAAGCAATAAAACGAAGAATCTTCAATCATGCAAGCAACTGGCTACATATTCAGCGCCTCTTGGCATTTCAGCGCCTATACCTACAACAAATTGATGGACAAATGTCATTACTTTAGCAAAGCAAAGATAAAAATTATGAGAAAAAAGCAAGAAAAAATGTTAAGTTCGGTAGAAGAACTTGCTTTTGATTGATCATTTTGTGCAGCAGTTATATGCTATAGTGGTCCAATCTGAAAATTTTTTCGTCAAAGGAAAAAGTTTTCCTTATGAGGTCAGTTTGTATGACAGCTATATGTTATAGTGGTCCTATATCGGCGGTTCCGACAAATGAACAGTTGTTTTAGAAGAAAAAGACGTGTGCAAAGTTTCAGATCGATATCTCAAAAACTTAGGGCCAAAATAGAGAAACAGACATGGCTAAATCAACTTAGTTCGTCACACTGAGTATTTATATATATATTTTGTAGGTTCCCGAATATTTCCAAACAAACTTCGTCGCAAACTTAATCTACCCTGTGTAGGGTATAAGCAGACAACAAAAACAATAAAAAATGTTAATTCGTTATTTTTTTTATTTGACCGCAAAACTAATAGAAAAAGCAGGCAATAAAAAGTGTTGACCAATTGCAACCAGTGAAGTGGACTTACTGCTTACCATATAACGGCATCTTTGGAAAAAGCAAGTGGCCTTAAATAAAGCAAATAAAACAGAAAACAAACATAAAATAGAAGATTAAAAAAATCAAAAACAAACTGTGGCTTGTTGTTGTCATGCTCGCTGTGTCCACAAAGAACTGACCTAATGTATTACCGCAGTCAACAGAAAAGGTTGAAATGCCACCAAAACGGTGCAAACGCTACAACAGCAAGAATCACAACAACAGCAACAACAATCGCCGCTAACAACAATGCAACAAATTTGAATTTCTCACTGCTGACAGTTGGCTTCTTGTTGACAATTGAAGTATTCACCTGTTGTGTGTTCTTCTTTAATCAACTGCACAAGCTACAAACTACAACAACAGCAGCAGCAACAACATAAACATAAACGATTTTAGTTAAAGTTTTTAGAGCGATTTGCTCATCAAGTGTTTGGGGGCAGCGGCAGCGGCGGTCAGTTGGGTGTTGAGTGTGGAATGCGCTGGGTCGAAGGTGATTGAGAGCAGTCGCCATTGTGCATGTGACACACACACATATACAAACATTTTCATATGTGCTGCAGAAGTGTGTCACGACAGCTGAAGGGAAGGTGAAAGAATTGGAATTATTTGCATATTTCCGATAAGGTTTCCAACAAAGCGAATTTGGCTTAGTTTTTTGAAGCGCGAAATGCTAAGAATTTCTTTTGGTCGAAGTGAAAAGCGTCAGCATTTGTGGGCTCCGACGAAGAATTCGAGGTATGTCTTTGCTGAAAATAAATAAAATCCAAAGATTGCATGTGGCATGACTGTTGGTTCTAATAAGCATACAAATTTTTTACAAATTCCTTTTTGATTCATTGCCAGTTATGCATGTGTTTGTGTATTTGATTTACCTCCTCGTGCTTAATATTTCATGGCTTTTCAAAGGAAAATAATCATGATTCGATCTTTTTACTCCATAAACGACCCGGTTTCTCAGTTTTTGAGATATCGATCTGAAATTTTGTACACATCCTTTTCTCTCCAATAGGCGCCGATATTGGGCATCAGCTAGTGCCATACATATTGAACGATCAAACTCATGCTCTTGTATGGGATTTTTTTATTTAATATTTTTTCGTCTGAACATCCACTTTCCGAAATTCAGTTCACGAAGTGAAATCATTTTCGATGCTCATGGGGCCTCTACAGAGTTCAGACACTTTTTCATGTCAATAGCATACTTTTTCGTGAAAAATAGTATTTCATTGACACTTAATTTTCATCCATGTTTTTTTTATCCAAGCCTTCGAAATACCAAATTTTGCATCATCCAAAATGTTTCATCTCATGAACCAATATCCAAACAAAATTGCCTACAGTTTGCTAATAACGTTCTTATTGCTCTTATAATCTCCAAAAGTACTTCAGTCACGCAAATAACCTATAAAACCATCTATGACATATGCAATAGTCTTAAAATTTCCTATAATTTCACAAATTTTAACGAGGATATAAAATCAAAAATGTGTACTTTTATATACATATCTGCAAACATTCTGGCAATAATTTTTTTTATTAGTACGAGACACTTCTGTCGCGAATGATTTTGTTCGCATTTTCCATATGTACATGTGGATATACTCATTATTGCTTATTTGTTTGACATCTAAAACCCTCCCACGAATAAAAATCGCAGATTCTTAAATATGTACTGTTCCCAGTACATATTATCTATTGAAGGCTTTCATTGGGAAAAATTTGCTAGATTTCGAACTTTCGGTGACTTTACAAACATTTTGCTTCTTAATATTCTTCAAAGAATTATATAGAATCTAGACACTTGTTTTTTATTGTTTTAATAATTTCATTGTTCTTGCTTAAAATAAAAAAAAAAAATAGAAAATTTATACTTACGAAAAATTTTTTCTTATAGCTTATTTGTCCAATGTTAAAATATTTAGTCAATATCATCAATTTCTAAAACTTGGATTTGGCACAATGAGAATTAGGTACCGAAAGGTAGAAAATTAGATAGAAAAGCATGGATTATCGAAGCTTATGAAGCAGTCACGTTTGCAGAAATATGTCAGTTTGTAATATGTGCAGATATTAAGTCTTAAGTGTCATGGTTGGACACGAGAAGCTTTTTTAATGTATGAAAAGTCTCGAGAGTCTTGGCTGACCAGACATATTATATGCGTTAGTGCCTTCTATATTTCAGGATTCGAGAACAAATACAAATTTTAATCATGGAACGTTGACTAATTGTTTTTCAAAGTATTCTTCATTAAGATCTAAACACTATTGCAAGCGTTTGAGTCAATTGTCAAGTATTTTTGTTACCCAGATTAAGGTATCTCCAAATCTCTCAAAAAAAGTTGAAAGCTTAGTTTATTTTTTACGAACGGAAAAAGAGGAATCATTCGGTGCCAAGTCAGAACTATACGGAGGACGACTCATCAAATCGGTATTTTAGGTACTCATAAATGGAGTTGTTTCAGTTTGAAGAGCGATCTGTCTTCGGCGGTTGGTTTTCCTGACCTCTTGAAACAAATTTGAATTTTTATTGGTATGGTTGCGACATGTCCAATTTTTCAATTTTTCAAAAAAAAAAAAAAAAAAAAACAGACAACCATTTGCTTGGAAGTGCTTCGTGCACGAACAACTTTTGTTGGATTCGGCTCCTCTTGAAACACCCATACAGTCGGCTGTTGTTTACTTTTGGGCTCCAGCGCATAATTCCACGGTTCATCACCTATCACGAACATATTCTCTAAACCAATCGACATGAGCCTTTTGTTTTTTGAGAAATTGACAAATTGTGTGGGATCCAACGTGCACATTTTTTTTTGCAGTTCATTCAATATTGAATGTATGCGAGTCTTACTTATGCCAATAGTTGTCTCCATCTCACGATAGATCACCTGGTGATCTCGCAATATCAGTCTAGCATAGAATCAATATTTTTCAGAACAACTACAGATTTTGGACGACATTCACGAAATTCGTTTTGAAGTGATCTGGATTATATTATCCATACCATCGATTAACATTTGTCCTTGATGGAGCTTCATCGTCAAAAATTTATTGAAATTGATCTATCAACCCATGTCGAAAGTTGTAAAAAATAATTGCACGAAAATGTTGCGAATGAATTCCATTTTTTGATCGAGATGAATTTTTTAAGTTACTGCAAACAGCACAAATAGTGCTCGTACGTTAAAACGTTCTGATTATGTATAACATCAGAAAAGTTTAGCTTTACGATAAAGTTGTAAGTCGGTAGATCCCGAAATGTAAAAGGCAACCTACGAAGAATGTAGTAAATGACATCGTGACTGGCCGTTCATACTATTGAAGGATTTCATTGGGAGACATTGGTCTTTGTAGTACCATCAGTTATAATGTTTCGTTGGCTTCAGAGAAACTAAGTTGCTCATCTCTTTACAGAAATAATGTTATTCTGCTTTCCCACCTATTTAAATATTGGCTAGAGCGTCTCCCTTTAGTTTCATTTTCCCGGGGCGGCATAATTTCGGCGAACACATTATTCAGAATGTCCGCACTGTTTATTATAGAAATTGGAAAATAATAATTTATCACAATGAATGGTACCTTAGCTTTTTCTTATCAAATACATATATGCCGGAAGAATAAATTAACTTACATAATTCCAAGCCTTAGTTGAGACATTAAACAAAGTAGTGTCTTCACAACAATTTTGAATGGGAACATTTTTTCAAGTCTGAAAGAATGGAATCTGTTCAGAATCGTTTCGAGACCAGTTTAAGACCTAACCGAAATTTATTCCTAGTACAGAAGTGACTAGTGACAACGGGTAAAAAATGTGCTTAAAATCTTCAGCAAATTTTGATTTGCTCTTTTAACTTCCAAACTATAATTGCACCGGTCAACACGATTTTTGGGTCTGACATCTACATGCTAAATTTTAGTTTCTCCTATCACAAAAATAAGGAAAAAATTTTTTTCCGGTTAAAGTTTGCTTTCGTAGAAATTAGAGCAATTTTTGGATTTTTTTTCTTACCTTCTAAAGTATTTTTACAATTAACGCAGGCGAAGTGAGGTACCCAATTTTCATTTTGATTACTGACTTTCAGGTTGAAATAGGCTTCATAGGCTTCGCAAAGTTTCAAATTCGTTGATAAAGCAAATTTTTTACTTCTAACTTTAATAAATTCACCGCAAATAAAACAGAATAAATCAACATCATTTTTACACTGACTTGATGCCATTTTTTTACTGAGTAATACACTAATATTGTTGTTACAGCTATAATAAATAGGTTAACATTCACTACTGTGCTACTTCGAGTTAATCAAAGTGCTGCCATCTTGGATTTATGAAATAAATTAACTTATACTTATCGATGGCTTAAGGACTAAAGATTAATATTTAAGTGTTTTTCAATGTCTAGAATCAGAATTCAAGCATGAGAACAGAAACCCCAAAAAAAATATTTTTTTTTGTTGACCGGTGTTATCCTTTTTACGAAGAGCCCTACTTACAGTTGTTAAAACTACAATGGAACTCGAGGGAAATTTTCATGGCAATAATATCGGACATACCTATAATCTATTTGGCTTAGGTTTTTAGGTTATATAAAGTGATTATACCCAGTAATATATTTATGGCTTTAGCTTTCGAGTAGCAAAACACTCGAGGATCCAGGGAAAAAAGTTTAAGAAAGTTAGTATTTAGCACGAGTTACTTTCTAATTATTCTATTATTATTTAACCGAAACTGTAAGCTCACATTTTCGGTAGTGTTCCCCTATAGATAACGAAATGAACTCCTATCTTAAAAAACAAGAACTAATTGCTTGGATTTCGTTAGTTACATCAATAACGGCATGGCTTAAAGGTTGAAATTTGAGCTATCTGCATTTTGTTGTTATCAATTACTAACTTACATTTTTTATTTAACTGACTTAAGTAATTAATTTTGACTAAGTACTTTCGTAAACACAATACTCAGAGTTTCAATGGCAGCACAGTCTACAAATAGTACTTTGTCTTCCGCTCCAAACTTTCTGCACATCGTTCAAACTAAAAATAACAAAAACAAATTTTGAAAAATGAAAACATACAAACTTTTATAACAAACGTCAATTCCTAAGGTTAATGAGCGCACCCCTCCCGGCGACAACAACACGGCCAAAGTGGACATTTTAATCCGCGCACAGGTATTAATGTGTATTAGGAGCAGCGGCAGCGGCAGCAGCGTACTTAGTTAAGAGTCGAGCAAAATGAATCGTTTACGCACGCAAAAATTCAAAGTAAATGCGGAAAATAGCAATAACAATAACAACACAAACAATGAGAATAACAATGGCGGCAGTAACAACAATGTGAGCGGTTTACTACCAACGAGCAGTCTGCTCAACAAACTAACGAAGCGTTACTCGACGCTCAGCCATCGCATTACACGGCGACATCATGCGGGCCGCAAAGGCAGTTCGCCACAGAAAGTCGCCTCAGGCAGTTACGATATGACCGGCGCGCATTCGGATGATCATCGCTTGGAAATCGGTGCACCAGTGCTGATATCGACAACCACACTGGATGCGGATCGCTTTGATGTGAGTGAGGAGCGTCTGCGGCAGATTGGTGGTGGCATAGCGGCGACCAGCACCATGGTGCGTACGATCAACATACATTCATCGCCGCAAATGCCATCGTCAGGTAGCGAGACGGAGGTGTATGCCGATGCTTTGAGCACGCCGCCAGTCGTGGATGAGCCCGCTGAACCGGCTGGTGTTGAGGAGGAGGAGCGCTTCGAACTGGCATCGGCAGGCACACCAAAGCACACAACTGAGCCGGCAGATCCACTTGCTGATCTCAATGCGCGTCTTCTATTGAAATTACCTATATTTCCTGTGCCAGAGATGAACACGCAAAATGTGTCATCCACATCGGTCGAATCGCCTGCAAGTAGTGTGGAACAGCGCACTTTGACTGCGACTGCAGTCGAAAAGGTGTTATCGCCACCTAAACCGCGCATACCGACGCCACCGCCCAAACTGCGTCGCCGTCAACACTCGAAATCGGCGCAGAATCTACATCGCGCGGAGATGAAGATATTTCTCGAAAAGACGCCATCCATGACCCTGGATATGAGCTTGACTACAGCAGATCTCGAAAACTGTCGTGACTTACCGCGTTTACCGGAGCTCTTCGGTGTTAGCAAGTGCAGCCTTGCGCCGAGTGATTATGAGGGCAACGACGCCGATAAGGAAAACTCATCGCCGTCGGTGGAGTTGTCACCGCCACAATGCAAAAGTGATCCGAATACGCCAATGTGCGCGGAGCAAAAGGTTTGTGGCTATCTCTCGCAACAGCTGCACTTCAAGAGCGTCGATTCGTTGGACATGCGCCACACGAATGGCGGCAAGCGTCGCAGTGTTGTCTTCTCCAGCAACGCTTCGATCAATCAACATGGCTCGAAGAACAGTCTGACGAGTCACGCCAGCACCATTGAAGAGTTCGATTTGAAGTCGGTGAGTTGTCAAAGTTTGAATGCGCAAAATCTGTTTGTCTCCATCGATGAACTCAACGAGATCACGCGCCAAATTAACGAATCCGAGGAGTTCAATGATGATATCGATTTGGAATACTGCCAACACCGTGACAACTTAAAGCCCAGCGAACGTCGTATTACGCTTTTGAAGAATAAAAACTCGCGTCTTATCAGCTTCAATAATAATAAAGAGAAGCTTAGGAAGGGTTGGCATGGCGTAAAGAACTGGATTGGTGAGGAGAGCACCAAGCTGAAGGAAGTGGTGCAGAAGCAGGCGAATTTGCAACGCGTCGCCACCTCTAAGCTCAGTCTCAACAACTCCGAGTGTCGTCAATCGCCATCCGTGCATGGTAGTGTGCTGCTGCGTGGCGGTGATAGTCGGGTGGGCATGCCGGTGTTGCGCGACAGCGACACGAGTGTTGTTAGTATAAATCTGCAGCAGTCACAAGGCGCCACGGCAAGCACAGTGACCAGTCCAACGTCCGCTTTTGGCGTGAGTACTGATGACTTGGTGGATGGCAGTGGTGCTGGAGATGCAAGCGGCGGTGGTAATGCTGAAAATGAGGAGGATATGGAGTCATCGTTTACGCAACGACCAGCTGATGAGACACCAGCGGTCGCGAAATTATTGGAGGTAAGTAGAGTGCTGAGGTCTAGGTCTTGAAGAGGGTTTTCAAAAGAAAAAACCTAATAGTAAAACTCAAAGGCTTGATTTACAGAAATTGCTGATTAATATTTTTGTGGTTTTGAGGATTTTCATAAAGTATTTGTAGGTCATATGACCTAAATCTTATTCCACAGGTTTTGAATTGTGGTTTCCAAGTGACTTTATGCATATAATTTTAATTTTCATTCACAATATTTGCGTATATTTAAATTTGTTGTTGCTTCCGTCATATTTTCAGGGCCAAAATGGCTTCGAAGAATTGCGACGCTACGTCAAACAAGGTGGTGACTTCGGTAAGGAGCTGGTAATGATACTACAAGAAAGGTAAACAACTCTTATTTTATTTTCATCAAAAAAAAAAAAATAATAATACAAAATTTGCTCTCACAGAGTTGAGTCTGAGACATTATACTCAAAATCTCTCTCGAAAATGGCCAACAAATTGAACAAAGCCTGTCGTGAACTGCCCGGCAGCATAGCCGATGCTTGGCGTGGTGTTGCTACCGAAATGGAGAATCGCAGCGATATCCATCGCCAGCTGTCGGCTTCACTCACAGATGAAATTGTCAAACCACTCAAGAATATAATCGATGCCCATCACAAAACCAGAAAGTCGGTGAGTAACGTTAATGAAATACTTTTAGACTTCCCAACATTACACTAACCTAACCTCTCTCCCACCATTTCTCATCTCCAAAGGTTGAGAGCAACGTGGACAAGGCCGCGCGCACACTAGCCGAGTGGCGTGTCAGCGAGTCCAAAGCCAAGAAATCGTCACACACAGCTGCACGCGAAAATGAGAAGCTACAGGATGCCTTACTTGATGTACGAATACAAAAATCACCATCCATTGCGCTGCTACATCAAGGCCCCAATAAGCTTGCTGCCGAAAAGGAAATCAGATCAGCGGAGAAAGATTGCGCCAAATTGGATAGCAAACGTAAGAAGGCCGAGGAGGCTGTCAAGCGTGCCGATGTCGAATACTATACGCTCTGCATACGCGCTGAACGCGCACGCGTCGATTGGGAGATGGCTGTGTTGCGCGGCTCCTCACTGCTGCAGAATATCGAGAACCAACGTTTGGTTAGCATGAAAAACTTCATTGCGAATTACTCGCGTCTCACATCAAATATGAATCCCATTTTGGATGGTTTAATGCAACGTCTGCAACCGCAAGTTGACGCCTGCAACGTGTTGAAAGATATGCAGGTGGTTAAGAATATACGTCGTAATTCGGAGGGTCCCAGCGAGCAGCTGCTGCCGGACTTCTATTGTGAACACACCACCTTGGCTATGAATCGGGAGCGACGCAAGCATGCGCTTATCAAGCTGCTGCAGTTGGTCAAGGCGGATTTGGAGCGAGAGCGACGCTCACGTAATGGACTAAAGGGACTTTCCCAGTCATTAAACAACCAAGAGAATCAAAATATCACCGACAAGTTGTATCACGTAAGTTGGCATAGATTAGCTCTCGCTTTCTGTTTACATTACTTATCTCAAAAAATCTCGAAAGTTTTCTTTTGGAACTTTCTTATAACGGTTTACCTTGTCTGAGGGCCTCAATAAATTTGACTCAAATTCTTCGGTGAATTTAGAAAAGCAAACCTTTAGACATTCTCAAATATTAACTATAGAAAAGTTCATAAGTGCGTCTATTTTTTTGCAATATCCATTGACATAGGGCTCAGCGTTAGGTGTAAAACTTGGTTTTTTCGAGTTGTCAGTCTTTGGCCGGATTTAAATTCGGATCCGTTTGCGAAACTGCTTGTTTTTAAATATTTTTAGTTTGGTCCAATTCGGCAGAAAATAAGAGAAGTTACATAAATTTATAAAAATAACATACAAAAGGTGCTAGTTGTTCCCATATATTCGGTTACGTCAGTTTACTACTGGCTAGCTTTCATGCCATACCTAGATTTCTTTACTAACAACAGCGCGCCAGTCATTTCTTCTTTTCGCATTGAGGCGCCAATTGAAGATTCCAAGCGAAGCGGTCCTTCTTCACCTGATCTTTCCAACGGAGTAGAGGTCTTACTCTCTTCTGCTTCCTCCGGCGGCTACTGCGACGAGTATTTTCAGAGCGGACGACATACCCAGCCAGTTTGTACATAGATTTACAGGTCCTTTTTAATGACAGTTGGAGGTTCATTATTAATTTGAGTTTGAACTATTCGTCATAAAGAACGTCAACGCATTTTGTGAAGTTTAATAGAGACTTGATATCTAATTCTGATACTTCATCTAGTCCCTTGAACTGAAAAGCTCCTAGATAACTAAGACGAGTTCTAGATAAGGCCACACAGAAGCAGAACTGGAGCTCTAGCGTCTATCTCATGGCTACTTTTCTGCACTTTCTGCATGTATCGTCGTTACTTATGACCATCCGGCTCGCCAATAGGTTGGAACCACTTATTTGCCCAACAACCGTTCCGCAATCCTTTCGAAACCGTATGAGTATAAAGCTTACGTGCTTTCCTTCCGCTACCTTGAACATGTTCTTGAAAATCCTGCAGATCTAAACGCATTCCATCTAGCCTTTATTCGTCCGACAATCCTTTCCAAAATTTCGTTGTATGTCTTTCTTAGTAACTTTTCTATTTCCTTTACTGACTTGGTAGTCAGACGGACTACAGCTTTGGTAATCTCATCAGCTTATTCGTGTTCCGGAGCGTTCTTGTGGCCCGGAACCCAGTTTATATGCAGCCGCTTTCCGGGAGCCATCTACCGCCTCTTATTCGTTATTATTGTCATTATTGCTTTTATTGCCGCCTGGCTGTCGACGTTTGTATTGATTATGTTATAATAGTCCGTTGTTAGCTATTTAATCCACTTTTCTGCCTTCCGTCTAGACGATACTGCATTATTTTGGTCGCCTAAGATCGAGCTCCGCACAATTAAACCCGGCGCCCTCTCCATCAGCCATTTTTGATCCGTCTGTATAGACGTTTGCGAGTTGCTTGGTTCTGCGCCATCCATCTTCTTTCAGCGAGGCCTAAAACCTTCTCTCCCAATTAAAGCGTGAATGTATGAGGTCTATTTTATCCAGCTTTTTCAATACGCCCGAAGGTCTTTGTGGAGAACTCATCAATCTTACAGCTGATGTTGCTGCACAGCTTTCCACTTCTTTTCGAAAAAAAAGGAAAAACTATTGATTTAAAGAAAATTTTAAGATCTACAATTTTCGTCTAAAGTGATGTTTCATACAACTTACCGTTTCGTAGAAAATCGCAAAAAATTGCTTTGCAAAATTGTGATCCAATACTAGAGCCGGGAGAAATAGGTTCAGATTCCTGACTATTCCTTAGGCCCATGTATTCCATATAATTATTTCTGTCCAACGGATTGACTTTGTACTATATGTAGGTGACCAATGACGAAGAGTACGTTGCCTATGGGATAAATGAACATTATGCCAAAAATTAGCTAAAATGGTTGACGATCTCATCCTGTAAGGAATATTTTTCATGGCAATATTTTTTTCTTTAAAAGGTTATGCATTTATCTCGAAATACTTCACACACCTATAATTAAAGGAAATCGCAAAAGTGACCAAAATATTGCTAACTTCAATTATATTGCTGTCTTTACAGATACGATCGATGCTGACCTATTTGGAGGGCGCACGCTTCAAATTGCACTCAGCACTACTCGAGTTGGATCACAAGCCGAGATCGTCACATCCACTGGCACAACACATACAGGTACTTAGACATTCTAATATCTATATAACCACCTTAATTACAACCATTTAACTTCCATTCGAACAGGTTACACGTGATCGCACCGGCCTACAACAGAGCGTACTCAAAGTGCCGCTCTGGCTAAAGAACAACGATCGCATGAGTCAAGACGACAGCGCATCGGTGCAGGAGAACGAATACGAATGCGTCAACCAAACATCAAATATATCCAACGCCAGCTGCACCGATCTCAGCAAGGACATACTCGTGCGCAAGTTCAGTCGCAGCAAGAGCAACATTGAGACGCTCAGCAACAAGACACAGCTTTGCATTGCCAGCATTGATAAGACAAAGACAATACCAGCGCATATCGACAACGATCCGTACAGTGATCGCGGACAAGCCGATGGCGGCTCAAATCAACAGGACTCCGATTTCGATGAATTCAGTTCGCAGGATGAAGACGACGAGCAGACGACCACCACAAACAGTTCGGCACGCAAAGAACACAAAGCGATTATAGAGAAGAGCACAATGTTGGCGAACGGCACGGCCACGGCCATGTCTAACGGTGCAGCGACGACGACGACGCCTACAATCTACCAAAATGCGGCAGAGCTACATAACGGACAGAGCAATATGAACGGTAATGCGAACACGAATGGCAACGCGCCCGTTATACTGAGTCGTTGCAAGGCATTATACAGTTATACACCGAAATTATACGACGAGCTGGAGCTGACGCCGGGCGACATCATCGAGGTGCACGCCAAGCAGGAGGACGGCTGGTGGCTGGGCGCGCTGGGCAAGCACGTGGGCATCTTTCCGGCGACTTATGTGGAGGAGTTCGCTTGAAGCTTGAAGAGTGTAGTTTAAGCGTTGTTATTAAGTGTAAAGCAAAATGTGCGTTTGCAAGTGGATCAAAAGCAGACAAGTATATATATGTATGTGTAGCAAACTACACGAAGACGTTTCGGCAAAGAAAACGTTTTTGCGATATATGATCACCCGTATTTAGACGCCTTAACATTAGCAATAACTTGTCTTCCCTACGACTGCCAAACGGGGTTCAAAAGCAGAGCGCTCAAGTTATCTACAAAAATCATCATTAAAAGTTAGCTTGACACTCTCAAATTAGCACTAAGAAAGCAGCAGACACAAAAAGTGGCCTTGTTTGCGCGAAAAAATGGTTTTTGAGCAAAGCAAAAATAAGAAAAACAAAAGTAATAACATTTGAGCCATTTGTCTGGCGCTCGAGCTAACGAAACTGTTGCGTCATTAATTTATAAAATGCATAAACATTGATTAAAATTCTTTTTTTTGTTTTAAAAAAGTAATTTTAACACATAATTATATAATTTTAATGCAGCTTAAGTTGTTAAATTGATTTACTTATGTATTGCCTATATGTATGTATTTATATGCGATGAAATGTCTAACTCAACAAAAAAAATCTGTTTAACCAACTCACAGCAATTCAGTGAAAACTCATGCATCACAGCTGCTGACTGAGCGTTAGCGTTGACTAAAAACAACAAAATATTGAGCCTCATCGTGAAAAAGCGCTTGAAGTCATTTATATATTGCAACAAACATATTATGTTCTATTATTAGTGCAAGCTTACGTATATATTAATATTTACATATGTATTTACCTACTTTTAGAATTTAGCAATAAAAATGTATTGTTTGAAATATTCGAAATCTCAAAAAAAAAATTAATGAAATTAATGCAAATGCTGCCAAACTGCCATTACAGGCATGCAAAGGCAACATTTCGCTGAAATATTTACTTTGTGGCAGTCTGTAGCACAGAAACGCCTAAAAGCATGCACTTCCGCTGCTAAAGCGGAAAACAAAAGTGCAATTTGGCCGGGCGACCTGCTGCCCCATTATGCGCGCCTGGTGCAGCAGCCAAATTTCAGTACAAATTTGCCACAAATTGGCTGCAGCCGGCTGTGCGTGCGTGCTGCATTAGTATTAGTGCGCCTAAAATCGGCGCGGAAGCCAAACAATGATTCATAGCGACACCTGGGTCGATTTCAGCGAGTTTACGTTGCGCCATCTAGCGGTTGTTTGTGAAACTCATATAAATGTTGTGTCGCCCTGTGCCAGCGAAACGCCTGAAAGCATGCTTTTCCGCTGCGCGGGCGGAAGTTAAAAGTGCAATTTGCCAGGGCGACCTGCTGCACGGTTATGGTGGCCTGGTGCACCAGGAGAATTTCAGTAGGAATTTTAGCGCTGCGCGCGAAGCGACTGCCACAACAACAACAACAACCATGTGAAAACGTGCACAGCGTGCGATTTCGGTGATTTTGAATGAAAAAAATTGTTTTTTTATGAAAATTAACGTTTATTGGTATGTGTGCGCTTATCATATATGCACATATATGGAGTACTGCTATAAATTACTATTTTACAGTACTTTTCGCAATTGTGTTATTTTTCCTGCTTTGAGTGCATATAAAATTTTCAATAAATATACATATGTGTGTGTGTGGTATGTTAGTGGACATTTTAAAATTATAATAACAATATAATAATTAAACTATATATGCATACAGTGTGAGCAATTAACAAATTAACTACGGCTTCTACTATATAAATAAGCAAATGAACTGAATGTGTGTGTGTTGCTAAAAAAGCTGCTGCAGCGTTGTTGCCTTCCAGGCGCTGGGTGGTGCGGTGTGGTTAAACCTCATTGGTACCCTCCAAGCTGCGCAGCTTCTGATACATGTTGATGTAGTGCGCTTGCAGTTGTTTTTGGTAGTTCAGCACCTTCTCGCGCTCCTCGCACCACTGGCGCTTCTCCAGCTCGAAATTGACGCGCACATCGTCCAGCTGTTTGCGCAGCTTGGCGATCTCCTCGGCGTAGCTCGCCGACTCTTCGATAAGCGTGTCCAGCGTCGACTCCTCCAGCTTGTTCGGATTGGACTGTGTGTATTTGAGCGGTTTATGCGTCGTCTGGTGATTCATCGCGATGTCGGGCAGGTTTTGTGCTGCACCGTAGACGAAATTCTGTATGTCAGCGGACATTTTGGCCAAACGCTTCTCAGCGCGTTGCTTGCTTTGCGCACGTTCGCGTTCATTTTCGCTTTCGTCTGTGTCGTCGAGTGGCGGCGCGATCTTCAGACAATTCATTATCAACTCCAGGTTGGTGTCGTCGATGACCTTTTCCTTGGCGCCGTTGACCGCCGTGATTTCCGGCTTGTGCGCTTGGCGGCGCGTGCGATTGCAAATGTCTGTTAAGTTGTCCAATTGCTGTTTCAGGCGTATGAAGCGTCCGGACGGCTCCTCGCCGTACTCTTGAAAGATCGCCAGATCGGAGAGCTCTTTGCGCAGCTTGGCCAATTCATTGGTGAGCGCCAGTATCACCTGATCCTTGAGTATGATGATCTTGTTCAGCTGCTTCAGTTCGCTTTCGGCTTGCTTGTCGGTGCGCGCCTGCTGCTGTTCGACTTGCTTCTGCTGTTTCGTCATTTTCTGGTTCTCCTGCAGACTTTCGTAGATTTGCGTTTCGGCGTTGGTGTTCTCATGCCGCAGATGCACGATGGCGTGTTCCTTCAGCGTGATTTCGACCTGTGCGTTGGAAAAGTGGAAATTTTTAATTAGGAATAATAGATAATATTAGTTTCATCATCATAAGACAAATTTTTTTATTCACAAAGTTTACTTTAGCGCAAAATATACTCACATTTGCTTCCTTGAGCTGCGATTTGAGCAGCGCCAGCTCGCCATTGCGTTCGCAAACTTTCCATTCGCTCTCTTCTAACTGCGCTTTTATGCTGGCGATGGTGTTCTCCGATTCTCGCAATTGCTCTTCGATATAAGCGACGCTGTCCTTGAGGTTACGCTCGGAATTCTTCAAGCTGCCATTGGTGCTTCTGCAAAAATAGAGAATATTGGCATACTTCAATGTAAATGTAGATTTCTTAGAAGTTTTTCAGCTACAGAGTGTAATATAAACCAAACAAGATAGATATAGGGTTATATATGTATATATAAGTGATTAGGATGACGAGAAAGGTTGAAATCCGGTTGACTGTCTGTCTGTCCGACCGTCCGTCCGTGCAAGCTGTAACTTGTGTAAAAATTGAGATATTTCTCCTCTTTCTTTTTGAAATTTGGTAAGCAGGTTTCTTACTACAAAAAAAGTTCGAGTTCGTAGATGAGCGTAATTGAATCACTGCCACGCCCGCAAACGCCATTAACCGAAAACATATAAAGTGCCATAATTAAGCACTAAATTAAGATATAAAACTTATATTTGGCACAAGGTATCTCAGTAGTCAGAAACACCTATGTGTAAAAAATTTTGAAAAAAGTGGGCATGGCCACGCCCTCTAATAGGTTTAATATACATATCTCCTAAACCACTAAAGCTACAGCAACCAAATAAGCGCGCTAAGCTAAGCAAGGGTCCAAACAAAACTATTCAAGACCCTTTGTACCGAATATATGTATAGACCCCAGCATTTTTAGTTGGCATTTGACTGAAAATATCGGTGAATGTATGGGATATAGTATACAATTGAAATTCAGGGATAATCGTTCTCTGACAATGGTATGTCTCTATGTTAAAAAGAAGTTGAATCGGATCAATATTTCCCTGAGCCCTCCACCTAATATAAAGATTTTCGAACTGCCTTGTGACTTTATGCTGGATACATCAGTCAATATTTGAGTTATCTCAACGAAATTGGGAGAGCGTGTTTTAATCATGACGGTATATCTCTGTGCCTAAAATAGATATTGGTAGTCGGTAAAGTTTTCGTATTTTGTCAATAGATGTCGTTGCAGTCGTATGTATCCAGTTCTATCAATCACACTGTGTCATACCATATAGTGTTGGAAAGGTGAGATTTTAAGTTTCATTTAACCAAAAATTAAATTAGAGGATTTTAAAAAAAAGTTTCAGCTATTCAAAAATGAGTGAAAATAATGAAGAAATTCGCTATGTTTTGAAATTTTTGTATAAACAAGGAAAGAATGCCAAGCAAGCCACTAATGAAATTTGTGAAGTTTACGGAGACGATGGTTTATCAGTTCGTGTAGTACAAAACTGGTTTGCTCGCTTCCGTTCTGGAAATTTCGATTTGAAAGATACACCTCGCTCTGGTCGATCTATCGTTGAAAAAGTCGATGAAATCATGAAAAAGATTGACCAGGATCGTCTCATAAACAGTCAAGACATCGCTAAGAAACTTAGCATTCATTATCAAATGGATTTAAGCCATTTAAAGAAGGCTCGCTACAAAAAGAAGCTCGATGTTTGCGTATCAAATGAATTGTCTGTGAAAAATTAAATGGACCGAATTAACATCTGCGATTTTTTGCTGAAACAAAATGAAATCGATTCATTTCTGAAGCGAATGGTAACAGGAGACGAAAAGTTAATCAAATACGACAATGGGCGAAAAAAGTCTTGGTTCAAGTGTGGTGAAGCTCAATAAATGGTCATAAAGCCAGGATTGGCGCCTCGAAAAGTTATACTGAGTGTTTAGTAGGATTGGAAAGGAATCATCATCCACTTTGAGCTGCTCCAGCCTGGTCGAACAATTGATTTTAAATTTTACTGTCAACAAAGCCATCGAAAAAAACCACCAAAACTAATCAACAGAAAGGGCTTCGTCTTCCATCAGAACTACACTAGACCACACACATCTTCGATGACTCCCCAAAAACGGGGGGAAGCTTGGCTGGGAAGTTTCGATGCATCAACCACATAGCACTCATCTTGCACCATTTATTTTGGTCAATGCAAAACTCCCTTAATGGAGTAAAGTTGGTTTCAAGAGAAGCCTGTTTTACATTGATGAAATAATGTCTCTAGTGGGAAAATATCAAAAACTGGTCGACCAAAATGGTACATAAAACAAAAAAGAACAAAGCATGGGTTTGGATAGGACTAAACATTAGACCAGACAAGAATTATAATAATTTATGCTTACAAAAGCCTAGGAACTGATAACGAAGTTTTTAGAACGTGCAACATCATCATCTATCTTGAGACCCAGCATTCATTTTTCGATAATATTCGAACGAATAAACCACGTCCACTACACAGTGAAAAAAATATAGCAGCCTGAGCTCAAAGAACACACGAAGACCGTGGAGAGTCGATTTTAACGTATGGAACGATTTGGCACATTTTACGCAGATATCTTAAATTGAAAGTGTACAAAATACAACTTTTGCAAGAACTGAAGTCGCTCGACCTTTCCAAGCTACATCGCTTCGATCTATGGGCTCTTGAAAAGTTCCAAGAAGATCCGACCTTTTTAAAATTGCCTCATTTGAGACGAAGAGCAACCTAAAGAGATGCAAGAGGTGCCAATTATCGCGCTATGATAATCGACTATTTGATGCCTCAAGCTCATGATCTCGGCGACATTTGGTTTCAACAAGACGGTGTCACTTCCCACAAATTATTATTAAGAGAAGCGTTAATTTTGGGTCGGTCGATTGGCCACAAAGATCCTGTGATATCGCACCGTTAGAATTTTTCCTGTGCGGGATATGCAAAGTCTAAAATCCATGTGGACAATTCCGATTCTATTCATCGAAAATTGGAAATTAAAAAAATAAAAATGAAAACTTGATTCCTATCATTCAGTTTGTATGATATTAGCGGTTTCGATAGCTTCCTGGTGAAAAAAAGACGAAAGCAAAATTTCAGATCATTATCTCAAAAACTGTGGGACTAGTTCACGCTAGTACAGACAAATAGACGGATAGACGGACATGGCTAAATCGACACAGCTCATATATATGTATGTATATTAAATTCATGGCAAACTTAATACTCGGTATACAGGGTATGTTCAGGATATAAAAAACTTAAAAACCATCTGGCTTCTAACAAAAACCCTTCCAAATATGCAGCTTCGCTAACATAAGATCTAATAAAAAGTATCCCGTTACTTACCTGAGAATTTCATTTTCATTCTTCAAATCGGCCACCTGCTCCCGCAGCTTATTCGATTGATCCGTATGCCGCAGCTTGTGCTGTTTGAACTGGAATTGTTGCATGGCCAGCATTTGCTCCATTTTCTTCATTTTCAATAAATATTCGCGTTGCTGAGCCTCATAAAACGTCTTTAGACGCTTCGTCTCCTGCTCCCAGAAGTTCTCTTTGTCCTAAAAGCACACACAAAAATACAAAGAAAAAAAACACATTTTAGTTAGCATCAATTACGCTGTAAATTCGGTGTGTGTATGTGTATGTGTAAATTGAAACCTTTTGTACTCGGAATATTACTTTCTCATTGTGCTCCATTGTTTGGCGTAGATAGGAGAGTTCCGAATCGCGATCCTTAAGCGCCGCTTCCAAGTCCGATATGCCCGAGTCGGACGGTGAAGGCGTCATATCGCACTGTTCGCTCAGCAGATACTTGCCACTGCCAGTGCCGGCGCTGCCACTCGAATTGCCACTGCCACTGCCGGCTGTGCTGCCCACGCCAATGAAACCGAAGTTGTTTGTGCCGCCGAGCATAGCGCTGTGCTGCAGACCATTGCTGTTGTTGCCATTGTTGTTGTGTGCGCTGCTGCCCGTCGATTTGCTGTGAATGCCATTAAAATGAGTTAAGTGCATATAAAAGTTTCTATTAGCGCTTTGGCGCTTTAGCGATTTCTATTTCAATTTAATTTCCTTGGCTTACATTGTGCTACTTTGACTATTCGCGTCCGAATCCGGTGTATGCCGAATCGATTCCATGCTATCGTTGATTTTCAACGATCTGGAACCACGACGGCGCGCCATGAGACTGTTGCAATAATTATTGCTTGAATAAGCGCCAACGGCCATGCCTCCTCCGAGCACACCACCGCCAGCACCGACACCACTAATGCCACCGCCACCAACACCAGCACCGCTGCCACCACCGGCGCTGCCATGCCGCAAATCAGACGTGCCTGTAAAGTGGCGAAGAAAAAGAAGAAGTCAAAGCTTTTAAAATCGCTGCCACATAAACTACAAGTTATAAGTCTAAGCTTAAGTTTAATTGTAAGTTTACATGTAAGCATGTAATCATTAATAAAGTATTGCAATAATTGTTTCGAAATGCTTGGCGCTTTAGCCGAATTTTTGTGTCTGTTTTGGAGTTTCGAAACATTACTGGTAGTAATTAAAAGTGCTTCCTTATACACCCCGCGTATTTTCCATAGCAGTATGCTAGGTGCAATGTTGCTAATATGAACGAAGATAGCCGTGTATACATATATGAGGAAGACTTGAGGAAGACTTACTAATTCATTCCCGATGTTTAATTCACCTCACTGATCGCAAGTGATTTTAATTAAATAGAGACACAAATTCGATTTACGTCGGTAAATAACTCGAAATTTTATAGGTTAGAATATTTTTGAAATCATATTGAGATATACTATTGTGGGCTAAAAATAGTAAGACTTTTTGATGTAAAATTTGCGCGAAAACCCATTAGTAGAAATTTTTTTCCTAGGTTGGTATGAGTGTC
The DNA here is from genome assembly GCA_037783105.1 of Bactrocera zonata. Classification (NCBI taxonomy): domain Eukaryota; kingdom Metazoa; phylum Arthropoda; class Insecta; order Diptera; family Tephritidae; genus Bactrocera; species Bactrocera zonata. The sequence goes on along the minus strand of JBAWJQ010000144.1, from coordinate 932,438 downwards.
AGTGATATTTATAGCAAATGTCACATCAAAATAATCATTAGTGTTTGGTATACGCCTGTCGATCTCTAGTACATTAAGTACAGTCAGCGATTTTTACGAAGAGTGAAATTATTCAAGAAAGAAGTTCCATTTAATTTTTTGTGCGGAATCAAATTTCTGCTGGCGAAGCGTTCAGAATGTTGGAAAAGGCATTAATAATAACTGTATATTGCGAGCAAGTGTTTCTGATTGGTACAAAATATTCAAAGAGGGTCGAGAACGCGTTGACGACGAACCACGTCCAGGACCAACATCAACTGATGATCAACGCGTCAATAAAATAAAAGAAAAATAAATTGGTGATTGAGAATCGAAGATCAACAGTCACAGATCTTACTGACATCGTCAGAATATTGGAAAGATCAGTGAAAACCATTTTGAACCATTTGGGCATAAGCAAAGTGAAAGCACGATAGATATCAAATTCGTTAAATTTTTTCGAAAAACAACATCGCTTTGACGTCTGTGAAACAATGTTTTCTAACAACAAGATATCATGAAACGTATTATTACTGGCGATGAGTCTTGTATCTATACTTACGACTCGGAAAAAGATGATAAATCGACTGAATATCGTAGCAAAAGTGAGCCGAAGCCGAAAAAACTACGCCAAGGATATGTTGACAGTTTTCTTCGATTATCGAGGTGTGATGCACTCCGAATTCCCTTCGACCGGCCAAACTGTTAACAATTAATACTATTATAGTGTTATGAGCGGGTGTGCAAATTTATTTGCAAAAAAACAGGCCGAAATTATGGGCCGGTTGCACCGAAGGTGGAAAACCCTTCGCAAAAAAAGTTTCCACATAAAAATTTTATTTTTATTGATCAGTTTGTATAGCAGCTATATGCTACAGTGGTCCAATCTGAAGCATTCTTTATTCTTCTTCTTTACCTTGGAAGATAATCTATGCGAAATTTCATGAAGATATCTCGTTAAATGAAATACTTATCCATACAAACATTTGACTACGATCGTACAGTTTATATGGCAGTTATATGCTATTGTGTTGGCCATACTGACATAGCAGCATCTTGGTGAAAAAATACAAAATTTCCGATGGATATCTCATTAACTGAGAGACTAGTTCGCTATCTACAGGCACAGGGATAATGGGATGCCCAACTTATTCCAGTGTGAGAGCGCCTCAAAATAATCGTTTTTAATAACATTTTCCATTATGGCCAGATCGAACAAAATAAGAATTTTGGGGCATTTTAAATTAAAATACCCAACATTTATTACGATTGCAAATTATTATATATTGGACTTTTAATATATGGCGAAACTACTTAATTCCTTTTTATGATTTTATGGTATATTAAAACAACTGACTTTCCATCTTTCAATACTTAATAAGGTGAATTAAGACTATTAGTTCTCAATTAATAAATAGTTTTAATCATTTATAATAGAAAATTAATTCTATTATGCATCAAATTACAAAACGTTTCATGAAATATATTTAAATTTCGCATTTTCTTTGATTTTCATTGTTTTACATTTTTATTAGCGATCTTGAACGGCGGCAACAAAATTCCTCCGTTCACATATATTTTTGGTATAATTTCAATCTGGCCGTTCAATCTACCCAATCCAGTCAACTGTCAAAGTTTGGTAGGTGAGCGGCTCTCACATTTCCAGTGACAGGAGAGTTGGGGATCACTTTATCTCTCACAGCTCGTCACGTTGATCAATTATATATATATGGTATATAATTTATAGTGTTTCTGACGTTTCCTTTTGGCTGTTACAAACCTCGTGGGAAACCTAATTTAACCATTTCGGTGTATGCAAAATTAATCGATTGTCGAGATAGCTTTTCAAATCAAGCATGTGTCGAACATAAATATTCTAAAACTTACATATAAGTACAAGCAATAACCCTTAATATATGATCTGAATATTTAGTTCATATTTTTATAACCAATATCTTAATACACGGCATATTTGGCGTAAACAGTTTATGGTATATTTTGATGTAACTCGGCTATACCCACGTAACCGGTGTCTACGGAGGAGTAGTTACTCCTTAGGATATATTAGAATTAAACATCCCCACAAAAAACATAACTTGAAAACATGTCGAACTTTATGGTAGCAGAGGACTGGTTAATTTTTAAAAGTAACCTTAGAGTTCTTGACGTCCATAGCATTTGCTCCGTCTTCAGTGAACTACGATTGATACATATTTTATATACCGGGCATCCTTCGTGTCGTTAGACCTAACCTTTAAAAAGAGTTTCATACATTTCCGAATTTTCGGCTAATTGATGAGTTTTTTAGAGGCTCAAGGAAAATTTCTTAAGGGAATTGCTTAAGTCCAAGGTCATCAACAAATTCCATAAATTGATATTTGATGAACGCTAAATGATGAAAATACCTCATACACTAATGAAATGAAAAGAAACAGTTGGATATCTCGTTCATATAAGTATGCAATTTGTATCCATATGTGAGAATGGATGAAGGATGGCAACATAAATTTACTTCGCAGTCCATTCCACGGTTATCCGAGTGGACTACATAAAAAAATGATTGGGAAGCCTGCAATTAGTACACACCGGTCAGCTGGTGCATACAAAGTTTGATTAGAAATACGAAAGGACTTTTTGGACTACCCAATATATTGGGACGCACCATGTTATAAATCAGTGAAAACGGTGATAAAATTGTATAAATAAGGATTAGATTCCACCATATTTGAAGCAGAGCAGGCATGATTATGAAGCAGAATTGAATGAAAATGTACTATCTACAGATTAACTGCACCATCTAATAGTTTTATCCCGAGAAGTGGTCAAATAAATACACAAAAACTTGGTATAGTACCGCCAATATTTGGGACAAAACCAATTGCAATCAAACACAATCATACGCCGTTGCAAATCAAACACAACGAAGTAGGCGCAAACATAAGCGCACCTAACGAACCGAACCCATCACCAATCAATAGTTTGCCCGATCATTAATTACTTACTGCCAAAACGCATATTGTTCGAACCCTGAGCCGCTGCCAGCGATGGCGTAGAGCCATAACGATCGCCCCCAACCGCCGTCGCCACATTTGTCGTCGCCGCCGCCACTGCTGTTGTCGCTGCAGTCACTTCGCCGGCAATATAACGACCGTGCTGTAAGCTGTAGTCCGGCTCGAAGGGGATTGGCTTGAAGGCGATGGGACGCAAAAGATTCTCATACGACGTCATCACAGACATCGCTGGTGTGGCTGTTGTTGTTGCTGCTATTGTAGCTGGTGCAGCTGTTGTTGTTGTTGCAAGCGCTGCTGATGGTTGCTTTGACTGCTGCGATAGAAAAAGAGAAGAGAAGAAAGAAAAGTAAATGCAAAAGGTATTAGGAGTTCGCGGAAAACTGAATGACTAAGCAAAAGCTATAAATGTAGACAAATGAAGTGGAATAAAATAGTTGAAAGCAAACTCGACCCAGCGCCCCAGCGACCGACTGACAGACACAACAATCTACGCTCGCCGAACGGTGCCACTGGGAACGGCCATGAATGAGCGAAGCCGGCTGCTTGAGTCGTTGCGGAGGCTAATGCTGTTGCTGTACCAAATGCAAGCGATTGTTTAGTTGTTTGCAGTTGTTGTTGCAGTTGTTTAGTGACACTGACACACCCAAGATTTATTTGCAAACAGCGCACACGACGACTCCACAGCGCGCGAGTGAGGCGAAATTTGAGTGCGCCGATGTTTGGTTAGATATATGATATACATGTGTATATAAATATGTGTGTGAGTGTGCATTAATAGGTGTGAAATCTAGTTACAAACCTGCTCGCCTGCTCCAACGCTGACACTACCATTCATTGTTGTTGTTGTTGCAGTTTGACCTGTTGCTGCTGTTGAAATGTGTTGCAAGTGTGATAAGTCGCCGGAACTGCGTTGTTGCTGTTGCATTTGTTGTAATTGCAGTGGTTGTTGTTGTTGCTGTGGCTGCTGTTGCATTTGCTGCAATTGCAGTTGTTGTTGCTGCTGTATGTGTTGCTGTTGTTGCTGCATTTGTTGTTGTTGTTGCTGCTGATGTAGGTGCGCCAACTGACCCATTGCGGGCTGTGAGTGTTGCCGCTGCGCCTGCAGGTGCTGTTGCTGTTGCTGCAGCTGCTGCTGTTGTTGTTGCACCAGCTGTTGCTGCTGCAGTAGCTGTTGTTGCAAGCGCAGTTTCTGTTTCGCATCCAGCGCATTGCCAGCCATATTACTGAAGCTGCCAGACATGCAACTGCCGCTGCTGCCGCCAACACTCTCCGCTATACTCAGTCGATCGCTCATTTCCGAGTAACTGCTGCGATTTCCGCTTCCGTTGGCGCCCATCAGCGTCAGCGTTGGCGTGGGTTTACGCACCAATTGCTGATGTTGCTGATAGGAGGCTTGGGTGTGTTGGCGCAGCTGCAGACTCGGCATGGAGGTCGACATTAGTGCAGGTGCGGTGCTGGGGTTGGCGCCGTGTGTTGTTGTTGTGGTTGTTGCGACAGGCGGTTGTGTGTTCAAACGTTGATTATCAACGCCGTTGGGCTGCGCTAGACTGTTACTGATATTGCTGTTGCTGGCAGACATTTTCTCTGCATCGCCGGCAGTCGCAGTACCGCCACCACTTCCACCGCCGCTACTGCCACCGAATGTTCGCTTTTTGGTTATTTCAAATATTTGGCGTATATTCTGAAATTTGGTTCGCCCTGCACTGCTGGGCAACGCATCCTGATCCAAACTGCTGTGACTGCCGAATTTCTGTCCGCGCATGCGCTTTTGCTCATTGCGCGACTTCAGCGTGCCGGTGTGACTCATTATGTTTATCTGTTGCTGTTGCTGCTGCTGATTTTGCTGTTCGCGTGCTGTTGCCACGGGCAAACCGAGTGTGTTCTTGGCTGTGAAGGAATTGCCGTTCTCCAGCGACGCGGACCGGATGTGTCCACGTTTCGCCACGGTGGGCGATGCTTGTGTGATATGTGCGGGGCGTGCGGTAAATGAGGCAGTATTGTTATGGTTGTTGTTAGTATTGGGTTTACCACCAAGGCGGCCACTAATGCCCAGCGTTACTGTTGCTGGTTTTGTTGTCATTGTGACGGCTTTGAGTTTGTCTGGTGTTTAGATCTTTATTGTTCCGCGGGGCGTGTACGATGCTGTCGCAAAGGCGGATACTTGTTTTGTCTGGAATCCAGAAAACTAATGATTCATTAGCCTTAAGGTTTCTGAGTTTGCGTTATCTGTAAGAAAGTAAAGGAAATTATGAAATTAAATTAAGTGAAGAGAAGAGAATGAAGTAGATAGATAATATTGTATATAAGAGCAAAAGTGGAAAGACCTCATGTTTTCTGTATCGCTATTCTCTTTAAAAGCGGTTTGTATTATATTAGATTAGTTTAGATAAGTAAGTCAGGATTGCAGCCCAACCTAGGGTCTATTGCGCTCTCTTCTAAGTCACAACATCTCAACTAGCCCTAGAAAATTGATAAATTCCAATATACTGCTAGGTGCTATTGAGACGATGTGATCCTTATTTGGAAACATGGATCCAAGGACCCTTATCCAGCACCTACAGACTGCTGTGCTGTCAATTAGCAGGTGTTCTGGTTTTTCAGACTCCAAGTAGCAGAATCGGTAATTCGCACAAGAAGCTAGGCCTATGTTAAATAAGTGCTTCTTGAGCTTAAAATGGACAGAGTAGAAGGCGACAAGTAGCCTGAGTTTTTGATTTGGACGATTGATTACATTTTTAAACCTTTTAAGGTTGTAACTACCCATTAGCACCCAAAATGGCACCCAAATAAGGTGCACTTGGTTACGTTCTGATAGACTATCCATACACTCCTGCACCTATAGCGAATTGATCTCGTATACATAAATGGCTTTGAGTGTCACTTGGCTAGTATATTACTAAAATAACTATTCTACAACAAAAAAAACAAGAAAAAGCGTTAAACGTGCTGTCGTCAAAGCTGTCATCCAAAGCTATATTTCATTGTGGCCCGATATCGAAAGTTCCGAGAAATAAGCAACTTTAGGGAGAAAATAATCTGTGCAAAACTCACGATCGATAGATAAAAACCTAGCCTCCCGGGTTTATACAGATTGAACCATCTTGCTGATAATTTATATATAGAGTTTATAGGGCCACAATATTTTTCCTTCTGACTTTGCAAACTTAATATATATTTCAATGGTATAAATCTACTTTTTGATAAGGGTTGCATATATATAGTGAAATTGTTAATGACAGGAAAAGGTTTTATCCTAAATATAGTCACCCTTGAAACTGATCGGTGCTTCGCTATACATTGTTGGACGACTGAATTGCTGTCCAGAAAAAGAGGGAGAGTCCTCTTCCCACTATCTACTTGATCGTCCAGCTACTGTGAGCCATCCTAACCTTTGCAGGCTTGTAATGAGCCGAAGGCACTATGTCGATATTTGATATGCCAACTATATATTTTCCATTAAAATTCACCCATAATATACACATATAGTCAACCATTTAAGTAAGAGCTCATTAAATCATAGATATCCCACATATTTGTACAATCTTACCTGATGGCGTAAAAGTACACATATCCAGGTTACAATTACGTCGTATATTGTATTTGATTTTGATCGAATTTTACAACTGATGAAATAAATCTGGCACGATCACGCCACATTTGCCTAATATGACGTAACAAGCACCACGATTTGATTGCAATCAACAGTATAATGACCACTAAAGAAAGAAAGGAAAACGATTTGCGAAAAATTGTAGCGCAAAAAAATACAAAAAAGAAAGAAAAGAGACATGAGGCAATGTGCCCAAGTAACAAACACGAATACAATAGGTCACTAAGGCACCGAGTAAGCTAAGCATTGGAAAACAAGTTTACTTGTGTTTGTGAAAGGGAGCAGTTGTATGCCGACTGATCATTCGAACTTAATGTTTGAGCGATCGATATCATTTAGGATTGTGGTACCAAAGTGACCTACAGACATAGAAAAGGTATAGAAAGAGTATGGAAAAAAGGAAAATCGGATTGTAAGGAAAATCAGCAATTTTATATAGAAATTTTATTTAAAAATATCCTAAGATCGGTTATATTGACTTCACAAATTTCATTGGTGGCATTCTTCCCTTTTTTATACAAAAATTTCAATATTTAACGAGTTTCTTCATTATTTTCACTAATTTTTGAATAACTGAAACCTTTTTTTAACTTCCCCAAATTTTATTTTTGGTTAAATGAAGCTTAAAATCTCACTTTTCCCACACTATATGGTATAACACAATGTGATTGGTAGCACTGGACTGCAACCGCGTTTTGAAAAAAATTTTAAAAAACTTTATTAAATAATAAAATGGTAATATTTCTAATTTGTTATCATATAATTGGTTGAATCTGAATTATTTTAATAAACTGCGTTCCTTGGAGGATGAAGCCATTTGTATAAGTTTACGCAAGTGAGGAAAGTTCTCTAAGCGCCATTCGGTTGGAAGTGGTAAGAAACAATTCTTTTATATATGGTTCAAGCAGCTTACGACTTCCGGTCTTAGACCAAGTACACAGAAGAGCCAAAAAAAAAATCCGTTTGAAGGGGAGCTAATGTGAGGAGGCAAAATACTTATACCCAGTGTTGTGCCACGTAAAACACACCTGCACTGAAAAGATGAAAACAGCCTCGGATGAGAGATAATGACGACCAGTGCAAACGTGTAAAAGATAACGGTTTAAGCGCACGCACTTGTAAAGTCCGGTCCCTAAATTGGAAAGGTGCTGCTGCCCAGCTGTTTGATGTCCTCGTAGGAATAAAGAACATCATAAAGGACAACATAAAGACATCACCGCGGCCAAGAAGTGTGATGTACGGTTCAAAGAGTGAGACAAGTAGGTTCTTGTGGCATTTGCTACAGTGGCCTTATAAAAGAGCGCAAACTCGGTGTGGGATTCGTCGTGTGAGAGACATTCCATCGCTGAGTCCTGGCATTCTCCCCGGTGGATGAACGTCTAGCCACAAATATAGTTATCTTTAGAACTAGTTTCCAGCATAGGAAAATTCATTAAGCTACCTGGCTGTCTCCGGAAAGGAACTAGTTTCTTAGTAGTCCTAAGCTGATACTCTAACTGGCTAGTTCAACTTATAATTGCAGTAAAAATTTGAAATCTGCTCAGGCCTAAAAAAATTGTATTGAAAAAAAAAAAAAAATACTGAAGCCCTAACTTAAAAATGCTATCTTTATCAATCAGCTCTGCAAACAATTGCTGTAATGTTGATGCTTTTCCGACTAGTTCGCTTTTAGTTTGTGTTTTGTGACCAGTTTGATATTTCATTTCAGGCTACTATACAAATATGGATGGTAACCTCAAGTAAAATTTTGAATAAATGTTGATACATACACAACTTGCCCTATTTATGTTCGTGGAATTTCATAAATGTACCACATATGTATATATACTATATTCATAGAAATATACATTTGTTACATATCTTATATGTAAGTACGTATGCATAAGATATATATGAGCCACTAATGCTCGTTAAATTATCTGCAGGTGCTATAAAATTAAATTTTTTTGCTGTTTTTCCTTTAACTTATTTCGGTGAAAGGAGGGCGAATTGCAAATCTTGAAAGTTGCCATCATTACATAGATGAAGTGAATTACAAAAGTAAAAAGTAATAGAAAAATACATACAAGCACATTAGCAAAAACAAAGCGTATAAAAATCAGCAAAATTGTTAATAAAAGCAGTGAATTAGATACCTTTACGGTACAAAGTGAGTAAGCAAAATTTTTTACGCGCGCAATATGGACACTGGTCAACAAAATTGAAGTTTAATGTTTAAAATTTTATATTACTGTTTTGTATGCGCTAGTTGTCGAAACAATATATAATATATTTATGAAAAAGAGATATCTAATCGAAGAATTTTGATTTCACTAAATCGGCAAGTCTCAAAAAAAATCGATAGTCGTTATTATTTTTGTTTTGCAGAGATATGAAAAACTTCCCATATATTTTTTAAATACTTCATATGATGGTTTATTGATAACTTGATGGAGGAGGTCAAAATACATATTACACTCACTGTGCTGCCAAAAGTGTTCAAAACAGGCACCTTTTAACAACTATCTGGATTTTCTAATGTCTTCTACGCTTTGTATTTCTCCGTTCCTGTCTGAACATATGGGTTACTTGGGAAGGAACCGATCGTTCTTGGGCAGTTTATCTGAAAAAGAAACGTGGTATCGCTTTGATTCCAAATTTTTTGAAACATTTGTTGGATTAAGATCAATATATCTCTAAGACGCTTAGAATTTGCCGAATATTCTTTGAAAATCATCCGTATGTACTAACTTTTAACTTGCAGGATCGAATTCTCGGTTTTTGAGACCGGAAGTCCATAGAAATTAAAATATGAGATGTGAAAAACATATTTCTCGGTCAGAAGTTTAGTTTCTTACCCCATATTTGAACTAAACATTCAATTTCTGCTGCTCAGTGTCATGCCAATTCAATTTCGAGCGAAAGTGCCATAAGAATGAATACCCCAAATGAGCTCACAACGAATTTACTTACTGCTAAGCAAACGCTTAATGACAAAGCAACAGATGAGCTTCCTCGCTATCATCGTAAGTCATCCGTTGACGTCAAGAGCAAAGCATAAAATTAATTTCACATTTTCGCCGCAGACAGACAAGACAGTTGAAGTGCTGCGCAATCGAAGCTTTCCTGCCCAGTGAATGTAATGGCATTCTAATTGGAACCGAGTGAAAATGAGTGAGGAAATTTCCGAAGCACAGTTTGTATACTTAAGCCAGATTTCAAGTGACAGTGACGCACACAAGTAGCACCCAAAGCCAAGCGCACAAATTGAGCAAAACACGACAAAAATAAAAAATAAAAAGAAATAAAATCTAAAACAATGAACGCGCTTTGTTTGTGCAGTTTGGTTTCTTTTGGCTTCTAAGAAGAATTGGGTTAATATGTCGTTGACACGCGCTCAGCGCTGGGCTTAGCAAGTGCGGTCTAGAATTGGCTTAAAGGCGACAAGCCGCAAGCTGACAGACTGACTGCTCGCAATGCGTAGCAGAAGAAACCCGCATTTAATTCTCATATTCTCATAAACACACGCATTCCAGCCAGTAAATGTCATATTTCATTTCATAATGTGAACTGTGAACTGCCTGCGTTGTGAACATACATACATGGGTCTTGTGGCATATGCTTGTGCAACTGCCAAGTCGGGGTTGATGCAATACATTTGAGGAAAAACAATTAGCATTTCGGTAGCTTGAAGTTTTTGAGTAGATTTTGAAACCAACTGGGGCAGAAGTTGGTTTTGACTTCTTCAATGAAAATTCTTTAGCTGCAATTTCGAGGTTGAGAGTTCAGTCAAACAGTTTCATGAGTTCTAAGTATATTAGTAAAAATTTGATTTTTTTATAGGAAAGTATATGTGTGAAGATCTATAAACCATCTGAGAATATTTATTTTAGACCTGCTTGAGATGGTCTTTTTTATTTCCAAGAGTCGACAATGCCCACGTCTATACGTAGCAACAAGACCTTTGCTTCACATTAGTATTCTTAGACTGTTCAAATAAACAAACTCATACCAGCTAACGAAATTAAATTAGTAAGCCAATATAAAGCTTTTACTATAATATTACAGCATAAGGATTTCGAAGACTAATTTTGAATCTACGAAAAATCTCATATATGTACATATATGAGCCATCAGTTCAATGGCTTGAGCTTGAAGAGGTCATTGGATTATAAAATCTGGTTCGGTTTGAATAAATCTAGAATCAAAAAATTGATGCCGCAGACGGATTTGAAGACAACTAAAAGTACATATCGCTCATTTGCTGCAAGACCGGCATAAATCAAAAAACGTGATTTTTGAGTTTATGCTGCAGAATTGTTCGTTATATCATACTTCATGTTGAGTGAAAAATTCATATGAATACCTTTTATATGCTCCGCTTGAGAAGAGAATATATTTCCTGTTTTCCGTGTAAGGTTATAGTCAGTTGAAAACTTTAAACGCGTTTTCTGGCAAATCGATTTTTTTGACTTATGCCGGTCTTGCAGCAAATGAGCGATATGTAAACCACTCTAAAATTACCTAGTGATCCGAATTTATATCCAAACTCATAATGCAAGGAAAATATTTGCTAAGAGCCAGAAAAGGGTTGATGCTTCCTAATCAGATGTATTAATTTAAATTTTATTTTTTTTATAATTTTGAATCTAAAAATAGGTTTTTAAGAGGATTTGTCAAATATGCAGCTATTTTAGTGATACGACGTCAAAACTGGCTGGGCCGGTTGACACTGGCCGTAATTTTGCCAAAACTTTCAACGCGTATTTCTCGTAGATATGTTTTTAAAAATTATTAGTTCGGCTACTTAACAGATTATCTTAAAGTTTTGTGAGTATCTTCTCGGTATGCAATAATATTACATTTTTCATAGCACTCGAAGGTGCGAAAAAGCCATCAAAGACTAAAACTCCTGAACTTAAGTGAAAATTACTGTAACTTCATTTTGACGTATTAATATCCGAGACACATTAAAGTAAAAATGGTTTCAATTATAATTCTCATGTTTACAGACAAACTAAAAAGTTGGTCATCCACTGTGTGTGTTTAAATTTGACTCTACTTACAAACAATAAATTATCTATGAATAATTGATAAAGTCAAACAGTATTTGACTAAAATCAAATAAAAGAAGAAAATAAACAAATAAAAAGGTAACTTCGGGTGCACCGAAGCTATATTACCCTTCACAAATACAAAAGATTCCTTACAAGTTTGTACGGCAGCCGTCTACTTTTGAAACTCGATCTGAACAATTTATTCGGAAATTGCGTTACCTTGGGCAGTAATTCATGACAAACTTCCTTAAGATATTCCATCAAATGAAAATTTTTTAGATACAAAGCCATTTTTGGGTTAGATCGTTCAGTTTGTATTGAAGCTATACGTTATAGAGACCCGATATCGGTTTTATTTTTATTTTAAATTAGCCCGTGTTGAGAAAAGGAGGGTGCCAAATTTCGGGACGATATCTCTGAAGGAATACATACATATATATAGAATTTGCTTATAAAACTGGTCTAAAACTTTCTACAATTTATGATGATATAATATAAGATGAAGGAAATATCTTTTATGGTGAGTATAGCTATCTCTTGACACCAGTGTTCCTAAACATTTACATTACGAGTGGATATTGACCATTCATCGCAAGCAATTGAGTCGGCTCTAGCCATTTTGTGCATACAATCGAATATTATCAACTCTTGGTTGGGAAGTAGAAATCCAAAGTCCGGAAACTGGTTAAGATTAGTTAAGTATCTTTAAGAAAAATATATATAAGTACTAATTTTTAGTTAAGTTAGAAATCTTTACCAGAATCGATACTCGAAAACATCATTCATTTTATGAATTTTTCAACTAATGTTTACTTTTATTATTTTTATAAATTTATTTAAAAGAAAAATAATAGAAGAAATATTGATTCAACTAATGTATATTGCAACATCCTTGTCACGCGGATCAGCTTCGTTCATTAACTTAACCTAACAAATATTATCACGTTAAAGATATCTGCACCTCTCTCATCCAACTCTCTGCACCTAACTGATTCGACATATTGGTTTATTATGTCGAGATAATGTGTAATAAAATAAACGAAAAAAATGAATAAGTGGTTGCAAAGTCGTAGGAGTCGTACGATACTTGTTCTCAATGGTTGGATATGGAATAAGTACATAGAGTACCTATGTACATGGTTTATGGCAAGCCATTGACATAGAGATTACCTTGTCGCTGGGATTAACAAGTCATGTGAAAATGTCTAAAACGCCCACAGTTTGTCGTGTTATAAGTGATCGGTCGTGTATCCATGTGTGTTGAAAAGAAAATCATAAATACAACAACAGTAAATGATTTCCGTTGTTTGCTTGGCTTGGCGGTTGCAAACAAATCGATATCATAAATTGTGTTTGTACAAAGAAATGTCTGTTAATTTATGCAGCAACTACCGGGCGGTCGACATTTTCCCAATGCATAAATTATCAAATACACACATGTAAAGATAGAGAAGGCCGTGGAATAAAGCGAACGAGCCACAGCAGCCAAAAGGCGAGATGAACAGGTTAGACGCGCGTCGACGGTGAATACCACATGAAGTACCGTAGTACTTACATACATACACAGCAAAGACGTGACATTGAGCGTGCGGATTGGACGGGATGCAACGTTGAAGCCTCGCGTGCTCCATGCTGCACGAAGCTTCTAGGCATTGCTGGCGAAGAAAACGAACAAAGCCACTGGTAGAAATATGAAGTGGAATGAAACCGCAGGCGGAAAAATGTGGACAAGCATATACAATAACGGATAGTGCGTGTCGTTGAGGTGTTGTTGTGTGGCTAAAGTGTGCCAATAGAATACAGATGAGTTAGTGCGACTATTTAGATGACAAACTTGCCACAGATTTGTAGTGGATTGAATGGGATTGGCAAGGCAACTTGTCGCACTGTCGGCGGGGACTAGGTCACACTAGTGCCACAATTTCCAGCGCACGAATGCGAGTTGTCGTATTAACGACATTGCATACTGAGCGTATGTGGCTTAAGCGCATGCAGGTGCTTACATAGGTATGTATGCGAAGCATAAGAGTTAGGTTAGAAAAACGAGTAGTCAATATGGCGGTACAAATTTCATATGTAATACTATACATATATATTTATGCGCAGCAAGTAGTTTACAGGAAGCGATGCCTGCTCGTTTATTGATTGCTCATTTTGCATTGCTTCGGTTGCGTGAACGATAGAGTTGCGCTGTTTCTAGAAATGCAATGGACGAATGTGCCGATAATTTCAATTGATTGACCAGTTGTCTTATGAGTGAAGCGTATGTTTATGTAGAAATATTGACTGCAACAACGGTGACTGGCATTTACAAGTTCAGTAATCTCAGTAGCTGATCTGCAGTTGATTAACAGTTCTGTCGTTAATCCGTTGCTTCTCGTGATTACTATGTTTGCTTTTATGATGTCTCGCTTACTCCACTCTTTATTCAGTAATCACCGAGCTTCCTTAGGAAAACATTTTTTTGCGTGAGAGTTTTTTTTAACTTCAGTTTAATTAATTTTTTTTGCGTGTTTTTCAAAACGTTCTCTATTAAGATCTATACACTTTTGCATGCTTTTGAACCGATTCTGGAAGCGCTTCTGCCACTCTCATTGAGAAATCTCCTAAATATGAATTCTGAACGCTTGAACCACCTCTTCTGAGGTCGAAAAACGTTGTATTCTCTGTTTATTTCTTACGAACGGGAATAAGAAGTCATTCGGTGCCAATTTAGGATTATACCGAGGATGACTCATTAAATCGATATTTTGAGTACTCAAAAATGTAGTTGATTCCGTCGATGAGTGAGAACTGGCGTTGCCGTGGTGAAGGGTGATCCGTTTTCGGCGGTTGGTTTTCTTGATTTCTTGGCAAATAAGTGGTTGTATACCACTCGGAGTGTTATGCGTTATTCTAGTGGCATGGTTGCGATATGTTCAACTTTTCAAAAAAAAAAGAAAAAAAAAAAAAAAAACAGCCAACCATTTGTTTTTGAAACACCCTTCCAATCTACCGCTATAAACTTCCGACCTCATACGCGTAAATCCGAATCCGTCGAAGCACCGCTTTCGTATTTCCCCCTAACATTTCTCTCTACCAATCGACGCGAACATTTTATGAAACGATTGACTAATTTTGTGGTATCCAACAACTTGGAAAATTTTTTTTTACAGTCAAATTTTCATGAAATATGCTAGTCCCAGTAATGTACATAGCTGTCTCAATCTCATTATAGATTACTTTACAATCTATCAATATCAGCTTGCGCACAGCATCAATGGTTTCCGGAACACTAATCGATTTTGGACTACCGTCCCGAAATTTGTCTTGGAGTGATCTACGACCTTCATTGAATTCACCATACCATCGACGAACGCTGATCTCTAATGGAGCTACATCGGCAAAAATTTAATTAAGTTCATCGATTCATTCTTGTTTAGTTGATTTACATCGAAAGTTGTAAAAAATAAGCGCACAAAAATGTTCGCGAATTAATTCCAATTTTTGGTCGAGAAGAATATTTTAAATTACTGTAAAAAACACAAATAGCACTCAAATTTCAAAACATTCTTAGTATGAATAAAAATGTCAAATTTTATTATAAAATTGTAAGTTTTCAGATTGCATTGTTGGCAAATTCCGAAATATAAAAGCCAACTTACGTAATATTGTCAGTAGGTATTTTGAAGGTCATATCATGGTTAATTACTATTGGGGTTTGTTGTTGAAGTGATTAAATTGCAGAAGTGAAAGCAAGGAATTCCTTTAATTTTCTGAAAAAAATTGCAGTCAGACATATGTACATTAATAAAACTTCTCGTTTTTTATGTTTCTCTGGTGTGTTCCTTGATCCTATTAGAGGTACTTACAAGTTCTAAGAGGGCTCTAAATGGCTAGTATAGGATTTAAAAGAGGGTATGTGACAACAATACAATCAAAGACTAGCCATTGCCTGTTTAGAGCGACCGCTGGTGGACATGTTTTCTTTGTCTGTCGGAACAGTCGAAATCAGATCCTGCCTATGGTGGGGTATGCGCGGTGGTACTGTGCTGAACAGAGCAATAAAACATGTACGTGCTGTTTTAAGGTGTCGAAGCAACGTGACCAACCTCCGTTATCGAGTATTGCTATCCAATATAACTGAAGAATATAATGTAATATACTATATATTTGGTAGTCGATAAAGTATTTACGTATTTTTCGATAGATGTTGTTGCAGTCGTGTATTTTCAGTGCTATCAAACACATCCATTTTATTAGAAAAAAGGGAAAATATCGGCCAAAGATAAATCGATCACTTTGGAACCTTTTGACCAATCAATATTCGCCAATAAGCTTTGGAAAATTCAACAGCAATACTTTGGAAAGGCAACTGTGGCTCTAAAACAACGTTCCGGTCTTTATGTCAAAGAGTAATTGGCCAGCTCGTAGTCCAGACTGCAACCTACTTGATTGCAAGCTGTGGTTCATGTTAAAAAGCATGGCTTGATTTACTCGGCATCAAAATATTGAGCCGATAAGTTGAGCTCTTGTCCGTGGAGCGGACAATTTCCCCCTACACAAGTCGTGCTAGGTAAATGGATATAATTTCGAATAGGTTTTTCCAAGGCTTGTAGCCATTGTATAAACCAACAAAAATCAATGTTCATAGGTCTTCATGTGGCGTAAATTTTTCTTTGTACCAGTATTTATGACTTCGCCAAATTAGAAATATCAACAATATAGTAAGTAAGTATAAGTTTGAGATGAAATTAAATTCGTTTGCTAAAATTTATTTTAAAAATAAGGCAATGGTAATAAGAATGTACTTTGTCTAAGTAATCATTTAAAATTTCCAGATAGTTTCTTTATATTTAATTTTGTGTCTATCTCGCTTAATTTAGGCTGCTCCAAACAACCGCTAGGTGGGTGTATATAGTATTCTCTTTAACTTTGCGCGAGCATAAAATGCCATATATACAAACACAAAAGGAAACCAAAAATATATCGAAAAACTAAGATTTTTTCAAATGTTTTTTGCGCATATATGGTACATAACGGCTTAGCCCAAAATCGTGCTTGTTGAAAACTGCAACACACCAATATGGTTGAAAAAGACAAATGGCGCATTTGTGTGGCAATCAATTGGCGTGTGTAAACGACCGAGAGGCGCAAAAGTAAGAAAGTCAAATTAAAAGAGCCATTTACGCCCACCTGCCCACTTCAGTTGCAATCAATTGCAGTGCCACTCACGCATACCCACACACGCACTAGAGACAAAAACACACTTTAGACTATTAAGAATTGTTCAAGTGGGGAGACCAAAGTGACGGCGCCGGCGCGTTCCTCATTGCTTGTGTCGCCTTGAAAGTTGACACAGTCAAATAAATGCAAATAAATCACAGCGAAAAGGAGGTTGGCCAACAGATGAACACTGCGCAATCGCCAAATCAGCGCAAGCGCCTGTGCAAACACACATACACACATATGTATATACACATTTGTAGACGTGCCTAGTATGTTTGAGTGTGTGGAAATGCAGGTGCTAAAGTGTACATTAAAATTAGCTTGATTTTTCGCTGAAGCAGTAATTCTGCGTTGGAGTTGTTGACAAAGTCGTAAAATGTTGCAAGCACTCGAATCAACCAGCTCGCTTACAAAGTAGGTATGTCTGTCTGGTGTGGCAATTAGGCAACAGCGCGGAAGCCTATAAAAATCAGCCAGCAGCTTGTCGTAAAACATAAGTTCGTCCTCGAAAAAACTGGCAAAAACACTTGGCTGTGTGGCGATGACTTTTGCGCATGCGCGAAGTTTTTACATTTGAGTGCACATTTATGTGTATGTATGTATGTATATGTGTATATTTATATGATGACATAGTTTTCGGCGTAAAAATGTTTGTTCTGAAATATTGTCTTATGGACTTACTCGTATTCTGAATTATTTATCTTGCGGAAATATTGCTAAATTTGTGCTGCATTAATTGGTATCTTTCGAAATAATTCATGATTACGAAAAACTTTATAAAACTCGTTAATAAAAGGTACTGGATAGTACAAAATAATTATTTCAAACCTTTTTTGGTATACTATAATTTAATTTATTTAAATTTAATTTTTTTGTTTTTTATAACTAAAATCGATACACAAATCAACAAATTTAATATAGTGTTTTCCAAACTATTGGATTGTTCCATAAAAAATTGTGATTTTTGCCACTTAAAATATCAAATTTTTACATCATCGGTGATCGTTTACTTCATGAAAACCCACAAAAACTATATCCCAAATGAAAGCGGTGTGCCAGAAAGCCTTTTTCGACGAACGTACTCAAACTTACTTGGTTCTATTATAAGATCAAGACAATAAAATGATAACAAAACAAAACCATTATACGCTGTGGCAAGACGTTGCAAGAGTATAACAAGAAAAAACAATAATATAATATAAGAACTTTGATCGGATATATATGTATGTATATTGGTATAGTTGATCTGAAAAATTTATTCGAAGATTGTCCCATTGCCTTAGGCAGCATGACATGCCAAATTTCTTGAAGACTTTTCGCAAATGAGCATGTTTATTCCCATCGTGAAGTTTGGAGTACCTTCGGTACAAAATTAAGAGCCTCATACTTGGATAGTCTCACTTTGAGGTGTTTAAGAACCTATTTTCCTGAGTACCATGCGAAAAAGAATATTCCTATTTTGACCCACTCTAATAAATAATCATACTGCTTATTCAAATAACAATTAAATTAAGTTAGTTGTGTTCTCAACCCAAATAAAGGTAACGCTAACAAAATTTTGGTAACAGGAAGTAGAAAATATGTTGAGACGATTTAACTGTAGATCTCGATCTATAAGATACATTAGAGATTTATTGGGGAAAAAACTCCCCAAAAATGCAACTTGATGACAGAAAACAAAAATGTTTTAAAGTTCAGGGGGATTCTTTTATATTCATATTTTAAGAAGAGAGAATAAATTATTCGAAACTTAATTTTTTTCGAGTTACACGCAATTACCGTTAAACAAAGGTCTACTTTAATGATTCCGGTATTCTCCTCCTAGACGAGACTTAAAAAAATTGTCTACTAGAAGATATTATGTGTACGGTCGAAGAAAAAATTGTCACAGCAGCATTCTTAAAAAAAAGACGTAAAGGCTGAGAAACTCCATAGAGGGATAAAAATCTTCCTAAAAAAGAACATGAAGTTAAAAGTTTTGTTCATATACTTGTAAAACCCCACTGATGATATTCACTAATATTTGAAAGGAAAATAACATAGAAAAGAGTTTCGAACATAATATTTATCTTTCCTTTTCATCCGATAATGAAGCTGTCACAGAAAGCTTTCATTTTATCTTGGAAGATATTCATTACACTTTCAATTCGAAAGATATCATTATGGAGATTCCAGGACAGAAATCATTTAATAACACTTAAGATGGAAAAAATATGCAAAAGTTTGCTTTCATCAGGGCTGGTAGCACTAAGCGATCAATGAACTTTGAAATAGTGTTAATTATGAGCACACTAAAGCAATATACTAAAACTCAAATTAGGTATAACTGAGAAAGTTTTCTATGGACATAAATAGGAGCGTAACAAATTTACGATTTGTAATTTATTCGCTCGAAGGAAGACCGATTTTTTCACAGGTTCATACTAACTTTAAAAAGCTTCTATTCAGATGTTGTTTTAAAGGTTATAGCAACTTAAGGCGTGAAGAAGGAAATACTCAACAAATTTGAAGGAAAAATTTGCGACTAATTTATTAAGATGTTTGTGGAATATTTTAGGTGTCCAGATTACGAATTTAAGTTAAAAAATTTCCATCATGTAAATCTATTTTTGCTATTTTTGAAAATGGTGGTAGTTTGACCACTACACTCCTCGGTTATGAATCAAAAAATCTTAAGAGTTAAAAAACTTTCAATATCATTTTCAGTTTTAGCATAATTAGCTGGACCAGTCATTAACATCACACTCGCAACCAGTGTTATTTTTAAAAAATATGGGATTTATATATTTATTCTGAATCTGATATTAAAAGCATGGACGATGTTTTTATATTAGAAATGGTTTTTTTTTTTGATGAAGAACCAATACACCACTCCTTTAAATTTGAAGATGTGTATATACTCGTAAGTATATGCAAACATGAAAGTTTGTATATTTGTGTATATATATTTGCGCGAAGGAAAATTTTCTCGCAGTTTTTTGGCAGTTAAGTTGCGTAATGTTGTTACGGGTATTTACTTAGTTAGGCACTAATCGCTAGTAATGAAATACTCGTACTTGTAAATTTTTTTAAATTGTTAACAAGTGCGACGGAGACATCGGCCGACAATTAAATTTGTTTTAATCGCTAATTAGACATAATAAAAATCAGGAAGTACTTTTTATATAATAAAAATAACAAAAAAGTGTAAATAATGTAATATATTGCAGTAAGTTGCAATTGGAATTCAGCTAATCACTCATCGTGTGACGAGAAGTAGGAAATATATTGTCATATAAATGTTATTTAGATATCACGCTATTACGAGGGCTACCACAATGTCTTGCCACCTCATACCGTTTACTGTTTCATAACAATTTATTATTTATTGCTCCACATCTGATTTGACTCATTTTCAATACCGATTTCAATAGCTGACACCGCCGGCTGCAACTTGTCGCATATAGCAAACATAAATGTGGTAAGCAGACATAAATTATTGTCGCACATTGTCTGACACGCAACATTGCAATCGATCAGTTTGCTCACTGTGCGGGTGTTTTCCACCATTCATTTCCCGTCACAAGCGTCTCAAGCATTCTGCACACTTTCCCCAAGGCGACACTTCGCAAGCGACATGCAATTATAACAATAACAATAAAGTTATGAACAAGCATTGTTTACATGAGCATTTGTCGGTCAAGCATACGTACATATATACAGATATATACAGACAAATTGATTGGCAGCAGAACGCGTCGTGTGACTTGGCCATGCGAGATCAGCCAGGCTTAGATAAGCGCTACGGCACACCCTTCTGTCCATGCGCAGGCGGAAATAACTCGGACATTTTGGGTGTGTGTGTGCGAGTACATTAAGCAACAAGTCACTTGCAGAGCGCCGTCTGATTCCCTATGTATTTTATGTGCAGCTAAAGCTTTTGTCTATTTGTTTCGTAACACCGTTAAATTAACTCAATTTACTTGTCCATCAAATGACATTTGTCTTTTGACAATGACGAGTTATATTTCTCAATATTTTCTCATACTATTTTTGGTTTTTTGCTTTACCCGATTTAGTGTTGTAAAAGGTGTAAACACGTTTCACAACAATCAGAAATGTAAAACATTCGAAAAGACTTGAAAAGACATTTGATGCGTCTTATTATGTGCTCGTATGTGAGTGTATGTGCCGCTGTGACGAAAACGAGTGCTATTGTACTTAATTGCGCTAGCTAATTAAGCGTAATGAGTGAAATTTAACTTCAATTACGTGACATTATGTTTGGTGAGATAATAGCAATAAAATTGAAATAAAATTTATAATACCTTTAGTGGACAAATAAACATACATATGAACTTATGAATGCACATATAGAAGTCTATTCGACCATTACTAAACTTTTTATGCAGATTAAATGTATATTCGCACTCCAAACTACAAGTGCGATAACAACAAAAGGTGTTAAAATCAAATAATAAATCTTCAGCTTTATCGTCCTCTCAAGAAAGATATGTGCAATGCACAAAGAAAGTTGGTTAAGACTGTAAGGTAATTCATAATAAGCTGTTATCGACATCTTTGCTTGGACATTTGAACGAACTTTGACGCTTTTCGGTTTTATACAAAGATCCATACAACTACAAAGCATCTATTGAATGATTGTTTCAATCCCAGCGAAGCGATTTCATGGCAAGAATATACCGAACTATTACAACTATTATTCCAGCCCTTTATGAGAATAAGGTCATTGGATAAATATTAAAGAACGTTACGTTACTTCGTGTTCTCAAAAAGGTAAGGTACTGCTCTTCGTTTTGAATCTGCATGGCAATGCAAATTTTTTAAATTCATCCCTTCCAAAGTAATTTATTACATATGGTATAAGGTCAACCAGAAGTTAGAAAATATTAGTTGTATGTATGAGGGCTTGGAGAATAATTATATTATTAAATTACAAATAACCTCCGAATTTCATTGAGATAGCCCACAAAATGACCGATAGATATTATGTAACGTTCTGAGATGAGATGAGAATGATATTGGTATTACATACATATTTGTTAGGGAAAGTATTTACCTAATTTAACCCATTTTGATAAACAAATATTAATACCGCAAAAATATTCTCTTAGATTTGCAATAATCGGACGTCCGAATAGTCGTTTGCTTAGTAAAAACAACTGTTTTTAGGTTCACATACAAGTAGTCGGTATGTGGAAGTTTGTAAATGTAATCGTAAACTTAGTAATATTAAGACTAGATCGGAAAAAATACTTCTTGTTGACTTGTTCTGGTGGCAAAAAACATTCTATTAAGCGTTTGTGGGAATGAAAATGCTACGTAGACAGCAGAAACTTTAATTATATTCTTAAATTACAAACGGCGACTAAGTTCATACTTTTAAATTTTTTTCATTACCTAAACAAAGTTTTGGCATAACTACTTTACTTAAGTGATCAAAGTAGTTGAGTGACCTCCCTTGTAAGTCCCTGAATATAAAAATGTAAGCATTTTCTTAGAATTATGGCTGAAGCGCCGTCTTTCCAGAGCAGAAATGAAAGCAATAAATACCCATCTCGTACTAACGTGCTTGAGCACCTAGTACCATTTGCTAGGACTTTGAAATTTCACTTCGAAATATGAAGTTTTGGAAGTTTTTCAAAAAAGCATCAAAATGTTGCATTTGTAAATGTTAAAATAAAGGCTCTAATTTGTATCGAGAAAGTTTTGATTAAAAATATCAAAATTCAAATGACCGGAGAAATTAATCGCCGGTAAAATTGTTTTCCTAGCTGTTGGACAACACTCACGCCTCTTATTGTTGGACTGCCTATAACACAGCAGTGGTGGTCGAGATTATTGGACTTGATCGGGATTATAATATCGCAAATGTTCTCAAAACTTCACAAAAAAAAACCTGGACCATCTCGAAGTGAACTCTGATTTTGCTTGGAAATCTTCTACTTATGAAGTCTACTTTTATCTCAATAGCAAAGTAAACAAGCCGAAAGCTTCTCTGAACTTTTCATATGCGAGTACAACTTGAGAGAGTAAAAGATATGTTGGTAGGGAACATTTTGTTATGAACGTGCCTTAATTTTTTTTCTATTTGGCTTACATGACATCTGTCAAATATATTCAATAAACCTTAGTCATCATTTGTAGAAAACATTAATTTATTGAAAAGAAAAGTGCTTCAGAGTCGCATCAAATTTTTTTCGAGGCATATGGTCAGAATCAACAAGCAAAAGATGGTTTCAAGGGTTCGTAGAAAATGATTTTGATGTGAGAAATGTAGAACTTGGAAGACCACCAATAAAAGTTTGACGACACCGAAGTGTAAGACATACATATGTATTGGATAAAGATGGTACTTTGAGTCAAAAACAAATGCCAGCCATGTTAAATGTTGCACCATAAAAAATTTCAGACCGTTTGAAAGTTATTAGAAAGATCTGAAAATGTGGAAAATGGATGCCACGTGAATTGAGTGAAATGAAAAAAATGATAAACCGAAAAAAACACTTGAGAAATTTCAGTTTTACATCGAATTGTCACAGGCAATACAAAAGAAATTTATTTTAAGAATCCGAAACGGAGAAAATCAAGGATTAATTTGGGACAACCATCAACATCGACTGCAAAAACAGGTCGATTCGTTAAAGGGGCAACGCTCTGTGTATAGTGGTATCATAAGAATGTGAAAAATCATGAGCTTCTAAATGCTGTCAAAACTGCTAATATTAATTGCTGGTAAAAAATGATCAATTTGCACCACGCATTGATCGAAAAACGACCAGAATAGATCAGAACCCAAGGCAATATAATTTTGTTACACGACAATGCATCAGCACAAAAAGCAAAATCGGTTAAGGATACAATCGAAGTACTTGGGTGGGGGCTGCTAAACCACTCGCCGTATTTACCAGACTTGGGCCCTTCCGATTACCATTTGTTTTCAACACGCATCGGCTGAGCAGAACTTGCATTCCTACGCAGAAGTAAAAAATTGAGTATCTGATTGGTTTGCTTCAAAAGACGAACATTTCTATTGGCATGGTAATCACGAATTGCCAGAAAGGTGGTCAAAATGTGGAAAAAGCAATGACCAACACTTTGAATAATTTTTTGTTAACTTTTCCATTCAAAATTAGTATTTCAATTTCAGACAAAAAGGCTCATTTCATACCGTTACACCTGGTATATACCCTTTTTAGTTATAAGAAACGCATATTTGAAGGGTATTACAGCTTCGCTGCAGCGGAAGTTATTGTTTTTTTTTTATTTTTATTTTTTTTTTTTATTAAATTAGTTAAAATCTTCAGATATATGAGAAAATATTTCGAACCAATTAAAAAACCTTCGAGTGTGGGATAAAGCGTTATGAAATAGCACTATAAAAAGATTTGAATTCAAAGAATTCTTTATCTGCCGCAAACAACTGTAATTGCCCATTTACAGTTGTTGAAATCGAAAGATGGAGAAGAGAGCCCAGCACGCAAGTGAATATCTGAAAAATTATGGCAGATAAAGCATGAAATGTTACGCTTGCAACACAAACGGACATTCAACTTGAACTCTAAAACAACTCGTGTCAACGGAGGCGGCGAAGATGAAGCAAAAGAAACGGCAAGATCACAATGAGCAGCCAAAGCGAGTGGCAAGCGATAAAAAAGGTAAAAGTAGACTATATAACCTGCTTAAGAAATGATGAAAGCAGAAAAGGGTAGCAATAAATAAACAGAAAACAGCTGCAGCATGCAAGAAATACCAGTTCATTTGTATAACCATATATACTGTATATAGATATAAACATACATAACAAATATACATAATTGTATAACATAGGAGAACAGCAAATAATTTTGTATCATTATAAAGTCACACGTTGCTTTCAAATGCTGCGGAAAATGAGCTGACACAACAGAAGCCACACACAGCACGAGACACACGAAGCGTATGTATGTATCTATGTTTGTAGGTAGGTAGGCAGGCAAGCGGACTCAACAGCAGCAACAGCTGACACCGCAGCATAATTAACATAAAAAGCAAGAAGTGCCATTATGTAATAATTATATGAGATAGGGACAAAGACAGCAGCTGAACTGCTGAAAAAAGTCACACTTGAACTCCAAATTGGTTAAAAATGCAACTGACAGCGTTTAATTAAGATAACAATCGCATGTTGCAGCAAAACAATCACACAGCACACGCTCTAACACATGCGCTCTGGCGTATGAGCAACCTTTTGCGGTTACATAAATGCATTTTAATAAATACGTTCCGCCTGCTTGTGGCCGGTGTAGGTGTGTATGGTCGCGGTTGTATGTGTGTGTGTGCATTTGCATGTCTTAAACGCTTCCGCCTCCATTGACATTTGCTCATGTCATGCCACTAAATGTGGCAATCGGTTTTAATTACAAGTAACGGTAGCTAAGCTGTAAATCCAGCAATTTTCCATAGGTATGCACACACAAGCTGCATTTATATAATAATATTCATGGTTTCATAATTACCGAGAATATTACAGATAACCTCAAAATTTAATGACTTCTAAACATGATTAATATTGACGTGACGTGAGTTAGGTTATGTTAAGTTAACTAATCGTGATTAGGGACACGTTTTTGGACCCAAAAAATATATTTAAAATTAAAGTTTTTTACGGCACCATATACTTATATACTAACGAACGGTAGCCAAAAGAGAAATAATTTTTTAGCATCTATTTATATTACTGAACAATGATATTAGTATGGACAATTTTGAAAAAGAGCTACAGACAATATTAATGGTCCAGAAAGATTGTTTAAAAGCTTATATAATTGGGCTTAATATCATTTATAGATTCAATAATACTATAAAAAAACTTAGTTTAAAGATATCGTTTTCGAAAAAGGAAAAATAAGTATCTACGAACAACTCTCACCCTAAAGCTTTGAGAAGGATAAACAACTTTGCAAATTTTTACTGGGAAGGCATTAATCTAAGAAAACACAAATATACCTGAAAAGATGTTGAGAAAATAACATGAAACTTCAAAAACTCGAGTACACAAGTATAGCAGAAAAAACATTTTTGTGAGTGAAGAAACTACGAAAACTAGGTATGTAATAAAAATGCAGCTTTGAATTGTTTAATGATGTCAATTCTGCATTTTCTGAGAAAATTTACCATAGTCATGAATATACTTTTCATATCATCAGGAAGTAGAAATTTCCACAAATATGAGGCTTTCTGACTTAAAAAAAAATCTGAGAAATTGACGGAATAAGTTTTGAATGAAAACCATGGTATTTTTTTGGACATAAGAAGATAAATTTGCGCCAAATTTCATGAAAGAAAACAAACTATTTTTTGTACAAGATAAGTATTAAATACCAAAAAATTTAAAATTTCACATGCACTTTTAGGTTATAGTATGAAAAGAAATTTTCATTGCCTATAACATTGCTATATACAAATTTTAATAGGACTTTAGGTTCTGACTAATATCGAGATAAAACGATTTTAACGCTTGAAATTCAACTACACCCCTTCACTTCGTCTTCCCGGTATCAGATTGTCTGTAAATTATTTTTCTTTTCATTTTGGACATTTTACCTTTCGTTTTCAATGGATTTCATCTTACTATGCATTACTTTAAACTCTTACCATTTTCAAAGGCTGGACTAATTAGTGAATTTACACGTTTTAAACGCGTTTTTTCTCGAAACGCTGTTTTCAGAGTCAGTGAGGAAAATTTATTCCAAAACGGCTGTATTGATCGACCTAAAATTTTCTTTTAGATACATCTGGTAATGATCAAAGGAATACGTGTTTTGAGAATATTTCAGATTTATAATATTTGCTCAAAAATAAAAGGTTTGACTCGCTCCTTTATCATGAGCTCATTCAACTAATCTAATATAATTTGTTTTTGGTTTTTTGGATTTGAATTTTAAGCAAACAAATATTCTTTCTTATCCTTTTTTTAGGTTCTGCTGGAGATCAGCTACGGTATCAGAGAAATCAAAATTTATTCAAAATTATTCAAGTATATTAAATTATGATATGTATGTATGTATAATATATCCCCTTCAACTACGTTAGAATTATTATGAGAACTATGACCAATGTCAATAACGTCCATCCATGCACAACAGAAGAATAGTTCTAATTGAAGATAGGGTGCTATTCTAGAGTTTAATTGATTAACTTTGCTCATAGCGTTCGATCGGGCAATAACTTCACAAAAAAGATTTATGGAAATTTTCATATAACTTTAAAATAGTTTACGGCAAAATAATCACCTATGAAGGTAGTTTCCTAAGTATCTTTTATGGTCCGAGAAGTTGTCAATACATTTTGTGATCCTATTTAGGTTATGTTTTTATATTTTTGTATCCTTTATCGCTAAACAAGAGCATACTGAAATTCTAAAGAGTTATTTAGCAAGCAATTATTATGAATGAATCGCCGGTGATTTGTTAAAGAGTCCTGAACTTTTTTACTATTTATTACTACTTGGCCACGAAGAAACAGGTTTGAAAACATAGAAAAAAATGCAATGTTCTATAATTATTATATCTACAGCAAAATTTATCTATATTAATATATAAAATTAGATTAATTTTTAGCGAATTTTGTTTGATTATTAATCAAAATATTCGGAACTTCTTTTATGCACTGCTGTTTTCACAAAAATAATATTTTTAACTAAACTTTTACTCTGAATATATTCTAAGTACTGTTATTTGTGTAAAGATATTAACGAAAATCTCCCAGACAGCCCATATTTCAGTTTTGAATTAGGTTTGTAAAAATTATAGTAAATATTTTAATATATTAAATTATTTTTGAATTTAACTTACCCAAAAATTATTTGTTTCTAATTATTCGATAACTTTTTCTTTAAGCCTGGAAGTAAAGAAAGGATCAATTTATTAATATGATATCCATTAATATGGTAAATTATGTAACTGTAAAATTTTTTATATTTAAATATAATAAATAAATTTTGAGTAAATGCACTTAATCTCTTAATAAAAAACTAATATACCAGGAAATAACAAAAATATTTTTAAGTTACCAAATTTATGATTTTTTGTACATTCAATAATATGTATTGTTAGGTGCTGAAAAAATGCAGTTTTCTAAATAAAACATGTAAACAGCTTACATTTTTCACAAATGCCTACAATATTTCTTTCTCAGCACATTCGACAAAGTTTTCAAAATAAATAAATTCAGTTCCGCGTAAGCTTACGTGGCATGTTGCCGCCTTTGAAGAAGGAAGCAATGCTTTTAAATGAAGTCAAACACGCGATTCCCCAAAGCAAACAAAAAAAAAAACAAAAATATTACAAATAAATAACAAACACAAAATATATGTGTATGCATAAACAAAAGCAAAGCGAAATGTAAAACATGGTAAACCATATTTTTTGTTGCAAAACAAGTGTAAAACGAAAAAGTCAGCAAAAATTGTAAACCAAAAAAAAAAAATAAAATAAAAAAAAAAAAAAAAAAATATAATAAAATATATAAATAAATAAAAAAAATACAGCTGATAGCCTTTGAAGCTAGCGCTGCATGCCTTAGGTTATACATATAGTATTAACTTTGTATAAGCTTTTATAAATAAATAAAAAAAAAAAAATAAATAAAAAATAAAAAAAAAACTTTAACTCGCGACAAGGTCAATACACGAAAACAATCAATTATGCTTAGTATGTATTTTATTTTGTTGGATTAAAAAATATGCAATATCAAGTTAAATAAAAAGAAAATGCAAAAATTAAAAATAAATAAACCCAAAAGCGAACTTTTAGTAATAAGAATAACTTCAAACACACTTTACGTGAAACCAATAATGTGCGCTATTAAATGCTGTTAAATATTCAATAAAAATTAATAATCAGCAATCAAAAAGTTGCCAAAATGCCTCGCAATAAATTTAGCAAACTACAATTTAAGCTGTTAGCGGCTGCTGCCTCAGCGTTTTCGCCCCAGAGCTTGCAAAAATTGTGTTAACTCAATTTGGTTTATTCCATTATTTCGGTTTAGGCAGCTAACAAGTTTTTTTGTTTTGTTTTAACTACTTCGCAATAATACTATGTTTATTTGATTATTCAATTAATTTTGGTTGAAATTAAACAACAATTCATTGAACGTCAGCATGAATGAATGACAGTGAAGGCAAAGTGGTGATAGGTTTTGGTGCAGTGATGTTATGTATTGGAGGTGGGGAACTTGGATAACGTAAACTGGTTTAACGATAGGTAAATTAGGTATGTTTGCGGTATGTGTGTACATATTCGTTTAGGAAGGTAAATTTGTGTTATGAGAATTGATTAAGTAGAATATATTTTATTGGCTTTTAAAATATTGTTAAAATCCTTCAACGAAAGTTTGTCGATTTTCTCGTATGAAGCAACGGATGCCATGATTTTTGTTTTGCCACAAAAATATTTATAATTATTAACCACAAGAAAAACTATTACCTACTTGAAGAGGACAACATAACAGCTGAACTCATAAAAAACGTACGCATTGAATTTCATTAAAAACAATCTTCTTCTGACAACTTTGATCAGGAACAGTGAATCGTTGCCAGAAAACTGGAATTCATCAAAAATAATCCCCATCATCAAAAAGACGATAGAAACTACAAAAATTACCTCAGAAGTCTACCTCTCAAGACGACATCGGAAATAGGCTCATATGCTTTGAGGAGAAGCCCTTCAAAGCATCAATGCTGGTTTTAGATTCGGAAGGTCAACAGTAGATCAAATCTCCTTCACAGAAATCATGAGATCGATGGACATGAGACTAAGTTCAAGATAGTTCGAAGAATTGGTGTAAGACATGGAAAAATGGCAACATATCGTGATGTCTGGAGGTCACAGAGCCAAAGCTCACAAAACGGTGCAGCGCTAAAAAATGAAGATGAGTATGAGTATGAACAGAGCATAGGAAATCTCGTTGTTTGCAATTACAATTTTGATCTGAATCGCAACATTTTTCAGAAAAACTAGTCAAAAATAACGAACACTTTATGTATGTGGAAAAATTTTTGACACACTGTAATAAATGTTTGTCTGATTGTCTAGCTAAGCAAAATTATTAAAAGTTCTCTATTTCAGTCTTTCTGAGATTTTAACTGCGGAAGTCGACGCATCGAATTGAAACATTAAGAATACAATGAAATTTATAGTACCAAATATTACTGAATAAAGAGTCTGAGATAAATTTAAATTTCTTCCATATTGAAGCAGATCCTTTATAAAACTTTGAACTGTCAAGAAATATTATTAGCCTTATAAAAAATAGAAATGATGAATATCTAAGAAATGTATTTTATAAAATTCAATTAACATATTATTTAATGAAATGTATCTCCTCCAAATCTAAAGCCTTATTTAAGGCAAACATATTTGCAATCCATACTTTCATTGAAATCCATTTTAAGCCTTGGCAAAGTGGATTGTGCCAATGGGTTAATAAGTAACGCCAACATTCGCAAGCATTCAGTTAGACGTGTATATAGAAGAAACTGGTAGCTGATTATGCAGTTTTTGATCAAACTATAGCCATCAATATATTTCAAGTTGTCAACAAACATTCAATTAATTTAATTTGCTGATTACCAAATATCGATTCAATAACTTAGCAGCAAAGATAAAACCATACATTTAATGCAAAAGCTGGCAGCTACAAAAGGAAGTATTGCATGCTGATTAGCATAAAACACAGAAAAGTACAATTAACATAAATAACAATAACTGAAGCTAATGAAATTAGCTGGAATTAAATCGGAGCTTGAGTTTATAACTCGATTAAATAAAATTAGATGCACAAATTATTTTGGGAAGAATATATTTTGGCTTAAACGATACAGCCAGTAATTAAAATTTTCCCAAAAATCAAGCAATGCAAAGTAAAGCAAACACTAGGTTAAGATATCAATAATTTTTTTTAATAATTTTGAACGCAATCATTGTCAAATAGCTAAAAACAAAGATTCTTGGATATGAAAGTCTAAGTATTTTTTTTATAAAAATAAATCCTCAGCTAAAGTTCAAAGTTTTAAAAAGTTTAAACTTTTATTCAATTAAGCCTACTTTAAAGATTTAGTCAGAATAAACATACATCTATTAATGCAATATTAGGGCAAGCTTTCGGCAACCGCAAAGCGTACGCTAACAAAACCAAAACTACTTTCGGTCAGTCTTTCATCTGCATTTTTGCAGCTTCTTGTTAAATTCGCAACATTTCGATTTATTGTTTACGTTTCAAATCAGTTTTTTGTATTTTGTATTATTGTATTTTATAGCGCTTCCTCAACACAAATCTTTCACAATTCCACACTTGCTTGCGACGCACACACGCACACACCTGTCAGCGGCGAACACGCCTCACTTGGACTAACCGCAAATTGAGCTTGAATGACTTGCTTGCAGTGCATACAAAAGCGTGGGAAAATTGATTTGTCGCAATACAAAAAAAAAAAAATTATGTATATTTTAGTCTATAGAAATGAATATTCGTTCACTTGAATAAATATGCAAACTAATCTTGAATAACAAAACGTAATAGACCATATCGGTTGAATATTTCAATAAACAATTAAGTTTGTATTGAATGCGATGAATATTAATGGTGTGGATTAGGTGTGGTTGGTAGAGTATATTTTCATTGTAGAGATAAGAGTACCTCTCTATAGATATAATAAATGCATATATAAGCTTTTTATATTATAAACTGATTTTTGTCAATTTTAAAAGTTTTTACAGTAAATGAATTTGCAAAAAGGATATTTGTTAAATAAATGGAATTAAAGAATTATAATAATAAAGTTTATACATCACTTAAACCCAAAAATCCATAACACAGTTTTTAGAACAGTTCACTAGTTTCATAAACCAATTTCAAGTAATGATCGTAAATCAGATTGAAGCTGCTGAATATTGGGTATTTTTCAAGGTATATCATTATCTAAAGAAATAGCTGGCAAGCCAGCTGTGAAAGCTTCTGTCTTTGGCACTTTCATTCAGTATAATTTATAAACCTATCACTCAAAACTAAAAAAATAGAGAAAGTAGATTTAAACTCGTGGAAAATTAGTCCTTATACTTCTGTTCTCTAGAGCAAACATCTCTTCCATCAAACTATCGTACATGCTGAAGCACATTTCTGGTTGAGTGGACAAATAAATCATAAAATTTTAATATTGAAATTTTAATGAAAAATTGAATGCCATATAGCTCATTTCATATTTTATTTGATATAAAAGTTTCTTAAAAAATCACCAAAATTAAACAAAAATTGTATGAATTCAAAACATAACCAACATTATAAACTAAAAATCGAAAAAAAAAACATTTTTAAGGTTGACGGACTGAAACTATACCTGTCCTTTTGCAGTACATTTTTCAACAATTTTAACAAGAAAATCTTAAGAAATCCACTCGATTCTGAAATATATTTATACTTATATATATATACTTATCTTTCATTAAAAATGTATTTTAAAAATAACTACTTAATTTTATTAAAAGGAAAATACAAGGTCTTGCTTAAGGATCAATAATGTTTTTGAAGCTGGTTCACTTGGTCAAATAACTAGTTATACTACTGTGGGCAAAAACTAGTAAGACGGAAAAGGCCTTCGGTGATAATTGTTTGTAGGAAGCAAGTGTTTTTAATTGGTATAAATTATTCAAAGAGGGTCGAGAAAATTGACGAAAGACCACTTCGGCCTAAGAAAAGTGAAAGCACGATTGGTTCTAAAATCACTCATAGCATCACTTTAACGCTTGTGAAACAATGCTTTCCGACTACCAGGATATCAGGAGATATATTATAACTGGCGATGAGTTGTGGATCCGGGCTTATGAACCAGAAAAAGACGATCATTCGATCGAATATCGTGGCAAAGGTGAGCCGAAACCGAAAAACCACGTTAAAGCAGATCAAAAATCAAGGTTATGTTGACAATTTTTTTTCGATTATCGAGATGTGGTGTAGTCCAAACGCTCTCCGATCGGGCAAATTGTCAACAAACAGTACTAATTGAGTGTTATGCGCGGA
The DNA here is from genome assembly GCA_037783105.1 of Bactrocera zonata. Classification (NCBI taxonomy): domain Eukaryota; kingdom Metazoa; phylum Arthropoda; class Insecta; order Diptera; family Tephritidae; genus Bactrocera; species Bactrocera zonata. Next base: position 899,499 of record JBAWJQ010000144.1, on the reverse strand, counting down.
GCTTTTCGTAGAAGAAGTCGGAATAATGGGCTGGCAACTATTGATTTTTGCTCCACAGTAATGCAGCGTCGCATACTGCATTGATTCTTCGTGAGTTTTTCGCCAAATTTTCAACCAATATCGTGCCTTAAATACCGTATTAAGCTGCGCGTGACTTCTTGCTATTCAGTAAACTCAATTGATCGCTCCGCGGAAACCGTTTTGAGCCAATTGAAGACATTAAATGTGAATTGCTATATCCATTGAAGAATATTCTGAAAACTTAAACAACTCTTTCGAGGATTCGAAAAAAACGTAGGCCAAAGTGAATTTGTGCCAAAAGGAGTGACTTTGAGGGACACGACATAGATTTTGAAGAAAAAATAAACTAAAATCAAAATTAAATTATGAACAAAGCCTTCCAATTTTTTGCTCATGGCAGTACAATACATAACAACATCGATTAATAGTTCTTTTAAAGGATTAGACTAGAGCTTTAGAAAATTGTAAAAGAACTATGTGTCTATTTCGCTATAATATTAAAGCGATCGAGTCAGTCAGCTCAGCACGTAAAATTGGAAACTTAATGACTATCGCAACTACCATTTTTATGATCACATGAGCCTCTAGAATCACCATCACCCGTAGAGATTTAGAAAATAAATTGTTAAAGTTAGATTATTTGTTTCGAGCTCTATACTGGTCTTCCCGCTTAACACTTTAGATATGGGCTCTTCATGAAGAAAATTTTTTCCTAATTCTAAAAGTTTTAAGTACTAATTCTTCAAAAATTATTTCTCTAAAAATAGTCTCTTCATTGTGAACTAACCTCACATAACATCAATTAATATTTGAGGCAGCAAATGTGCGCATTTCTGTAATAATTCGCTTAGCAATAAAGAACATTTATCATAATTAGCACAAATTAGTTATAATGCCATGAGTTATGTAAGACGTTATTTAATTTAAAATATACTGAGAACACAATGGAGCAACGCTAATTAATTAAAAGTGATAAAGCATTCTTTTGAAATCCGCTTAAAAGATGCCAAAGAGGAAACGAGAATCTTGCAAAGTCAACGGACAATAATAATGGGAAGGGAAAAAGCAAATGTTTTTAAGTCAAAAAACAAAATTCAGCTGACAAATACAAATGTGCAGAAATAGAGACAAAAACAAAAAAACCTACTTTGGCACACACACAAAGGCAAATAACGAAATAGTGCGCCTTAGATGAGTTGTGCGAAAAATGCTTAAAATTTTAAGTTTCCTTTTATTTATTTTTGCTGTTTTTTATTTTATTTTTTTGTTTTTGTTTTCCTTTCGTTCAAATTTAGTATTTATAGCGACACACAATGAAATCGCTTTGTCAATAATGAATTGATGTACGCAAGCAATGACAAAATTACACACACACACATACACATGTGAACACAAGCACACCTCCGTGTAATAAACATAAGTCCAAACACCGGCTATTACTTGGCAAATTCGCAGTAAATGTCGTAAATTTATTTAGTTGCTTGTAAGGAAATACTTGCACTGACAGAATTATTTTCTTGTATACATACACATACATACATAAATATATGACAAACATATATATTTCAGCATTTGTATACATATATTGCACAAAGCTTATTCTCTTGACAATTCATACTTGCGCTTTTGCAACACACTGTGCGTCATTCGTCTTCAATTTAAAAGGTGCGTTGCTGCAATTGCAACATCTGTGGCTGCACATACCCACATGCTATAAGCTAGAGTATGTATTGCTTAGCTCACAAGCTCGCTTACGAGCATTTGCAATCGCAATAATATTATATGAGCACATGAAAATAAAAATGCGCACACAAATGGCAATTACCGCCGAACAAACTAACAAACAACGCCGCGAACGACCAGTTGTAGAATGAGAAATGTTCACTCACCACACAATATAAATATATACAGACATGCATACATAAGTACTTATGTAGTTGTTGAGAACTCGGTTAAATGTTGTACGAACGCGTTACTACAAGTTGGCACCACAAAAAAATCGCTTTTTTGCAATGAAATATAGCTTTTGTTTATGGAAAAACCTCACCGACGCACCTCGCATTTTCACATAATGCACTATATGTACATATGTGTGTCAATATTGCGGAAGAATTTTAACTAAATCCCATACAAGGGTTAATTTATTGTATTAAATATATTTTGGTCGAATTCGGTTGAAACTTTCTGTCAATAAATTTAACTTCATTGACTACTTCGTGGAAATAAGCGATGTGAGCGGATTTAGGGTGAAGACATAGTGGTATGAAGGCATCATTACCAATTTTTATGGAAAAATAACCCGTTTGAAACACGACTACGTCAAATTTATCTTTTCAAAATTTGGACATATTATATAACTGATAGACTACTCCGCTATATTTTATTATTTTTATTATCTTAACCTAAAAAAATATGTAAATATATGACCTATATTAGTAATAATCTCTTTCTCTCTCTCTCTATCTCATAACATGCAAAATATTCTGTGCAATTCGAAGATTGCAACGTTACTTTGGACAATAATCGCGGCAATTTTTTTGAAGATATCGTTTGTTCAGTTTATACGCTAGCATATAGTGGTCCGACCAATGAGCAGCTTCTTGGTGAAAAAAGGATAGCTGTAAAATTTCATCGATATCTAAAAAACTGAGGGACTTTTACGTATATATTCTGTATACAGAAAAACGGACAGACATACAGACATGGCTAAATCGACTTAGCACACGTGGAATACTTAATGTACCCTGCTCTGTATTATATTCATTTGTTTACGTTTATGTTTCGTCTGTAAAGTATTAACCATTCGCAAATACACACTTATGTCAACGCTTTTTCCAATCGCCGAAATACTTCTCAAACTCAATTTTTGGCTTAGCCCTTATGGCTTTTTCTCCGATTTTCATCTTGTAAAAAAACGGCCCTTTAAAGGGTTTGTGGGTTTAAAGGCTTCAAAAAAAATTTTTTTTATTGTCTTATTTCTTATTCTACAAAACCTAAATGTTCAAGTTGGTCTGAGTAATTGTTTCAGAGATACAGCCTTGAGAACTTGTGCGTTCATGGCTAGCTAGGCTAAGTAAGCCGTCTTTAGACGAGTTTTTCTCGAAACTGTGTTTTTGCAGTCGGTTGACAAGATTTCTCGAGAACTACTCAACCAATCTTCATGAAATTTTACACAGGTCTTTGAAATACAATTCTTAAAGACAATAATGAAGCATTTTTCTATTAAAACTAATTGAAAAATAAAATACCGCGAAATTTTCAATGAAATTATAATTTTTTTGTATAAATGTCTATCTAAAATCCAATTTTCAGTTTTTTTCCTTCACCCAAGCTCTAAGTTAAGGTTTTAACTAAAACAGCTATTTTTTCAATTTAGATGATTCCGTAAGGAGTTGTCCTGTCAATGCGGGTGGAATTTTTTCCGAGGAGTCACCTGGAATGGGTCTAAAGTACTTTTTTCAAAAATTTCAGAATTTTGTTGTAATAGTTAGCGGAAAAAATTTGTTTAAAAAGGGTTGTTTTTTACTCGAGAAAACCCATGGTTCACTTTATTTTTTTGTAAATAGGAAAAAAGTTCCACGGAGTCATGTTTGACGAGTTTGAATGCCATAATAAATGAGGAGAATTATTGTTTCCAAAATTTACTGAATAATTTACCTCAACGATAAATGCCGGATAAAGTTAACCAAAGCGACGAATATTGTCGCCAATGAGTAGGTTAGTTTAGGCTAGATAAGGTTCACTGGCTGATCCTCAATCCGTGGATATCCCTTCGACTGCTATGTACAGTCATTTGTGAACTCGAAAAGAAGAACTTCTGCAACCAGTTTTTACTCGATAAACCACATTAAGACCATAACAAATAAACTAAGAAGTTTTACTTCTATTCTTACCAGCTCAGCGAGATATCTAAATACATGAGTGACCAGATATATAAGCTTTTATCTCGAAAGGGCGGGAAAATCAGGAAAGAAATGCTGACATATTTTTTATCTCGCCTTCTTCCAAATAGTTTCTGCAATTGACAGCTGGAAAGGTTTTCAACCATACCTCGTGGGTACCGATAGGACAATGCTCAGTTAGAACCTCTGCAATCAGGGAAGTACTAGTTTTACTAAAGGCGAAGAGTATATAATGTCCCAAAAGGATTTTGTATCAACGGCAGACTTCAAACCGCCAACTTAAAGTATTATAAATATCCGGTAATATATCCGAAAAAATTATAGGTAAACAAAACTTGTATATTCTGTTCGACGAGAGAGAGATATGCAGAGATAATAAAAAGGTTTGGGAGAGCGACACAAATTACTTATGATAAAATGTTTTATTGACCCTTCGGTGGTTAATTGGATCATCTTAATCCAGTGCTTCAGACATTAGTACATCACAAATATTTTTATATATACATAATTTTAGTTATATATAGTATGTAAAATATATAATGTATACTATATATATTTTTTGGAAAAATTTCGTTTTTCTTTTAAAAAAATTTAATTTTTAGAAAAAACCGCAAATTATTTTGTAGTTTTTAAAGAAATTATCTGAGCATAACTTTCACCCAAATTTTAACATGCACTTTGGTGAAATTTGTTAACCTTACACGTTGCATTTAATTTTCGCGCATATTTTCGAAATGTAACAACTATTTTTATTATTATTATTTTGTCTTATTTTAAAAAGAAAAATATTTAACAAGCTCATCAAAAAGTGCACTTTTCAGCCTCACGTATGCAGTTCTGCCATAACAACGCGTGCAAGCATTTAAGCACTTAGACCATTAATGTACATATGTGCATAAGTGCGTACTCATGCGCGTTTAGTTTTATTATTTAAATGTTGCTTTTGGCGAATTTCCCACGGCGTACAAGCTGTTAAACTAAAACTTTACAACCAACGTGTACACCAAAAATTAGCAACAATCAAAAGCAAATAAATGGTGTTTATGAGCGCACACAACAACAGCTTGTTGTAGGCAACGCTGCCAAAATACCCAAGCATTTCTTGAAGTTTTGCACGGCTTAGTTGTTGTGACGATTTATAAACTCGCGAACATGACTGCAAATTGCAGATGATGGTGTCTTACATGGAAAAGTATAAAATGACATGAATGCATGGGTAAACTATAAAATCATAGACATGTATAATATATGTATACATATGCATTTATAATACTATATAAGTATATTATATTTACACGCGTATGCACATTAAGGTGGTTCTATTTTTGAAAATTTTATAAGTGATACTTAACTGAATATATGTTTTGGAGGTGTACTAATAGTAAGCTAAGTTCGGGTGCAACCGGAAAATTTATATTTTTGCAACTTGCAATAATCAAAGCCAGGGCAACACCTTAAGATTCAAAATGTCAACCTGAGGATCGGAATATAAGCAATTATAAATATATATTATATATATGATTCATATACTTACTGACGTATTCGACAAAAGATTTATCAGAAAAACGAGAATCATTATAAATATGTAGTATATAGGAGTTGGAGGTAGTATCGACCCTATTTTATCTATTTTTGCCAATACTACATACTATTAACATGTTGCTTACTAATAAAATGTTCCCTGTGATGACCATTACCAATCATATGGAGTAAAGTCACCCAGATGTTATGTGTATGCTATATGGGGGTTAGACCAAGTTTTCTCCCAATTTTATTCATTTTAGGACCAAAGACACACTGTTATAAGTAAAACACGCTCTCTCATTTTCATTGAGATAACTCACATATTGGCCAATATATGCGGTATAAAATCACCCGGAAATTCGAAAATCTTTATATAAGGAATAAGGGAGCTCAAATTAAATTTTTTACATCCGTCGGTAAAACTTTGTATAAGAATTGTCTTAAGCAAATTTGGCTCTTGTAGCTTTAATGGTCTAGGATATATATATGTATGTACTTTAAACCTATTAGAGGACATTGAAATAAGTTTATTATATTAAAAGAAAAGCTTATAATGGTAAGCTGTGGTTAAAAAAAGTTTATGATATAAAAAAAAAATATATTTCGAATCCAAATTACAGTCAGCAAAATTAGTTTTTTTTTTATCGAAATAATTATAAGAAAAATACAAACATTTAAATTTCTCAAACCCAACGATGAGGTTAACTAGTAGATTTTCAAAATATTTAATATTTTTAAAGAAACTATTGTAACAATTGTATTAAACATTATTTAATTTTTTTTGTTTCGATGAAAATTGTAATTACATTTCATGTTACATATACTTAAATCTTTTATAGGCATGCTTCGATATTTTTAAACTAAAGAAGTTGGTCAATAAACTGCAATGACTAAGGTTCGTGATATTCGACGAGGTAGGGAGTTGTAAAAACCTCAAACCACACCGAGAAAGTTTATAGAATCTTATAGAATTAATATAAGATTAATTTTTGATTTGAAAAACACCTTAAGATTTCGTAGTACCTATCTAAGGTTGAGTGCTTTTGAAAAAAAAAAAAATTGAAAATGAGGACTTTTGATAAAATTTGGCGTCTTCCTTATTATTATTATTATTTTTTTTTGAAACTAAAATATCAGTTCCGGTTAGAACTCGATGTGTTCATTAAAGCCACACAAGAAAATTTGATATAGCAGTTGATAGCATTTATACCGATCGCGGTATATAAAAAGTATTTGGAAAATTAAATCATTACTCGGCTTGTGAGTGACGATGCTTGTTACCTTAAGGGGTTGGGGGTTCGAAGAACTTTCAGAAAATTATTTATTTTTTTTTTGCTTTTTGTTTTAATTATTAGTAGAGTATAATATCTTAGAAATATGCTTTGATGATTTGAAGTAAATCCTATAAATACTTTGCAAGTTTTCGATAATTCGCAAAGAGTTCTCAGGGGCTCCGGAACTTTCGTGTGAAACTCGAAAAGCCATTCTGCAGATTTTAATACAAATTTATATAACATTTTGAAAACATGAAAAATTAGTGCACTTATCAAACGATTTTGTTTAATTGAATTTTGTGTAAACAATTAAGCGTTGGTTTTCCCCGAAAATATTAAAAACAAATTCCAAAAGTAATGGTACTAAAAAAAAGTTATCTATTAACAAAACTCAGTTTTTTGCCGAATTAATTTTAAATAACTCTCCAAGGATTAGTAATGATCACCGCAAGACGCTTCGGTTGGAATTGGATACAAAAAAAAGCTATTACTATTTACTATTACTAGCTCAATGAAGCTGTAATTTTACTATAATAAAATAGGATAACTCACAACAATAAAAAATATTATATAAGTTTTAATTTTTTTATGTCTTCGACTACACCTAACCGCTTCTTAACCATAAAATTATAATTATTAAATAATTTTTCTTCACAGTTTTACAGTTAAAATTTTCAAAAAAAAAACCTATTTTTTATTTTATTTTCTTAATATACATATATTTAACAATACACTCAGAAGATTTCATGTCATTCATTATCTGTGAATATTTTCGAAAATACACACAAATTTAAAAAGGCATTTCAGCCTTTTCTTTATACGCATTTTTCTCTATTCAAAACACGAGCTTCTTAAATATATTTTTTAAATAATTAATCAAAGATTTTTTTCTCACCGATAAACATTCTTTTATAAATAATTTAATTCCGAAATTTTGGTCAAAAATTTATTTTTTTTTCCGAAACCGCCGTTTTGTCAAATTTAACATAAACCAAATCTGTTTGGTTTTTTAATTTCAGAGGATCCAGTTCAGAGATATAGTGGTCACCGCAAAATGTCTTTTTTGAGAGGAGCTCTCGGAGATCAGTTGCATTTCCTTTCCAAATAAATATTTTTGCCAATACTAAGTTTTAAAATACAGTTTAAAGATACCATAACATGGATCAATAAGTTATTTTTAAAAAAATTTTCAGTCAAAAATCTGGAAAATTCGCTTTTTTCGGCTTTTTAACAGTATATAATCCCTTAAAGTGAGTGTTATATTTGATTACTTCTTTTTGTTATAAAAAATATATATATTTTACACCAAATTTTTAAATTAAAATGAAAAATTTTTTTGGATAACCAACTTCAGTCACACCGCCTTGCTTGTAAGAATATAATGACTTCAGCATATTTAAACATTTAAGCTCATGAATATGCAAAAAATTTGTTTATTTTTTTGTAGCCGGTTGACCTTTAAAGTTTCGCAGATCAAAAAGCATGTGCGATTGACTCGATCAGGGATTTTGCCTATACAATAAATGACGGAGTTGAAGCTAAGAAGATAATGCCGCGCTCATATAAGCACATATGTAAATATGAGCACACAAGCATATGTGCGCTGAGAAGTAGCAAAAGCACGCCATTGTAATGCATCCGTGAACGCCAGTACTTATGTTATATAAGCATATTGGAGGCAATGGTGGCAGAAATAATTCGTGTTGTTGTTACTGGTGACTGACACTTCATTGCCACTGTTGCTAATATAGTTTTATTTTTATTTCTATTTTAAATTTTTTTTTTTAAATTTTTTTTTTAATTTTTCTTTATAATTTTTTGCAGCGCTTGACGGTTGTTATTCTCAACTTACCACCATTTATTCACCGTAAATCCATTATATAAACCTAACTCATGCTACACTCCTACATATTTATTAGATTACGTATGCAGAATTACAAGAATTGCACTTTTTATTTATTTTTATTTTTATTTCAATCGAGTAATTGTTCACTTGCTTTGCAGTCGCATTCAAAGAATTTCTGTTATTTCAAATATTTGCCACACAACATCGGCCAATTATAATTATTTTCCACTGAACTTGACTTGGCTCCGGTCAGCTGTTCGCTGTTGCCACAATTTTACACAAGCTCTCGCCACAACGCTCAACTCTTCAGCTGCTTTGCTTCACAACTTTAGTCGAAATGGTTTGCCGGCAGACTGATTGGCTAACTGACAAAATATTGGCCGGTAGCTGGTGCTTTTGTTGTCGCGCAAAGTGGTTAAACTTGTTTGTATTTCTTTGCCTCTTTTTTCTTTGTTTTTTTTTTTTTTTTTCTTGTAAATATTTAAGTGAGTCCATAAAGTTCTTGAGCTTATTTGCTTTTTTGCCGTTTTTTATTTAATTTATAGTTTCGTTTTTTAATCGTTTTTATTTTCTTTTTTATTTATAGAATATTTTTCATCTTGACTGGTTTTCTTGCTATTGTAGACCGTGTTTATAGATTCTTAATTGGAATTTGGTTTTACCAATATATATGGTGACTGTGAAATTTTCCTTAAGACTATTGATTTGATCAAATTTTTGCAGACAAAATGTGTGAAGTCTTGTTTCATAGAAGAATTAAAAAAAAGCTTACCATTTATAGAAAAGTATATTGGAAAGAATTCTATGATAATAATTTGACGAGAAAAAGATGAAACATGATTTTTAAAGACGTCGATAGATCCCAGTCAAGTTAAGATCGATTGACCTCTGACCGAAACATGAGAAAACAATTTTCCTGAAGTATAATAATTTCATATATCAAAAATTATTCCAAAAACAATAAGCTTATGCTTTCGGAACTTCTTAGAATTAACTAAATATTTCTAGGTATGTATTTTTTTTGGTTGTTTGTTATTCGAAAATCAGCTTTATTTTAAGTACTTTTCCTTATATGCAGGAAATGTCTAGAACATTGGGGAGACTACGCTGTAAGAACTTCGCGTCAAGCGTAGGCATCCAAAAGGATAACTACTTCTCATGGACCTAGCAACTGAACTCCATCTAAGTTAAGTTACAAAAAGTTTTCAGTATTAATGATATTGAAATATCAAACGAATCGCGTATAATAAAAATATTTCCGAACCCAAAGGCAGAAAATTCGTACCGGTTGCTTTACACCATGTATGTGTATCGGTCTCGTACAAAAAGTGATGGTTTGGCTTTAAGAAACCATTGTTAAGCCAATACTGCTCTATGGTGGATTTTGTGAGCTTTTTCTTGAATGGTTCGAAGTACGAAAAAGGATGGAGTCTTCTGTCGAAAGCGCTCAGTCTACTCTAATTTCAAACTGCCAGACCATTATAGGTAGTGGCTGACACTTTCTGCTCCCCTGTCCAACTATCGCCAGAATAAGGTTGAAGCATTTGGGATGACATACAGACTTCTGGAAAAGGAACACATTAAGGGTCCCAGAGAGCGACAATCCAAAATCCTCTCCTACATCAACTGAACTACTGCGTCACGGAATCCATTCCTGGTGATACTGGAGAGACAGAGAAGGAGAGGCATAAAGGGACAGTCAGCTTTTTCATGGATGGATCGCAGTTCAAGGAAATGGTTAGAGTCTTCTGTCAAGAGCTTTTAATCCACTTTTATTTCAGACTACCAGACAACTGTAGTGTCTTTCAAGCAGAAGTGACTGACACTTTCTCTTCTACCGTCTAGCTGTCAGCAGACTAGAGTTGCAGCATTTGAGATGAAATACCTTCTATGAAACCGGCGAATTGGTTGGAATTGTATCAATAAATTTGTGGCTGGCTCTAATCGTTTTGTCAATATGCTCTCTTGTTGATCGATTCTTAGAAGTTTTATAAGTTTGATCAGTCACTTTGCATGACATGTTATATGCTATAATGGTGCAATCCGAAGATTACAGCCGAATATTGCCTTGGAACAATTTTGTCAAATAAAAAGCTACTGATTCGATTTCGGCGATTCCGACAAATGAGAAGCTTCTAAGAGAGCAAAGAACGTTTGCAATTTCAATCTAGTTTGATATCTCAAAAAATGAGAGAACTTATAATATAAACCACCAAATTATTTCGAATAAATTCGACTTCCGCAGTCTTTGTCTTTCTTTATCGAATCACGTTCTATAGACCATAAAATTTGTAATAAACTTGAAGCAAACTCATATCAAGAATAAAAATCTCTTACAAAAATTTGTATTTGTACACAAAACAGCTGGAAAATGCATAAATTTGATCAAACTTTTATATGCCAACAAAATGCGCGCATTATTGGCGTTAAATTGTGGTGTAATGAGACAGCTGCGAGGCTACCGCATTGAAATATCTTAATGACCCAAAAATTGCTACACTTTACACAAACTTTATTTGCTTTCTTGCCTTAAACTCTTTCATTTTATATATTTTTTTCTTGTTTTCATTAAGATTTTGTTTTTGCAATCACGAGCCAACACAAAAGAGCGAATGCCTGCTGTCAGCTTGAGTGAAACGTAAAACTTTTGCATTTTGCTTAGCGCGCTGCGGCAAATCAATGCGATAATCACCGGCAAAATTGACTGACATGTCGATAAACACATTAAGCGAAAATGCCAGCTGCCAGGCGAGCAAATGACCAGCAGCGGCAATGAGACAAATCAGTCGCGCAGCGCGGCGCGGTGTAAAGTCAGCAACGATTTACGGCCAACAAATGCGCTCACATCCTGAAACTGAAAGCGCTTGCAAATCTAATTGCACACACACACCACATTTACATGTGTGTTTGTATGTACATATGTTTGCACATGTGTGCACATAAATTGCGCTTGGCGTATGTATGTATTTGCAGTGTTTTGGAGCGCGCTCGTTAGCGTATTGCTGCCACACCAATTAACCTGCCACAATGCAAGCGGAGCTTAGCCGCGCAGTTCGACGGCAATTAAAACGAATTGCTGCTTTACACTTACAAACAGCAAAAAGAAAAACAAAGCGAAAGAGTTATAAAAATAGTGTTGAAACAAAAATAACAACAACTGCATTTAAAAGCGCGAAAACTCCGACCGGAATGAAAGAAAGAAATCAATTAAGCGCGCTGGTCTTTAACTGCCACAGTTGCAAGCATGTTATTGCGCTTACAACATGCTATTTTTTTTTGTTGATTCCCAAACATGTGCTTGCATTTACATACATACGTATGTGGGTAGGCTGGTGTGTGCGCGCATTTTTATTATCTCCGCGCAGCGGAAAAGTCCATATGCAAAATTGGAGTGCAATCAGCGAGCGCATAAGCGTCGAACAAGCGCAACGCTTTCACTTTCCATGCTGCGTGCAACAGCGCGAATCTGCGCAGGCGCAGTGGCTTGCTGGGGCCAAAGCGCATTCACACAATCAGTGCAACACATGCAACATATGCATGAATGTAAATAAATTCGGAAATATTTTGGCACGGCGCGGCGCCAATACCTTTCATCCGGCGAACTCTCATTTTTGTGCGGCGCCAATGTGTAAACGCATGTTGCATGTTGGTTATTTTTAAGCATGCTGTTACATATGCGTTTGCCAAGTTGCAACTACACAGGAAGAGGCATATTAATTGTAGAAAATTTGCATAAAATATACGAAAACTTTGCATGGGAGATTTTTAATGGTTTCGTAAGAAATTTTTTCTTTGTATTTTTAAACATTTTTTTCAATTTTAATATAAAAGGGGGTTCTTCGGGAAAAAAAGCCCTGTTTCAAAAATTTTTTTCTCAAATAAAACATGAAAATTTTATCGGAATTTTTTATTATTACAAATATACATTATTACAAAGAAATTCGAAATTTTTGAAAAAAAAGTTAAAGCTTGAACGAAGGAAAAAAATTGAAAATTAGATTTTTGGCAGATGTTTCTACAAAAACATGTAAATTTCGCGACGTTCTCTTTTCAAATTGTTCGTCCAAGTCTTCAAGAATTGTATCTCAAAGACCTTTGTAAAATTTTATGAAGATCAGTTGAGTAGTTCTCGAGAAATCTTACCAAAAAAAAAACACATTCTCGAGAAAAATGTGTTAGAAGACGGCGCACTTAGCCTAGCTAGCCTGGAGCGTATAAGTTCTCAAGGCTGTATCGCCGAAACCACTATTCGGATCAACTTCAGGACAATATTCTAGAAGTGTCTTAGAATTAAATAAGACAATAAAAATTTCAATTTTTTGAAACTCGCAAGCCCATGTAATTCTTTAAAACAGATTTGGCTTTTGGTATGCTATTTTACACCGAATACAGTAAGTTTAGTCATCCCTTAAAAAAGACAAAAAAAACCGATTAAGTTTTTTTATTCATCGATAATTAGTACAGAAAAGAAAATCAATTGCCTACTTGGTGTTTTTTAACCCTGAACAGTGCATATTATGTCTGCCACAAAGTTTGTAATACCCTGAAAGAAGCATCGGAGATCCAATGAAATTTATATATTATATAAGTGATCTGTATGATAAGCTGAGTCGTTTTAGCCTTGTCTAACTGTCTCTATATATAGTATGCATTACTCAGTATTTGAGTTGTCTACCTGAAATTTTGGACATAGTCTTTCTTATCCACGAAGCTGCTCTTCTGTTAGAATCGAGAACTATATACATATATGACACATAGCTGCCATACATACTCACCGGTGCAAGCCAAGTGCTTGAAAAGGAATCCCTTTTATCTGACAAGTTTTGACATTGATTATTATTCAAGGCATCGCTATAATCTCAGAATATATTTTTTTAGATTGGAACGCAATAGCATACAACTACTATTCATACCGAACAGTTATGTTAACAAATGGACTGTTTCAAAAAGGCAATATTGCTGAAGTGGCCAGCAGCTTACACATGTTATCGACCAAATTGTGGTATAATATTTCTAGATCGAAACATTCTAACCTTCAACTTAATGTAGAAATACTGGAATTAATTTTAATATTTATATTATATATTTTTATATTCTGGCAACCTGTTGCTATAGAGTATAATAATTTTGTTCCCCTAATGGTTGTATGTATCACCTACAACTAATCGAGATAAACATAGATAATATATATCATTCAATGTGTGAGATATATAATTGAATTTCAGGGATAATCCTTCTCTATCAATGGTATATCTTATGTCAAAAATGGGTTGAATCAGGCCAATACTTCCCTTAGCCCCTATATACCTAATATCTCTGCCAATATGTGAGTTCTCCAAATAAAAATTAGAGAACGTGTTTTATTCACCACAGTGTATCTTTGTGCCTAAATAGATAAATGTGAGCGAAAACTTGACTTACCCCCGATATAACTAATATCAGGATTTTAGAACATTCGGCTGACTTTTTTCTATTCGATCGATTTTCTAGTATGAGGCATGTAATTGTATGTGGTAATGGGAGAAATAGAAAAAATAGGGTCGATACTACCTCAATAGTGTGCTTGGCTTTCGATTCTCTGGTTGACACTTTGCACCCTAAAGTATTTTACTGGTTTTTCTCTAATATTATATTATTAAATACCAAATAAATAATATCCCTTATCTATGGTACAGACGTTACTTTAGGAATAAAATTTCTTTCAGGAACTTTGCTTTACAATCTCTTTTCAATAATCAGTATTTTATTAAGTCGGTCAACAGCTGTCTTAAACCTTAAAAATCGCTCTTAAACATATTTTATATAACCTATAACTTATAAAACGTGGTGCACAGCAGCACTATTGCTTTGAAAAAGTAGAGGTTTCATTAATTAAAGTTCTTTGTAGACAATGTAATGTGTCTATATAAAAATTGTTTATAAATAAATTTTCATCGCTGAAGATTTCTAGGAATATTATACGAAGGATCATTAAAACAAGCTATAACACGTCCTTAAACTCATTCAAAAATATATGTGTATATATTTAGATCTAATCTCTGACTACTAAATTTAAAATAGAATTTGAATATTGCAGAGAAAGAAGAAGAGCTAATTTTGGTGAAAAAAGGCTTCATTGCTTCTCACTACTCACGTATAAATATTATTTATATTTATTAGTGTGTACTATCTTTGCTAAGCACACTATGCTGATATAATTTACAATTCGCGAACTTGCTAGTAACTATGAGCACGCGGTGGCAGCTCCATCATACGAGCAACAAAGCCACGTTGGCAACCCATCTATAAGAAAACATATTTATTATTTCGAATATCAAAAACAAAGATAGCTAAACTCAAACAGAAATATTCGTTACATGAATGCAAAACAAAAACTCAAAAAAATAACAAATAAAAATAAAACAAAAACAAAAAGTAAACCAATGAACCGATGAGCGGAGTGCCAATGCCAAAGCCAGTGCGAATGCTTGTTGTAATAAATATGATGAAGAAGTCTTGATTAATGAACACCGCCAGCGGCACCGGCAGGCAGCGGCGACAGCCAAACTCGACGCTGATGCCACCCGGCGCAGGCACAACGCCACACGGTGCGACTAGGCACAGAGCTTGCGCGGGCGCGAAGGGAAGACAACAGCAACAGCACGGTTGACCCACTTTTCGCAGCGACTTTTTAGGTTATAAGCATTTATCATAAGTAAAAAATCGAAGATTGAAGCCAATGTACAACGGCAGCTGCATGCCGCGCGCCGTGCGCTGTGCGGTGATCAACGCGAACCGCGTAGAAATGCCGCTTTTGGCAGGCGCGCGCGCGCTGTGCATGCGTTTTGGGAAAATTCCGTAGAGAGTTTAACTACAGATGTGGCTGCGGCTCAAACTGAAGGCGGATGTACACGAAAGCGGCAAATGTTGGCAACAAATGTGCTCAGCAACTATGTTTTGTAGCTAAATGTTTTTGCTTTTACTGCTTTTTTCGGCTGTTACTTTTATTTTTGTTGTTATTTTTTCAGCTTTTTCTAATTGTTGCTTTTGTTTTTGCTTAGCAGTCACTGATTTTCTAACGCTTACGCGAATGCGCAGCGCAACAAGCATTTGAACTGTTGGAACGAACCCGTTTCGCTAGCAGCGAACAAAAGACTTAAGCAACGAACCCGCTGGCGGAACGGAACAAATAGGCGTTGCAGGTCTATCAGGGAATTCATGCAAATGGCATGCCATTTTTACTACACCACCGCCAACTTAGCGATCATGATCTATAGAAAAGCAATAAAAAATGCATAAATATAGTTTACAACAACAACAGTAACAATTTTATTGTTGTTATGACTAAATTGAATAATAAGTATGCGGAAAGCAACCACAAAAATGCAGTTCAAAGTCATCAGCGGCACTCATCGCCGCATTACGATTACAACAGCAACAACACAAAGCAATCAAAAACAACAACAACACCCCTAACAAATGCATAACAATAAAAACTTTTAATGCAAATCAATATCATCACTATTTCACTTGCCACCAACATTGCCGCGGTTACGAATCAAACTGTAACTGTAAACCGGCGTTGCAACCAATGCTGCGCTATGCTAATTTTGTCGCCTCATCGATTGCCGTTACATCCAATACACACCGGTATGCTTTGTATTGTTGCAATCGCGCATAGTTAATGATATTAAATTGTTGTTGTTGTGAGTGTCTTTGTGTTTTCACAGCGCAAGCGCATCCATTGAAGCCACTTAAACTGATTTCTTCATTAGAGCATTTCGCTGAAGCTTTACCTTGCTGGCCGCCAATGCATATCCGCATCGCTGAGCCATAAAACAACAACTTTAATATTATCTTTACGGCGTATAGCATATGGCTTAGTTGCGCCGGCGCAATAGTGGCTTTTAAGGTTGGCTGCGCATCAAATTCGGTGCTGAAGTTGCATTTTTCCAGTTCATTTGTTCATTTTGTTGTTGTTGTTTTGTTCGTAAAAGTGCATTTCAGCGATTTTGTAATATTTTTTTGTGTGATTCGTTAGGTTAACGGTAAATATTAGGTGTAGTCTCGACAATGTCGTAAGATGATTATATGATTATTTCAATCGAATATACTGATTATGTAATTGATTTACATTTCTAATTAAATTGCATAATGATTCGGTGAGTTTGGGATATGAAGTGATCTCGTTGTGAAGAAACAATAATTTAATATTATTTAAGCAGTATATGTATATATGGCAGTGCTTCAGTGACTTCATCTGTTTTCCCTACAAGCAGCTCATTCTGTTTCTTCAGTTTGTATGACAGCTATATTTTGGCAAGCTAGCAGCTTCTTGAAGAGAGAACAGCTATAGCTTTTTTGAACTTTCCCGAACTAAATTTTTTTTGCTTAAAATCTCACATTACAATGCTGTATGTATAGTTTGACACAATGTGATTGGTTGCAGATGGACATTCAATATTTGATATCCGTTTGCTTCCAAGAGTTCGATGCCTGATTTGTGATAGAGTTGGGCACTCACGGAGGATGTGTAAAAGCGTCTCCTTGCTCACTTCGAGTTTCCAGCCGCAGTAAGTGTTTCATAGTTGGGACATATCTGTTTCGCTATCTTGCATTTGTTTATAGATTTTCATTTACTTTGAGCTATTTTTTCAAATAATGTGCGGAGCTCCCTATTTATCGTGTCTAGCGTACACGTATAATCACTACTTCAGATTCGGCGAGAGAGACTTCTAACTTAGAGAGCTGTTATGCTTTTTATTTGCCGAAAATGTTCCTATGACCGGGAGTCTTAATTTTGGACAAGTCGATTTTTGGTGGCGACAAGGGCAAATGATCGCTTTCTGTATGCCTATCTATGCCTAATACTTGAAAGGAATAGCTTGGAAGATACTACCTTTGTAGAGGAAAAGATACAGAGATATCGAGACGTTCTTACAACGCGGTCCCTTTTGGACTCGTCGGTATAGACTGAGGTAATTTTTCTGACGTCGATATGGTGTTCTCACCTAGAAGTCACTATTGAATTCTGGACCTTAGGTGCAGGAATATAGGTGTAACTTCCGTAAGGCTCTTTCCTTAATCTCACTAATTAAGGAAAAAATATCGCTGCCACCAATAACATTATGCATAAGCTATTACCTTCATTTCTCCTCTGTTGAGTTAAAGCCACATAGCTCTGAACCTTTAGCAGACACTTCAGGGCTTAGAAAGTTTAATTTTCCAATGCTAGGTGTATATTTATATACAAGTACATATAGTGACTTTTTCTTATAGTAGCTAAAGTCGAAGTGAGCTAAAATTTTAATTTTAAATTCGAATAAAATCTTTTTTCATTTTTAAAAAAAATTATCAACTTTTCTAGTGAAGTTTGCCTTGTAAACAAAAACACAATATAGAGCTTCGAATAAAATTACAATAATAACTAAAACTATCACGATTAAGTAAAATCGATTTCAACATCGACTTAGCAGTTTTAACCGTTTGGTTTACCTTTACTACATTTGTGTGATCCAAAAGTAATCCAGGGCGTATACTTGATACACACAGTCCTTCAAAGCCACGTGCGTTCATAAACATAAGTATAAAATTTAGCAACAATGAGTAAAAAACAGCTGCAAAATGAAACTAATCTCCACACACCCATGCAATTTATTAAGTATTTATTTAGCTATGATTATTTTGTGGCGCGCACTAAATTTCCGCAGATAATCTAAAAGTGTCTGATGTCAGTCAGCCGCTAATTCGACCGCTACAATAGAGACGGGTGTGTGCGCATTGACCTAGCACAAAAATTCTAGAATAACAAAACAATCGGACACAGCATTATACGCGTATATAAACAAACAATGAAAGCTAATAAGATTACAAATTTTGTGTGCCAACTGACCGCAGCGCAGTCAAGACATTTAATTATGTTATCATTATATGCCTCTAGTTTCATTTCATAGCTGCTTGGCTGCCAAAGAAGGCTACTTCTTGGCTATATATTGTATCATAAGTTAGGTTATATTTACGGTTATGATTTTTTTACTCTAAAATTTTCTTTTCCTTATTTTTATTATTTATGCTCTAATGAACTTGGGTTCAGACTAGATAAAATCTGCACTTTTGATAGCTGAATGCGCAGCCATAGCAACTTTGAAACTTACATAATTGTATAGAACTTCAATGAGAATAAACTGAAATGTAAATGCAGGATATATTTATGTAAATAATAAGTGTGATGATCTGAGTCGATTTAGCCATTTCCATCTATCTACATATACGCGAACTAGTCTCTAAGTTTTTGAGATATTGATCTGAAATTATGCTCACATCCTTTTCTTCCTATAAAACGGCTCATATGTCGGAATGGCTGTTACAGGACCACTATAGCGTATAGCTGCCGTACAAACTAAACATTCGGAATCAAGTGCTTGTATGGAGAACTTTTTCATTTGACGAGATATCGTCGCGAAATTTGATATGCTTTATTGCATAAAATAACAAAGCAATCTCCCAAGAAATCGTTCAGATTGAATCACTATAGCGTATAGCTGCCATACAAACCGAAGGACTGAAATAGGTTTTTCACTATAATAACAAAGTAATCACTAAAGAAATAATTCTAATTGGATCACTATTTCATACAGCTGCCACACAACCTGAATAATCTTCCTCAAGACCTTGTATTAAACTTTTTGTATTTGTGAAGAGTGATATAGCTTCAGTTTATCCTAAGTTATCGCTTTTTATTTTTTTAATGTTTATAAGCATAGTTTGAAACATTTTGCCATACAAACAAATCCGATTTTTATTTTTAAAGCGATGATCATACATAAATAAAGTTAAAAAAAACTATTTCCTAAGTAAATTCTATCATATGAAATTTTTAAATTAATATTTTTGCTTGGCAATTTTTAGATTATATTCATTTAGCATTACAATAACATAAAACGTAACAAATTACATTATTTTTTCTTATGCCTCTTGCTGTTCTTATTTAATTAACTTTACGCTTGCGCAGCTCAGTTCAATTTGAAATTAAATTTCTGACCGCAAAATAGTCATCCGGTGATTATTATGCTGGTTTTATTAGTTTTGCTTATTTGAAGTATGAATATACATTATGAATATACAGTATGAATATAAGTTGAAAAAGAACTGGGTCATTTAGAAGCTAGAAACACTTTTTTGATATGTTAATGGTGTATATATGTACTTATATAGACATTATTTTCTAATTAAAGTGTAGTTACTGAGGGTCCTACCCGCGCTCTTGATCTTAAACATAATTGATAAATTATTATAATGAGAAAATAATTGCGTTAAACCGCATATTTTTTCAGATTTTAAATAAGTTATTATTTTTATGGATTTAAAAAATATATTTAAATTGCCCTTTGATATAAAAAAATATAATATATGGTAGTCGAAAAAGTCTTTTCGTGTTTCTAATCAAACTTCAACTTAATTTTTTTATATTTATAATAATAAATAAATAAAAAAATATGTACCATTTTGGTCGACCACTTTTTGCCATTTTTCTGTTGGAGACAATATTCCATAGGTGTAAAACATTCATCCGTGTAAATCGAAATTTTAAAATTTCCAGAACGAAAGCGAGCGAGCCATTGTTATGCTACACGAACTGTTACAGCATCGTTTCCATAAACTTCACAAATATCATTTTTGGCTTGCATGCCATTCTTCCTTTTTTATACAAAAATTTCAAAATATAGCGAATTTCTTTATTATTTTCACTTATTTTTGAACAGCTGTAACTTTTTTTCAATTTCTTTGAACTTAATGTTTTTTGGTTAAATGAAGCTTAAAATCTCACCTTACCAACACTATATTTTATGCCATAATGTGATTTTTAGCTCTTGAGATATACGACTGCAATGACAGCTATTGACAAAATACTAAAAGACTTTACCCAAGACTAATCTTGTACATAATATATACAGGATTTCGTTTTCAAGCATAAAAAATTAACAATTTCTTACTCAACGCTTACGAAATCGCTACTGTCTAAAAAACCAAACTAATTATGTTTTGAAAGACTTCATAGCACCAGTCCTATTTGCTATTTATCAATGTCAGTGCAAGTACTTTTAGCTGCCGTTAACTTCAAGCAGAAATTATTGCCACTCCCACCTGTTATTAACTCTATCTAATTAACCATTTCATTCTTAATTACTATTTTTAAGCATATTTGCAACCGAAATCTAATTAAAGTAGCGTGTTCTAATTTATTTATAATAAATTTTGCAAAAAAAAATTAAATTAACATAAAAAAATGTTGCTTGTATAGAAAAAATTGTATGCGATGCAATTACTACTTATAAATACAAGAATTCAAAAGTCAATGCTTTCTGCACATTAGCAAAAGAAATTAATGTATATATGTATTAAAGGGTAAATAGGTATGTATGTTCTAATAAGTATTTAATGTGATTATTATGTGTTGCTTTTCGTTCATAATTTGGCTTCAACACAGTTACATTTAACATATTCATTCAAAGGTATATATGTATGTATGTATATTTGTATATATGCAAGTACACCAATGGTTCTGCTTAACTGCCCAACAAACAAGAATAACAGAAACTATGATAATAACAAAAACAACAAGAAGCGCAGCAAAAACCACAAGCTGACCAAATCACCAGTTACGGGAGTGGGCAAACAGTGCAAAATGGAATTCAACAAAAGAGCGTTAAATTAAGCAAAAATATTTCTATTCATAAACATCTTTCCATACCATGACTACTAGCAGCAACCACAACAACAACAAAAGCGCATACATATTACATATTTGCGATTATTTTGCGAAATAATTTGCTGCTTCGCTGACTCCATCTTGCATAGTTGCTTGGGCTTTAGCGTATTGTTTTTGTAATTGCTATGTTGTTCGTTCGTTTTTCGCCGCAAGCGAAACGGCAAAACGCAATGAGAATTATCATAATGCAAAATCATTGAACAACAGTTATTTTTTAATTTGAAAAACCCATATGAAATAATCTCGCCTTAAATTAGTGCGCTTCGGTTTCGCATTTCTGCAGCGATTTGTGTATTATTTGTATTTATTTCTCGTGTTGGATTAACTATTTTTCAATTTGTTGCGGTTAAAATTAAAAGAATTGCAAAAATATAAATGTGAAGCAGTCGGTGATGTTGCAGTTCTTGACACAGAGTGCTTATTGAGGTAAATTTTTTTCAAGTAAAATTCCGAGAATATGTTATAAATAAATGTCTGAAAAGTCTTTTATGTAACAGAACTAGCGAATATCAATCAGCCTTTTAACCATGACCACTCTGAGAAACATATTGTATTGCGTATGACAACTGATCTTAATATTCAAATATAGTATACTACCCCGTACAACACTTCTGAGTAAACAATGACGTCCTACGGAGCAAAATACCGTAGGCAACTAGGCACTTCCATTTACTTTTAAATTTTATATTTCTATAAGCAATAGCAGAGATTGGTAGCAAGACGTTACACAATATTATAACCATCTAATCAGTTGCCTGAGATTAGTAACCAATAACTTTACATAATAAATTTTAGTATACGGTTGCCTAGCGGCAGTGTATAACTGCGTTAGTTGCCATGCATAATACTACGGTATAAATTAACTTACTTTATTATTGTAAGAAGTTTTTTTAACTTCGGTTGCTAGAATACCCTTCACAAGGTCGGATCTGGCTAAAAATTTATGTCAAATTTAAGTACTGAAATAAATCATGCAGGTATGAATTTTTGCTTATAAGAATTTTGTAGGGCATATGGTATATAATATAGTAACCAGATATCGGCCATTCCGACAAGTGAGTAACTACGTGTTGGTAAAAGGACGAGTGCGAAATTTGAGTATGATATATAAAGTGAGAGAATAGTTCGCGTATCCTACTGTGGGCAAAAAATAGTAAGACTTATTTAATTTAAATATCGTCGAAATATTTCTTTTTCTAGGACTACTCGTATCACTACTTTTTGTGCCAAATGTGAGAGCAAAATAATCATTAGTATTTACTTTAAGCTTCTCTTTCTGAAGTTCATAAAGTTCATTTGGCGATTAATGTGATGCTAGAAATTGTTTAACAAAGAAGTTCAATTAAATTTTGTGTTCGGAATCAAATTTCTGGCGACGTTCAGTATATTGGAAAAGGCCTTCAGTGATAATTGTTTGTCGCCAGCAAATGTTTTTGATTGGTACAGATTATTCAAAGTGGGTCGAGAACGCGTTGTACCACGTCCAACCCGGCCATCAATATCAACTGATGACCAACAGGTCAGTTAAATAAAAAAAATGGTTCTTGAGATTCAAGGCAGTTAGAGGTCTTACTGGCATCGTTGGAAAATCATTTCGCCTTAAAAAAGTGAAAGCACGTTTGGTTCCAAAATCATTCAATTTTTTCGAAAACCAGCGTCGCTTTAATGTCTGTGAAAAAAGCTTTCAAACTAGCAAGACATAATGAAATATATTATTACTGGCGATGACCGGAAACGACGATCAATCGGCCAAATATCGAATGTCGTGAGTGAGCCGAAACCGAAATATCACGTCAAAGCAGGTCAAAAATCCAGGTTATGTTGATTGTAATGCGTAGTTTACGCTAAGACGGAATTATGGGCTGACAGAAAAGGGGATTACATTTTGAAGAATAAATTAAGAATTTTAAAAATATGAACAAAGTTTTACTGTGATTTACTTATATTATATATTGTGATTTTGCTGACCAGGAATCTTAACTTTTTTCTCGAAACTACTTGTATATTTTTCAAAATGATACTCAGGATTTCTAAAGTTCTACTAAACCGATTTAACTGAACCTTTAAGATAATCTTCTTTATACATTGTGACAAAAAAGCGTCGGGAAATTTAATGTTAAATTCTGAGGGTAAATGATATTTCAAAAAAATAGTTTCTAAGTTATTAGGACTGTCCTTACTTACTATGCCAAAAATGAGCGCAATCTGTCAACCAGTTTGTTTATTGCAGCTGCTTAGATTGGTACACCTGAGAGTGCATTGCGATTTTTACAATGAAAAAAGTATTGAACAAAGAATTTGTCTCAAATTCTCTTCATCTCTCGCGAGTCCGTTCGAATGATTTTGGTGGATATTTTGGGTATGAATCGTGTTCTTGCTTGAGTCGTCCCGATAAA
Organism: Bactrocera zonata; assembly: GCA_037783105.1. Classification (NCBI taxonomy): domain Eukaryota; kingdom Metazoa; phylum Arthropoda; class Insecta; order Diptera; family Tephritidae; genus Bactrocera; species Bactrocera zonata. The sequence goes on along the minus strand of JBAWJQ010000144.1, from coordinate 875,788 downwards.
GCAGAATTTTTTTTAAAAAAGAGTACCGTAAACAGGTCTATTTGGACATGCTCGATCATATGAATACCGATTCCACATTCATGGAGAGCATCATATCTTCCGATTAGACATGGGTTTACGAGTTTGAAATGCAAACAAGTCAACAAACCAAAAAACCCACGCCGAAGCTGCCCAAAAATTAAGGTTATATTTTTTCGATATTCGTGGTTCGGTGCATCATGAATTTATTTCGAAGGTCAATAAGGAGTTCTTATTGGCCATATTGAGACATTTGTGTAAGAACATCCGTCAAAAATGCCCGAAATTGTGGAAGACTAATTTATGGAGTTTACACGATTTTAATGCAGATGGCATCGTGCCACGATTTTGACCGAATTTAAAGCCAAAAATGCAATGAATATCATCAAACATGAAACTGAAATTGCCGCTCCGTGGACCGCATTTTCAGCCGATCGAAGAGACAAAACAAAATTCGTTGAAGGGCATCCCAAAAAGTGCCTCGGGGACTAGAAAATTTTGACTTTTATTTATAATTTCTATGTCCGTTTTTGTCACATTGTATATCCTCAAATGGGAATATGTATAATAGCATGAGTAATTGATTAAATCTGAAATATGTACATCACAAAGAAGGTTAAAACATCTACGTCAATGTGTGGAGTGCTTATGATTCTTTAGTTTTTGTGAATTTCTGGCAACACCGATATTTCTGTTACATTTTGAAATCGAAATCGACATTTTCCAGTGATGAAACGAAAGCAAGACATTGAAGTTAATTTAAATCCCGTTCATTCCTTGATTTAAATTCGGGCTTAACTCTCACTCACGATATTAAACTAAAAACTAACTTGTAAATTTCCACGCAGAAGCAAAATGACCAACAACCACACGCACACCTAATTAAAATTGTTGCAATCAGCGGCCAAATTGGGAACAACACAGGAAAGAATCTGAGCTCAAGTGTGCGCTGAAAAAAACTCAACGCAGACGAAATTTCCATTTTAGTCAATTTGCCACTGACCTTCCACAACATGCCTCAAGGTTATTGCAACAGCTACTTTACGACCGCGACGGCGACGGCAACAGCGACGGCGACGATCTACAACTTTTTCAGGCTGTCAAGCAGCGTCACCACACAGCGAATTGGAATTCTGTGTCGCAGCACACACACATACATTGAAATGTAAATAAAAATGGAGGCAAGTGTGAGTGGTGTTTGTGTGTGTGTGCTTTCATGAGAGCGCTGCTGCTCGTAAAAATGTCGCATCCGTTAGCATAATTTCCAATAATGGACTCTTGCATGGCAGCTTGTTGGCATATTATAAGCGTTGTTGGTCGCCAAGGTGCGCTGGCTGTCTACTGCGCCTGCGCCACGGCGATTTGTTGCCAACAATGTGTTGACGATGTGTTGCCCGATACGCAGGCATTGCTGCTACTGCTACCATTGTTGTTGTTGTTAGTATTTTTGTTGTTGCTGTTGTTGTTTTTTTTTTTTGGTGATGTTTATGTTTTTGTTGTTGGTGTTTGTATTATCCAACGTCATGGAAATTTTCTCTCGCAGTGATTGCAACAACAACAAGTTGCCGCCATGGCAAGTGTGTCAGTGCGGTCGGGAGCCACTTCCACTTTTGCGCCGGCGACCACACGAGCAACCACACACATATGTATATGTGTGTGCGTGTCAATGCGTTGCATGGAAATTGCAACAGCGAATACCGGCAATAACAACAACAACGGCAATAGTTTCTTAGCGACAACTTGCTGTCCTCTCATCGCTAATATTTTTATGATCTGAATGCCTTTTATAATTCTCATTTTTCCTGCGCCTACATATAGGAAAAAAAGTATTTTCCGCGTCTCTGCAAGAATTTGATTTCTATTTGACTTTTCGCGTGTGTCAAAATGTGTTGGCTTCTGGGTTTCGTCTTAACTATTTATACGCTGAAAAATCATGTTAATTTCCTGTCGCCTGCATTTTAGTGTCAACTTTAGTTGGCACAACAACAACAATAATTAGTAGCGGCAACAAGTTTATTGGGAAATCCGGAAAAGCTGAAATTTCCAATGCAGTGGAAGGAGGTCAGTGGAGTAGGCGCTTTGTAAAATAAATATTAAATGTTAGTGGGAAATTTCCAGTTTGAAAAATATTTAAATTCAATAACCAGAATGAGAACTAGAATAATGGTTACTTAGAGCCAGTAAAAAAATTAGTATTTTATAGCTAAATTTAGAGTAAACGTGCTTTTTGATGAATTTATCTAAAATTTTGTATTTCTAACCAAATTTCGTGTGCGGAATAGTTGCGAATGTTGGAAAAGGCTTACGGTGATTCAGTTTTATCAAAAACACAAGCTACAAGCGGCATAAAGCCTTCAGAGACGATCGAAAGATCGTTGAAGACATGCCTCGGTCTGGCCCAAATTCGACCTCTTCAACTGATAAAAATATTAAAAAAGTGAAGTAAATTTTGTTTGAAAATCAACAGGTAAGTTTAGAAAGATGCCATGATAGCTCGACATCTCTCGCGAGTTCATTCAAATGATTCTGGTGGATATTTTGGGTATGAAACGCGATTTTGCCCCACTCGTCCCGATAAAGCGGTTTTTTTTTTTTGAAAATTGAGGAGATGCTCATTGTTTTTTTTTGATATTCATGGTTAGTGCATCACGAATTTCATCCGGAGAGACAGGCGGTTAATAAGGAGTTCTATCTGGCCATATTGAGGCGTTTGCGTGAAAACATCTGTCGAAAACGGCCGGAATTGTGGCAGGACAATTTATGGAATTTCTACGAGGACAATACACCATCGCATCGAGTTACAATTGTGACAGAATTTAAAGCCAAAAACGCAATGAATACCATCGATCAACCACCATATTCACCAGATTTGGCTCCGTGTGATAGGTGGGAGCAACCCTTAGCTCTTAGATTTAATAGTCGACAATATATATATAATTTTGTCATGGAGAATGTTCAAATTAGGCTGTACTAGAAATGTAATCTCTTTCTGTCTTAATTTTGCCTTCGAACGTATTAACTATTAAGATCGTAAACGAATTGAAAGCAATATTGCGAACAGCGAAAAATGTGATAAGTTTAGAGAAAATTAATTTCAGAACCAAAACTTTTAGTCAATTTCGAGCATAAAATTCATGTGGAAAAGTTTGTTTCATAAATCGATCGGATTAGCATTTGAAGAGCAAACAATTTAAGAAAATAAGGCAACACCGAAGATTGATTAAAAGTATTAAATGCCGTTACTAAGACAGTCGGGTCTACGTAACCGGAACGGACCCGGATTTTTTTTATCCGATTAAAGACTGTCAAATCAGTAGAATTCTGCTGCTACACCGTTATATGTTTTTTTATTTAAAAATAAATTATAGTTAGTTTTCAATTTTTTGAAATAACTCACCTTTGATTTTTATAATTCCTTTTTAGTAAATCTTATGGGATTTATAAGCCCGTCCCTTTAAAAAATAATAACGTATTTAAACAAATACGTAATTTTTTCACTGAAATTATAGAAAGAAAACGAAAAATTTTAATTAGAGTTTAGAAAATGTAAAAAATTTTATTCTTAATTTTTATAACTATTTAAGATGGAGTGATACATTTTTATTACAACATATCAGTGCTAAATATATTTCGAATTTAAAAAAGTAAATAAATCTGTCTATCTGTGACCTAGTCGAATTAAGTCAAGTATTCATTCCTTTTTCATTTGAGTTTATTATGAAAATTAGATCATACCATCTGGTCAAATATGACCCCAGCTGATTAAAAAAAATAATAATAATACATTTTCACACATTTCAGTACAGATCTTTATTATTGACTTAAGAAAATTGTCTTGACCCACTTTCCCATTTCTGAATCCTATTTTCTGCACATTTGTTATAAGCCTTGTTTGGGATAGCTTTAAAAGCTTTCAGAGCCCTTAGTTTTTGAATTTTTGGTTTCAGCTAATTTTTGGAGTACCTATCCCTAGACAGTTTCGACGACAAATCCGCGTCTTTTCACCAGTAATGGTGCATGTGATGAATGTAGCGACCTCAGCTATTCAAGTATTTTTTTCGACCTCTACACGACTATATTTTTTTGTTTTTGGTTATGTTAGAATCATACCAAAAGAGCTGTATTTTTTGTATTGCATCTTTGCAAAAAATTCAAGACTTTTAGTAGGAGTCTTGCATTGACACACTTCCTACCCGAAATATTAACCAAGATGTTTTGATTCGATACATAATAGATGTTGAGATCTTCCGCTATATCACTGTTGTCTACGCAATGATTTTCAAGCACTTTTTCCTTAACTTTCTCGATGTTATCATCACTGAATCTCTCAATAATTTCAATCGGTTGATTTTCTTTTTTTTTTTACAGTAATAAATTTCTCTACTTATCAAAGAGGGCAATGCAGATATTTAGCCAGTAACCCATCTGTCTTTGGATCCTAGTAGAGGCGAAAATTAAAACTAACTGAAAAAACTATTCTATCGGCCCAAAAACTTCTTATTATAACATCATATTTTTCAAAAAATATATTAATAGCTAAAAAGTATCACCAGAGATATGAAAAAAATACCGTTAATTTAAATAAGTGCCAATATCGACAGCATTCGTTACAAAATTAAAAGTGAAGTGAAAAAGAAAACAACACGCTCATTAGCTCAGCGTTTCAACACGGCAGTTTTAAATAATTGCACAATAAATTAAAAACCAATAAAATTGCAATAAATAACAAACTTCATAAATAAAGGTGAGTTCTAGCCGACATAACGCATATAAAACTGAGAATTATTCTTTTAATTGCCCAACAATTAACGATTGTTGTAACAATTTACAGCTACAACTTTACAACCACATAGGCAAACAACATGCTAAACAATCTGGACAGCAAGGCGATAATGTCACTAGCAATATTATTGTAAATCAATGCGAATAATCGGAATAATATCTACATTAGGGTGTGCAAAAAAAAAAAAAATAAAATAAAATAAATGAAATAAAATAAAATAAAATAATGCTATATGCAGAAAAAAATATAAAATATTGCTGAATGACCAATTTAAAAAAAAAAAAAAGAAAATAAAAAAAAATCTAAAATTACAAAAAAAAAACAAAACTAAAAAAAAAAATAACAACGCGATTCGTTATAGTGCATTAAATTTTCTATAAAAAATTGTTTCAGTGTGATTTCTTTCTTTCGTAAAATTCTTCTTTTAAAAGCTTTAAAAAGCTGTAGACTCATTTGAAGCCATAAATTCGATTTTATTTTCTTTTGGACTCACCCTAGTAAACGTATAGCATATTTGTATATACGTATATATACCCAAAAGTATGTAGCACTTATTACTGTAAAATATGTGTTACTCATTTAATTCACTGTGCAACAATTACCGCCCTCCTGCCCACCACCCAAACTAACCACTGCACCAAAACGCAACATTTTTGTTGTAATTTTGCTCGCTTGTTGCTACTGTAAATTATTATACAACAGCGCACTTACAATAGAGCAACAAAAACTACTACTAACAACTACAACAATGGCAGCGATAATTTTTGCACAGTTTGCACACATTGAGTTGCTCGCCTTCCCTTTGTGTGCCATTATAAATCTATTAGCCGGCATTTTGCCTGAGGAATGCTGAAATGCCGCAAAGCGAATAGCTCTGAATGCTTAAGCGGCGTGGCAAACTCTGAGCTTGCCGCAGAAATGTGCGAGTGTGTGTGTGTGTACGCGAAATGCCAGTTGAATAAAATTATTGCACTAAAAAGTGGTTTTGATTAAAATTGACGCAAAAAAAAATTTAATGTACTTGAGTTGCATAGAGCCTCCGGCCTGTCAAAGTTCTGAGTGTTTATCGCAAAAAGATAGTGAGATAGCATCTGGCAGAGACAACTGGTCAGCATATTGATAAATATAAGAACGCAGCAACAGACATATTTATCTATGTAGAATATTATATATATGTATATACATATATACATACTATTAAATTCATAAAGACATATTTATATATGAGTGTTTGCAAGTATTTTCCAATAAACGAATTTATTAATGCGCGAGTTTGCGCTTCGAGCGACATTAATTGCATGGCAAATGAGCCAGCAATTTTTTTTTTTGTATTCATTGAGCAACCAGAAAGCATAAAAAACATTTATGCATATTTATGTGCGACATAAATCATTCATAATTTGACAAGTATTCATAAATTATACGCAATAAAGGACAATCTAATTATTAAGCGCTTAGTTAGACAGAGAATAAAAAAATAGGTATGAATTTAGGCGGAATGAAAAAATAAGGTATATGAAATTATTGTATATTTCTTCGGTTTTTGTTTTAGAATCGGGAACCTTTTTTTTAAACCTGATTAAATTAAATAAATTAGTATATAGCAGCAAAGTATGGTTAATTTATATGGAGAGGCAGTTATAGTTTACAAATTAAAAAGGTTTAATGAACATACATAGCTTAGAAGCATTATAGATGCATCAAACTTTCTAGCAACAAGTTTCACACTACGAAATATGAGATTAATCATGGCTACCTCTCATATAAAGGATATGTTGAATACATTTTTACATTTTTATGTTATACTGTGAAAATGGGAAATCGGACTACAGCATTTCCTACTTCTCACGTAAGAAAATATTTTAAAAGATCTGAATGAAAGCATTATACTATTTATAATGCGAAAGTCAATGCAGTTATTGAAGAAATAACAGCCTTACATGAGAGACCCCCATTTGATTCCCCAATGACGAAGACGCGGACGTTCTATTGCCCGACCGACGAAGAACAACAAAGCAGCGGGGGCCAATTGACGGCCGAGCTATTCAAATTAGGCGGCAAAGAACTGATAAGAAGTAAGCATCACATTCTTTGTAGAATATGGTCGGACGAAAGCAAGTCCGATGATTGGAATTTAAGTGTGTTCTGCTTCTCCGAGTCGTTCGATACCAAACGAGGTTTCGACAAGGCGACTCCCTATCGTGCGACTTCTCCTACTACTATCTACTACTAAAGAAAATAATTCGAGCTCTATAAGAGTGTACAGCAGCTGGTGAACGCCGATGATTTATTTAGTTCTGCTTTCTCCAGACTGGATAAAGAAGCGAAGCAAATGAGTCTGGTAGTGAGAGAGGGTAAGACGAAATATCTAGTGTCACCAAATAAACAGTCGTCGCACTCGTGACATGGCTCTCAAGTCACTGTTGACAGTCATAGATAATTTCGTCTATCTTGGAACCAGTATTAACATCAACAGAAGCAGAATAACTCTTACCAACAGGTACTTCTTCGGACTGAGTATTCCATAAGTCACTCATTATTCCCGTTCTGCTATATGGTGCAGAGGCATGGACGATGACAATATCTGACGAGTCGACTTTACGAGTATTCGAGAGAAATTTCCTTTGACATAGTTCAGAGAATTAAGAGATAGCGGCTACGCTGGCTAGGTCATGTCATCTAAATGGAGTTCAGTTCTGAGAGTATTAGACGCAGTACCCGCCGGGTGAAGCAGAGGAAGATCTCCACTCCGTTGGAAAGACCAGGTGGAGAAGGATCTGGCCACATTTGCAAAAAGAAAACACAACTGGCTGTACGTCAATAAAGAAGAAGAAGAAAAATGTATGTCCATAAGTTACCAAACATGATTGTAATCCATTGACCATATCGTCGAATAAAGACTGTTGAATTTTTAAGTAAATTTTTTATAGAGAGTATAAAATGTTTGGTTCCATCCGTATTTAATTCTTCCTTTTTTGTTTTGATTTCTAAACATACTACTGTGCCCAAAAAAATAAGGTGACATTGTATTTAAGTATTTTGAAAATTCTTTATTTATTCTTCTAAATCAATTTCATCACCTTCAAAGTTATCCCCTCCCGATGCAATGCACTTATGCCAACGGATTTTCCAATCTTCGAAACACTGGTTGTAGTCACTTTCCGGGATGGCCTTCAGTTCCGTCTTCGCTGCGGCTTAAATCTCCTCTATCGTATAAAAACGGTGTCCCCGGAGCGGTCTTTTGAACTTGGTAAACAGCCAGAAGTCGCACGGCGCCAGATCAGGTATATACGGTGGTTGCGGAACGATATGGGTTGAGTTTTTGGCGAAATGATCACGATTTATGAGGGCAGTATGGGATGGTGCATTATCGTGGTGTAATAACCAAGAATTGTCTTTCCACAATTCCGGTCTTTTTAGGCGGATAGCGTTGACGGTTTGACCGGTTGCAAGGAATTCATAATGCACAACACCACGATAATCGAAGAAAACAGTCAACATGACCTTGATTTTTGAGTGACTTTGGCTCGATTTTTTTGGCTCTTTTTTTGGCACGATATTCGCTCGATTGATCGGTTGTTTCGGGGTCATAAGCATAGATCCAAGTCTCATCGCCAGTTATAATGCATTTCATGACATTCGGAAAGCATCGTTTCACACACTTCAACGCGATGCCTTTTTTCCAAAAAATTCAATGTTTTCGGTACCAGTCGAGATTTGACGCGCTTGAGGCCCAAAACATCCTTCAGAATGATATTGGCTGAACATTTTGTTATGCCAACTTCATCAGCAAGGTCTCTAATTGTAAACCGACGGTTTTTCAACACCAAATCTTTGATTTGTTGAACGTGTTGAGGTTGATGGTCGCCCTGGACGCTCTTCGTCTTCGACACGTTCACTCACTATACCACTTGTAAACATTTTGTTTAGACATAGCCTCATCACCAATGGCTTTCTGCACCATCCTCAACGTATCCGCAGCAGAAAATTGATTCCGTAAACAAAATTTAATGCAAATTCTTTGCTCAACAAATTTCGACAGCGCAAAAAACGAAAAACTCACTTTTAGCAGCTCACAAATTGACACGTATCTCAAACACTAATGAATATTTTGACATGAAATTTGACATAAATGTGACTGACAGTACTACCAACCTAAAAAAAAAAATAATTGTCCAAATCTTTCGACGCACGCAGTTTAAATTCAAATGTCATCTTATTTTTTTGGCACAGTAGTATGTGAAATATATAAAATTTTAATAAATTATACATATATATTTCTAATTTTTTTTACGAGATTATGCATTTTGCCAACACATTTTACCATTTTTAGCACATTTGTACAAAATGTTCACCATTCACAAAATTGCTTAGTTAAGACTAAATATTCTTCAAGCGAGTTTACTTAATTTTATGACAATATTAAGAAACTGAATGAATTTTTAAACAAAAACATAATAAATTATTTTTTTTTTTTACCAAGCGCTTTTATTTAATATGCTTACATTAAGATCAAACAAGTAGATAGGCTCATTTCAAACCATACCGGTTTCTCCCCGTGGCCTTAATTTGATAATACCACGGATATATGTGGAACAATACACTGTTATGAGCTGAGTTCAAATATGACAAATAGTAGATGCATGAATGGGCATTATGTAAAACAGTTAAAAAAATAATTAAATGAACTGTCGACTCCAAGTTTGAGCATTCTAAGCTTGAACGTTATATTATTAAAAAAAAAACATAAAAAAGCAGCATTTCTATGCTAATTAAATTCCTGAGACGCCACATAAAGAGTGGATACACTTGTGTGCCAATTTCGATTAAAGTTGTGGATATGGTTAACTGGTTAAGCGCCGAATTATGCAAAATGATTATGCCATATTTATTAGTATTTAATTTGTATGCCTCTCTAAAAATTTTTTGATCATTCTTATGCCTTATTCCATTGCATATTTAATTAGAAAAATCGGTTTTTATTGTAATAATGCAAATTTTTTCAATCTCAACTGTGACATCAAACATAAATCCATATATTTATTTGAGTAGCAGAAGACACTGATGAGCCTCAGAGCGATGATTTTATAGGTTAACAACCGAAATACAACGCTGTAGTGAACACGCATCTTCTTATACACTGAGAAAAAAATACCGGTGGCGAAGAAAGTTACACAATCGATACATGTTTTTTTATAAATTTCCAAATTTATCTAAATTTAATCATTTTTTTTTTGTCTCTCCATTTCAGTTCGCGGTACGTTGATTTTGTGCAATTCAGGGCTGCAAACCACGCCGAAAATTGAAACGGTTCGGTTCAGTGGTTCGAACCAGTTTTCAAGAACGAGTACCGGTACAGAAACCGGTTCCTTAGGTTCACTGAACCGCGGTTTCGGTTCGGTTCATTTGGTTCAATGATATATTTGGAAGTTTTAATTTTTTATATATAATTTTTTTATTGTTGTCCTTTAGTAGGCAATGAAATTCAATTTTTGCATCAATTATTTGTAATATTTTAATTCTCTTTTTACATTTTTCTTTTGTTGTCTTATAGTAGGTACTTATAATAAGAAAATATGCAAATATAATAAAATTCAATGCTTACATCAGATATTTTTAGTATATGTAATTGTTTTTTATGTGTTTAAATTTAATAATAGAATGTCTTCCAATAAATCTTTATCAATACTTGCTCTCAAGTCGGATAATATAAATTTAAGGGTGGAAAACGATCTTTCCACTGATACCTGTGTTGCAGGAGCAGCAAGGACAATATTGGCTATAGCCTTTAATTCAATTTCAGAATGATTTTCCCAAAATTTTAACACATTAGATGTTTTGGAAAGGCGTTTAACGTTTGCAAAGCTATTTATAATGCCCTTGATTTTTTTGCCTGGTGACAATGCTCGCTTGTCTAATTGCTCGAGCACAGCATCAAATTCATCATCGGAACTTATTTTCGATTGGGGAGATTGGTCCACATTTTTCTGGCAAATTATATTTTCCCTCAATGTGAAAACTTGCTGTATAAATATTTTTGCCAATTCTTTTTCGGAATCGCCAAGCAAAAGCTGATATCTGGGGTCTAAGTAAACAGCCGCTAAAACACAAGAATTATTTAACAATAATTCACCCCGCTTTTTCAATGCTGCAGCGAAATTCTTGCTCATCCACCCTGTCTTCTGCTCCACTTTTAGCTTGCATGAATACCATGCAAAAAACATGTCACCTAATACAAGTTGTTTGTTTTGAAGTTTGAGAGAAATATTATAAGCTGGAAAAAGAATGTCGCATGCGCTTTCAATTTGCTGCCAATCGTCATCGGTCATATATAGCTCTTTAATGTCTTTAGAGCTCTCGCAACAAAAATCTTTAACCTCCAATAAACTCTTCAAAATATTGTAAGTAGATCCCCACCGAGTGACGCATTCTAGCATAGGCTTACGTAATTTTTTCGTTCGCAGTAAATTCAGCAATGTAGGTGTTCTTAATTTTTTGACTACTACCTTGGCCTTGCTTCGCACATCCTTAATATCCTTTAAAAAATCGGATACTGCCAGGTTCAAAGTGTGTGCGGCACATCGAATTACACTAACGGAGGAAGATTTCATAAAATCATTCTCGAGGTCTTCACACATTTGTTCATTTGGAACGACATTTTCGATCATATCTTGGTCATCGTTTACACAGTCAATATCTTTTTCATCCGCTTCACCTTCATTTCCAAGTAAATCATCTAAAATAAACTGAAATTATTTTTATACTAATTTATTACATGAGCATGTCGTTATTACTATCTGAATCTTCGATAGCAACTTCGTTGCTATTTTCATCACTTGGCACTTTTGAGTTATTATTAAATAATTTACCAACGCAAACCATGTTGGCGGCATTATCGATTCTTATTGAATAAACCCGATCTATATTTATTTGAAATGATTGAAGAACATCCGTGATTGTATTGAAGAGATTCAGTGCGGTATGTTTCACAAATATTTCCTTCATTGCCAAAGTTTCAATTTGTATTTCTCCATTTTCAATATATTGTGCGTTGATGCCTATTATAGATCGATCTAATCTACTTACGCAATCAACTTTAATAGAAAGTAACCTGCAATTAGAATAAACATAGAAATTTAATTTGACAAAACATTATAATCTGTAACTTACCGATTAGTTAATCTGTTTGTTATTTGAGAACGCAGCGCAGAGGCTCTTTGGATAATTTCTTCTTTTATATTTTGTCTGTTAATGGTAACACCCACTGTCTTGCAAACCGCAATAATTTTTCGAAAGCCACTGTCTTCTAATATTTTCAGTGGTCTGCCATTCTTTGTGACCAACTCCAAACAAGCTTCCAACAATTGTTCCTTTGTTAAAAAAAATTGTGCCTTCGGCGTCTTGGCTACAACGTATTTTAAAATGCTGTTATCGTTATTAATGTGTTCACTCTTTTTCTTTTTCGGCAACAGTTCCACAACATCACTATGCTTCCTTTTCACATGTCTTAATAAATTTTCCGTATGTTTTCCAGCCATTTGCATGTTGCAATGTTTGCAGACACTTTTATTTTCTTTTTCATTGTAAGTGAATTCTTCATGCACTTTATTTTTGCTTATTTTGAATAAATAAACATATTAAAATTAAAAAGCAAATACGTAAATGTTGCGAGTATGTAAATGCAATAAGTGATGTGCGCATTTTACTGATGACAAAAGTCGGTACTACAACAGTATTGCCATATAAATATAAAAATGCTTGAAATATGCAAGGCGCAGAGTTGCAATTTTTATAAATATTTAGAGTAAAAATTGACTGAAAAATTCTTTATTTGAACCGAACCGAACCATTAGGTTTTAGTGGTTTTCGGTTCGGTTCAGTGTTTTCAAAATAAAAATGGTTCGGTTCGTGGTACAGCTTTTAACGGAAAAAAAACGACGGTTCGGTTCAAAAACCGGTTCGGTTCAAAACCGGTTTGCAGCCCTGGTGCAATTTCCTCTGTGGGCTACTGAAGTGGTTAATTAATTCGTATTTTTGGTTTGTGATAACTTTTTTGGTGTTTAAAAAACATCATAACAAAAAGTGGTCAGCAACAATTTAAAAATTCAACGAAAAAAAATACTATTTTACAATAATTTTTTATTTTAATTATTAAAATTTTTCCCCCATTTTTGTTGTTACCAACCACTTAAACATTGTATTTCCTTCATTCAATTCATTTAAATAATTGTGAATGGATAATGACTTTGTGGCGCGTATTAAACTGACAGCAGCCGCCCACATCACACGCCAACTCTGCCATATTTGGTTCAAATGCAAATATTCAAATTCAAATACAAATTAACAACAACACTTATATAAAAATTTGCGTGGTGAAATGTTCAAAAGGCAATCAATGCTCTTGAAGATACTCGTATTCAACACGCAAGCAAGAGGAATTATCGTTAGCAACAAAAACAATCACATGCTGCGAACCCTCAATTGCTTTGCCTATTGAAGCGGCTTGATCGAAAATAGACTAGCTTAGATTTCCGGCAACAAGTACAAAAACAATGCTTATGCGAGGGTTTGAAAGTTTAAAGATTGTGCTCTCGTTGTGAAAATTTATTGACATATTGCATGACAATTGACAGTTGGATGTCACTTTGTGTACGTCAATAAAATTGTTTCACTTCTTGTGATGAGTTTACGCTTCTATTTTGACAGTAAAGTTGGGAAATTTCTCTACTTAGCATACTTCAAATATATTTATGTTGCTAATTTTGGTAGTCAAAGTACGTTTCGACAATCTTCTTGTAAAAATCATCTCTTTCATGACACTCTAAGTGGCTTGGACTTTCGAAATTCAATCGGTGTGAGGAAGTACACAGGCTCTTTTTTTAAGATCATCATTATCTTGAGTTCAATTCGAGGTACAGTTAAGTTTACTAGTAGGGTTGCAAACCAGAATTTGTAAGGTAAGTTCTTTAGAAAGAGGCGAGGGTCGTATTCATACCGAAGGCGGGCAAATCAGTCCCCTTTTATTAGAAAGAATAGAGACCAATAAGTCTAAGCTTATTCCTACTGAAGAATTTTGAAAAAATTCCAGACGCCTATATGAGAGAAGGTTTTATTAGCCAACATGTCTAAGGCACCGCACGTTTATGCGGAGGGTAGATTCACAGAGACTGCACTTCACTCGATAAGCCGAAATATAGTAAAAGCACTAAGGCATAAGGAATATGATCTAGGTGTCGCTAAAAACCACTCCAACGGTCCCAACAGAAAGCATACTTAACCTACCACCAATCAATATTGCAATAGAAAGCTCTGCGGCAAAATCTGCTGCAGGATTGACGCCATTGGGTGAGTCCTCTAAAAGGTCCTTCGGGCATAGCTCAAGCGGCGGGCTGGTGGACAAATTAGATGCCATTCCTTTATTTGATAGAGAAGGTTCCAAGAGCACTAAAGAAAGATGGATGGTGCTGAAGCCTGCGACACACCAGCGGAACGTTTACACAGATGAATCCATAATTGCCAATGGAGTGGGAGCCGGAACTCATTGCTCGAAGCTGGATCTCAGGCGACCCTTTAAGCTGCCGGATTACTGCAGTATCTTCCAGGCGGAAGTATTTGTAGTTGAGAAAGCGGTCTATAGCTAACAACGCAGGAAATAACATGAAAATAATAAGTATATACGTCTATAATAGAAATTCTAATGCAGAAATTAAAGAAATCTCACAAGAAGCAGGCTGCATATATACTGTGTTCCAGTCTGCAAAAGAGTTCCGTGAAACGAAACGAAACAGCAGAGGAGATTGCCAAAAGTGCCATCTGTCTGGCTACCGAAAAAGTACAAGAAGAACGATATGCAACGAAATTTACGAAAGGGCTAGCAGGCGGATCAGGGCGAGATGAAATCCTTTAAGTACATGCAGGATCACCAAGATCATGTTCATGAGACCCTTAGGAAAACTCGCTTGCTTCTTACTAACACGGCCTCGAAGGTACTGTCGGGCTGCTGTTTGCTCCTTGACAGGTCACAACCTACTGGCATCAGATGCGACCCATTTGGGCAACATGGATAATGATTCACGCAGAAAATGTAGAGAGTTAATAGGAGACATGCCTTTAGCTCGAACTCAACTCAATTATCTAGAAGCTTCGGAATTCAAAGGGCTGGAAGAAGTTTGAAAACGTCAATTCGCTCCTTAAGTTCGCATAAAACGTTGATGTTCTGTGACGTATTTTTCACCTCGAACTAAATCTTAAGGTGCAAAGCGTTGATAACTCTTACACTGACATAAACCTCTTACACTGACCGAGAGATAAGAGTTTTCCGTGAATTTTATAGAAATAATACTTGTAACTTTCATTGAAAAATTTAGAATCCCCTGATCTTTGAAATACAGATGTGGCTATAACCTCTGAAATCGAAATAGAATTGGCAATCGGGACATAAACTTCAAAATAATGCGGAAATATTTACAATTATGAATACATATGAGAACTAAATGGGAACATTAATGACTGGGTGATGAAATAAGAACACTCTTTTAATGTAAGTTGTGCCCAAAAGCTTTAAACTCGCGTTTCGTGTTTTAGCAAAATTCTCAAATTAGGGTATTTCGGGCCTTAGGCGCCTTTATACATAATATAAAGGTACTTAAGTATATGCAGCAATGTATATTTTTTCAGAGCTACACAATCAACTTGTTCGCCCACACACAGCCAGCACAAAGGTTGCTGACGTTAAGCATAAACTCCAGATTTTTATAAAATTATTATTTGCACGACATTCTTATTATTTTATATATTTTTTCTTTTGTATTATTATTTTAATATTTTAGTGTGTTCAAATTAACACCAATTTGGCACCGATTTGGCAATTTAATTTTAAAGCAGCTGCCAGTGAAGCCTAAATTGGCCGAGGGTTTTCCCCAAGAAAGTTGAAATAAAAACTATGAGTGCCTGCCTACTACCGGCCTCCAACAGCACGTCAGCACGTTCTTAGCCACGTTGTTGTCAACTTTCTGTGCCAGCAAGTGGGCGTCATTTGCCAGCTGCCACACTCGTACGCGCACTTACAGCTTGTAATTGGCGCGCATGCTCAGTGTTGCTTGCGCTGGAAGTGTTGAAAGCTGTGTTAAGTTGATGGATGATGCGTGATCGCCGAGACTACAATTTGAAGTATTGAAGGCGTTGAGATTAAAATAGACGCTTGAATATATGAAAACACTTGACAGCAACAACATATATGTCTGTGTGTGGCTCTCCAACGATTTAGACACCGATTTAAATTTCGCTGGCGTCATAAATATTTCTAACCGCAAACGCTGTGACAGCGTGACTACCTGAATAAATTCAGTCGGGAAAGAAGTAAAAAAAAACCAAGGAATAGACAACGCGAAAACCTCTGAGATGTTAAGTCATTTAAATCGGCGCTAATGATGTTGCTTCGGTTTATGTAAATTATCGTTGATTTTACACAAGTTTTTTTTACGTATTGCTCAAACAATTTATGATTTTTGCTGCTTTTATGTTTTTTATTTGGCTATAGGGTGATCAAGAAGTTTATGTCTGATAAATTTTCTAAATATTTTGATTCTTTTATTCTTATTACAACCTTGTTTAGCTATTTAAAACTGTGGTTTCCACTTTAGATTGGCTATACATACGTGGAAAATATAAAGGACCAAAGGCTATGCTTGAATTTGGAAATTAGCAAAATATCTTCAACTTTATGAAATTGTGCTGTTTTCTTTCAAATTACGACCTCAGTAATATAAGATTAAGGTATTATTGTTAAGAGAGATATTTCGAAGATATGACATCACAACATCTTAAAAGGTATATAATGGACCATGAACTACCTGAGCGCTCGACAATGATTCGTTCTATTTTGAGGTAAAAACTTAAAACTGAGAAGATTTAAACAAGGCGTTCCGCAGGATGGTGTCGTATCCCCTCTATTGTTTAACTCCTACATCTCGAAACTTTTGCAACCACCATAGAGAAAGGACAAAGAAACGTTTTTGGTAATCGGTCCTTAATTGTGCCGCACCAATATAGTCGACTGAATGCAGAAAAACGCAGACGCGGAAGCTCCAAACTGTGATAACACTCCTACAAACTACGGCAGGTTGCCTCTTGATGTCTCCCATCGACCACCTGCATAGTAAGGTCTGTATGCTTCCAGTTAAGGAGCATAATGAACTCTTCTTCAAGCAGTACTTGTTGGAGTGCTTTCGCAGAAATCATCATCTGCCTGGAGCGAAACCGTCTCCTAGGAAAATCTAGATATCATTCCTCAACTGCATTGACGACATCAAACAATTTGCCGACCAGACTTCGGACGCAACTAACTTTCGACAAGCACTGACTGCCATTCATCGTGGAGCCATCAACACTTTCACCGACTCCCTCTCAGTGAATGGCGAACTTGGAGTCAAGTTACCGCGAGAAACGAGAGTGAACCTTACGTAGTTACTACTTATTCAGAATAGACCCTGATATATCTAATATATATCCAGCATCCAATGAGTCGCCACATGTCACTGACCACCTCTTAGCATGCCCTAGTCATCTGACACCCTTTTTCCTTTGCTCCGACCCCGTCGAAACAGCACGTTTCTAGAGCGTACTGTTGGATGACGTCGAAGAAAACTTATACAATCCTTACCATCCTAATGGGTATTAGATACCCGTTACAACAACAACACAGATTTTGTTTTAGAGCTTCTCAGGCTGTTGCTAACAAAGATTCTGTGTAGACATCTTTTAGAACTGAAACTTTTAGGCTATACCTATAAGTCTTCAGTCTTTGTACGATAATGATGGTTTCATAATTTTTTAGACCTTATATATCCTTTACTCAACTCACTGAAACACAAACAGAGCGTTTGCAGGTACGAGCTAGACAACCCATAAGCAAAATGTAAAGAAAAATAAACAGAAATAATAAACAGAAAAAATAAAGAACAAAGGCGATAATAAATATTTAAATTTAAAGACTTTATTTTAATTAATCCTGGTCAAATTTCATCAGATTTTCAGCTCATCTGTTAATAAGTCTTTTTATGAAAGAACGCGAACGGAATTCTCGAGAATAAATTTAGAAATGTGTTAGTTAAGGTAGTCTAAAACGAAAAGTGAATGTAAGAAGTCCTCTTGAATAGTCTTATAGATGTTCCGATGAGTTTCGTCAAAGCTATATATAACTCCAGGCTATTTGTAATCTTCTAACTATATTCGTAGGTTAAGATTAAAAAAAATATATTTAAAAGTAATTTCCAAAAAAATTTGAGAAGCATATCTAAAACTAATTTTGAACTACCCTTTACTCTGTAAATTCCACCTTAGCATTTTTTTAATTATTTACCAAAATTTAATTATTTCTTAGTTTTGTTTGCTTTTGTCAAACGCAATCAACAGAAACGAAACGTCGAAGTCGAATTCTTTGTTCTTGTCAAACATGGATCTGTAGTTAAATACCAGATTTTTTGTTAAATAATTTATTTGTAAAAAGCCTTTTTCGTCGTTTTGTTTGTTATGCTTTTATGTCGTTCATTTTGCTAAATGTCTTTTTTCGGTATTTTTCACATCCAAAAAAAGTTGGAGAACTCTCAATGTGTGGCTTGTAAAACAAGTTGCCGGTAAAAAATTTGGCAAAAAAAAATAATAAAATAAAGTTAAAAGGCGGCATTGTGAGTTACACAAGAAAAATAGTTAGCTATTATTAAACAACAAAAAAACTCTGAATAATATTTGCATACCAAGAAATTTGATAAAAATGTGCATACGTAATTATTTGTTTGTATTTATGTCGTTTTATTAATGACATTAAATAAATCTGTTTTTCTAGAAGAGTTTAATCTTCAAAAAAAGGTTTTTAAAAAATTGCTTAGAAGTAGGAGTATAAGTCAAGATTTTTGCTTTTAAAGTGCCATAAATTTAAGTATAGGTTAGACAGTGGAAGACTTTCCTCTTTAAAAATATTTATTTCATGCATAACACACATTTTCTTAGGATGTCCATCACTATCCACTGCTCTCAACCTTAGCAATAAGAATTTGTTTGACATTTGTTATATAAAATAATATTTGATACATTAAATTTTCACCTCAATCAAATGTGACACACAAAATTTTCGTACATATTTTTGTGCCCGCCTTCAATTTGGAAACGAAACAAGAAAATTGAAAATACTAACGAGTCTTTAGCCGAAAGATATAACCTGTCTTAATAAATTAAGATTAATAGAGATTTTTCAAAGCAACTTTTTTATATGGACATATGTATTTCTGTAGCTCTTAGGCATTGCGTCTGCCTACTAGATGACTTCTATGCTTCTTCGTAATTTCATAATTTTTAAACTTGTTTGTTAACGAAGCTCATCGATCAATTAAGAGTTAGCACTTAAATAACACATTTCATCTGCTTAGTGATACGTTTTGATAGAAACGTGCTAAGATATGCCATAATCTAATAAATTGAAATTTAATTTGAGCAGAATTAGCTGCGCTAATTTTTTCCTATGCTTCAGAAATAAAAATATTTATGCTCATAACGGGTGATCCAAGTGGAGGTAGTGATTTGAACGGCCTTTGTTTGACAACAGTTGTGAGTGAAGCTGTTATTTTTGTTCAATATTGTTTAGTTTTCTCTCATTGAAAGACTTACGCCTGAACAACGCTTATGAATCGTTCCACTTATAGTCAACATAATCGGCCTACTAAGCGTACAATTCGCAACACCATCACCCACCTTTAGACCCAGCATTCATTATTGGATAATATTCGGCCAAATAGACCACGTCCAGCACATAGTGAAGAAAATATAGCAGCCGTAGCTGAGAGTGTACACGAAGACCGTGGAGAGTTGATTCAGTGCCATTCGCAGCAACCCGGTCTGGCGTATGGAAAGATTTGGCGCATTTATGTCGAGATCTGAAAAGGAAAACATACAGAACACAGCTTGTGCAGGAACTGAGGCCACTAGCCAAGAAATGTTCTTTTGAATGATAGTAAAAATTCCCCATTAGTTTTGAAGTTTCTGTGGCCTTTCTTTAAAACATTAGAGAACCTCGAAATGAATGATCCTTTATTAGTAGATAAGACTGTTTAAGCTATCTGAGTTTGGCTTAATAAATGCTTTATGGAGAGGTTGTTTTTATCTTCCAGAAGCGAAGAACTTTAAAAGTTGTGAGCAGACAACATTTATCCTTACAAACATATGCAAAATTACAAGCCCGTTGGCTAATAAGTCGGGACATTTCTCAAGGTTCCGAATGTTCCCACTTATCCCAAGAATTGGGCAAATCGGGAGGATTAAATTAGTATTATTATCTTACCATCTCCTCTTTTCAACCAAAAGCAGCAAACACAGTTTTAAGCTCCTTAAGTTAAGATAGGTTCTGTATCTATACAATTGATATGAGGAATGAAAGAACCTTCAATCTCCTATCTCAATGATGTTAGAAAGCATTTTCCCTAAATTTTAATTTACTCGGTCCCGGTCTCCTGTCAGTTCTTACGACTATATTTTGAACTCTACGATGAGGTATTTTTGTCGAAATACTTTTGAGTAGATTTAAAAAAAATCATTATTTAGAATCTGTCGGCTATAGTATATTTGTCTATTTCTATTGTAGTAGTTTCACAAAGGTCCCACTCAACAGCTTCCAGCTTTAATTAGAAATCTCCATTGCCCATAGAACTATACCTTTTAGCTACTATTTAAGTCTACGCGCAGTTAATTTGCTAGTGCGCAAAAGACATTGAGCTCCGAATAAAGCTATCAACAACGTGAGATCTTCACGCACCATAACGACGCCTGCTCTTCGAAGCAATTTGGGCAGACACAAGAAAAATATTGTATTTTGAGGAAAAATAAGAAGGAAAATTCACAAAAAAAAAACAAAAAAAAAAAAAAAATAGAGGAGGTGGTTGAAGCAAAAATAAATAAAATAGAATAAAAGCCATTATATTTCACGCTCTTATCGAGTGGCTAATAAGCAAGCGTGGCCACCAGCCTACTATAGCAAGTAAGCCTCTAACTGGCAGCTTAGGTGGGCAGCTCGGGCACATAAACGTTTACAACGGGTATACCACTTGGTCGGTACATGGCTAAGCTGCGTTGGCGCATGCGCGCGCGCTTACACCGAACATTTAGGCATTTGCCAAGCGCTTTGTTATAATTATTGCCATTATTTGCTATTATGATTGTTGCCATTTGTGCTTAACCGCTTAGCGATTATCATGCAGCGACCGCAACGGATGTTGTTCTGGTTGTGATGGGGGAAGCGCGCTTCGAAAGCAGCCGAACGCAGCAAGTATTGTAAGTGGCTTGTGGACTCTTACTTCCTGGCTGCCATTATGAATTCTTGCTTATGCAGCAGCAACTGGACTTGGCAACTCAAGCTAATGTGCATGCGGCAGTCAAAAATGTAATCTTAAATTTCCTTTCTTGCGCAGGAAGAAATGGAAAGCAGCAGAAAAAGATTACCGAAAGCGACACGAAAGAAAATTTGGCCTGCAATCTATAGTACAAGAGTCTTTCTTGCTCGTGCCTCGATTGGACTGCCTCAACTATTGTTGCTGCGCTTGCAACTTCGACTGCGGCAGCGGCTATTGAAATGTAGCATATTATTAGAGTCGTGCACGATTTCTCGCACAATGGGCACTTTTGGCGTATAATGAAAATAAACTTGCATTGCCAGTAAAATAACAAAAGCGCTCATGAAATTGCTGACCGCGCATGCGCAACCAATTCCATTGCTTTGTGTTTGTGCTTTGTGTGTGTAGTATTTACGCTTTAGTTTCGGTTCATCCGTTTTATGTGATGCTTATCTGTGGCTCTCCGGCTTGCTTGCAATTCTAACTTTCGGTCATTTTCATTGTTGCTGTTATATTTATGATTGTTGTTGTTGTTGTGTTTGTTGCTACCGCTCTAAGTGTTGCCATTTTACTCGGTAGGCGGCCGCCGTTTTA
The DNA here is from genome assembly GCA_037783105.1 of Bactrocera zonata. Taxonomy (NCBI): domain Eukaryota; kingdom Metazoa; phylum Arthropoda; class Insecta; order Diptera; family Tephritidae; genus Bactrocera; species Bactrocera zonata. Next base: position 854,017 of record JBAWJQ010000144.1, on the reverse strand, counting down.
TTATTTCCACTATCATTTTCCATAGAAAATATGATTGTTGTTTAGAAGTTTCGTTTTGGCTGCTGTGTTGCTGCAACATTTGCACTTTTCATTGCTGGCAGCAAAGCAATACGCCGAACAAAAGCAAAAGTTTCAGCTGTAAACAATGCAGTCAACGCCACTATTGAAAAGGAAGTTTATGTTTATTCTCTGCTCTGAGTTATATTTTATTATGGTTATTCGAGATATGTCTTTATAGATTAACAAACATAATATCATTTTGCAAATGCGCTGCGCATTCGGAGAATTAAGAGGGACGAAAGAGTATTGGTGCTTTAGGAAGAATATGGTTGGAATCTGAAAGGGTTGCTTTGCAGATTTGATGGCTCAGCTGTGTGTTAATAGGAAGCAAGAGTAAAAACAAAAATCCTGGTAATTATCTAACCGATAGATAACTGATGGTTATCTGAACTTATAGAAAAACTGTTAAGAAGATTCAACTGTATTAAATACAAGTATAACATCGCGTTGTTTAGGAAGAAAATCCTGCTGAGAGCTGGTTCTCTGAATAGCTGAGGTTAGATTAGGTTAGATGGCTGGTCCTTTAACATGGCGGGAGATCATACTGAGACTGTTATGCATCTTTCTTTATGAATCCAAATGAAAAAATGCTGTAGTTGGATATTAGCCATCGGCAAAGTGGCCTGAATCTATCACAATTCTGCTTAGCTGCTTTGCTTCTGTATCCGCTGTATCATATAGATGTCTAAAATATGAGATGCTATGCCTTTCTCCCTTGATCTCGCCAAAGACGGGGAGTTATGGGAGGAAATGTGGTAAATGTGCAATCTTACCATATGAATCCGTTCTGAAAAGTGCTCATGAAAAAGTGCATTTTGCTGTGAAAGAGGAGTTCACTAGACCCCTTAAGATTTACTCTTGAGCCAGAAGGACCTTGCGACTACATAGTTTAGTAACTGTCTAATGCTTGCTGAATTGGTCTGAGGCCCAACAATCCAATAATGAACCTCAAAAAGCAAACGGAGCATTTAACTGTTCCCATTTCGCATTCTGCTGGCTCAAGAGCAATGTCGCTGCTCAACGATCGGTGTGAATAGTAATAAAAAGAGGATTTCGCTTGGAAAAGGCTGTGGCGGTTATGAGGTCTAAAGCTGGGGCTTATGGATGGTTTGATATGGTCGGATTAGAAAGCTCATTACTTCTTTCCTTTAGCGGATTCTTTCTTCCCATTCCCTCCACGATGGCTCAGGCTCAGCGACCTTATAATCAATGTATTTGTGTGTAATCAAAGTGTGCCAAAAGAGTGTTCAGCATTGCAGTACCTAATTGCAATCGAAGTACCTAACTTCTCTGAATCTGATAAGATAAGTGAAAAGATAATATGTATATCAAAACCCTTGTGGACTAAGTTAAATTTACAAAATATGAAAAATAACGGCCTAATAATGCCCAGTCCGACCCACTTGGCGAACAAAAAACTCAAGGAATCCATTCTTGATGAGTGGTCCGAAAACCTGTCTACAGCAGATATTGGCAACTGTTGAGGTAGTAGTCTGGTAACTTGGATTCATTGTTTGTTTACTTAATTTGAAAGCACAATGTCTTGAGAATATACTGTGAAAATTTCAGGGAGAAATTCAAAATATTTCGGGAGTTATAACGAGGTTCCAGAGCGCCTCGGAGTCCTCTCTCTCGGAGTTGTTGAACTTTAAACGCGTTTTTCTCAAAACATTGTTCACTAGACCCCGGCCCGGGTCCTAACTTTTTTTCTACTGAACCGATTGCTTTCAAATTTTAACAGGCTGTTTTACACACTTATAGTCGTCGGAACTAACGAGATTTGTTCACCCCTAACTTTTTATTTTACAACCCTTTCTTTGCTAAAATAAAATTACTTTTTTTCAAAGTCCGCCATTTTGTTATTTACCCTTGAAACTTAACTTCAGTAGTTCCGACCAGAATGACATGTCTATAAATTAAGAATAATCAAGAATATTTAATTTCAGATAACAACAAGAGCCAAAATCACCCGGGCCCCCTACGTGCATTTTTTTGAGGTTCCAACTTCGAGTGACGATAATAATAGTAACATAGTATTAAATTTTTCAAATACATTTTTTTTTAATTTTCAATATGTAAATAAAAACACTCTAAATATTCAAGATAATTCATTCTTATTTTCCCATAAAAAACCACCCTCCAAAGAAGTCATGAAAATAGGCATAAGTTACCAGACTACTGCGTTAATAATCATAAAGCCCTATATTTATTAGACTGTGGAATGAACGGCTTATGTGTATTATAGACTTCTTGAAAAAATAATACATTTTCTACAAAGTTGTATTAAAAACTCAAGTCCATCGATCGTCTCCCAAAATGGTGTTTCAAGAAAAAAACGCATTTAAAAACTTCGGAGCTGATTTCACTAAGTTTAAAGGATTCTTCCTCATAGCTTTATATCTCCGAAGTTACTGGCCGGATCAACTTCAAATTTTCGGAGAATAGTGTCGAATATATGTACATACGATATAAATGCAAAAAATAATCATCAGCTCATCCTAGGTTAGGTTAGTTAGGTTAGGTTAAATGGCTGATCAAAGATCTTACGTGGACTGCTATATATATTCCTTTGTGAAGCCATAGAAAAGAAGAACTCTGTTTGAACTTAAGAATTATAAAAATGCGTAGTAGCCAATACAAATTTGCACAGACGTTTAATTTTCATTCCCGTCAGTTCGATGCGATGTCCGAAGGTATGAACTCTCAAGTGAATGAATCTTGACCTCCCAAATGCGGGACAGTAAAGAAGGAAGTGTTAGTTGTTTCCACCTCATCTTCTGGTAGAATTCCTGAACGCCAATATGACAGTGGCTTGCAAAAAGCCCCACAGCTAGGGAGAGGATAAACTTACTGGGCCAAAGGCATTTGCGACAAAGTACGTACCGATGGAGTCTCAGTGTCTTGAGACCTATACAAAAAAGATTTGCAGGGATTTTCTTTTCTGCCATAGATTCAAATATAGCCTTATAGATAGCCGAATAGATATTGGATATGGTAAATGTTGTTGAAAATCAAAAGCGTAAGCCTCCTACAACAATTAGTTTTGAGATTTCACCTATTAAAAAGAGAAACTTGGCCGTTACTTTTTCATAAAAGTAAAGTTACCGAATTCTTTTGGCCAAAATATTGCTTCGTAATATTTAAAGAGCTCATGCTAGTTTTTTTTCCTTTATGCTACCATTTTATTTCAAGAAAAAATTGAAATTTTGCGCTCAATACCCCTCTTCTCTCGTCAAACTAGATTAACTCCCATTAATAGACATAAGCATACTTTTTGGAGCCAAAAAAAAAAAAAAACAATACGACACTTATGCTGATACATAAATATTTTTTTACTGTGTTATTGCAACAATATTTAATTTATGCATTTAATGCCACAAAAGCCATTTGGAAAAACAGAAAAATAGAATTGAGAAATATTGTCACATTCTTGTGAGGAGTAAAAATGAAAAGTGGCACAAATGAGACAGTACACACACACATACACACACAATATTTACAATAAGAAATAAAATCAACCGAATAATACATACGATAACAACAAAATGAGAATATAGTAATGACAAAAGCCAGTTTTAGCTGCGCATTGCGCGTGGCATGCACTTGTGGCATGCAACAAATTTGTTACTTTGTAGCAAGCTAAATATTGGCGAACAAATAGGTAAAGGCAAACGAGATTTCTCGAATGAATAAATGCGTGTGAGCACACACACAAACACTAGTGCATATACATGTATGTGTGCAAGAGCGAGTGGCGAGTGAATAAATATTTGGTCTGCCGCATGACTAGGCCAAATAGAGAATTCACTTAAAAATTCGCCACTTAAGAGTTTTAATGATGGGGAAACTGCTAATTGATGGCGTTGTGTTACTTTCAAATTAACTAATAATTATTGACTTCTTGTTACACCTAAGTTTGCCTCGGAAGAATTTGTAGTAATGCTCGAAGTGAAGTTATGGAGCTTGAGGGCCTCTGATTGATGACTAGATCGGAGAAATATCTGTATTGCAATTTGCTTTCAGAGAACTGATGAGGCATTGCCATGCTCCTGATGACCCCAAGCAGATAATGCATGGATACACATAGCATCTACTATGTTATCCGAAACGGGTGCGCCATTAAAGGAACTCTCTTTTACTTCCGCACCTCAAATGCAGTTTCGTCCTTTTCTTTAAGCTTAAGACTAAGATTCAATCAAGAGAAAAATAGTACCGTAGCCCTCAATGACCCCTTCCTAATTTATATGATAAGTAAAATGCTTGACGGTCTTATAACCGTCACATCATTTTCAGATTCAATGACGGCCACTGCAAACGTGTCAAAGCTTACGATTTAAGAGCATGCACCTAAAATGTTCGGTCCCTTAATTGGGAAGGGGCCGCTGCCCAGCTGGTTGACGTCCTCGTATGAGTAAAGGCTGACATCGCCGTCAAAAAAATGCGATGGACGGGACAAGAACTGAGACGAGTAAATCCTGGTGGCGTTTGCTACAGTGGCCATATAAAGGAGCGGTGTGAGATTCGGTATGAGATTCGTGGTGGAAGAGAGACTCTGTCGCCGAGTACTGGCATTTTTCTTCAACATATAGCCCACACCCCCAAATGAGTTGAGACTTGGCCGGGCCCGAAATATGGTTATCTGTAGTACTACATTCCAGCATAGGACAATTCATCAAGTTACCTTGCTGTGTCCGGATCGAAAAGCCACCAACCAGAACGAACATGGTAAGGTAGGCGTTTCCAGTGTTTTAGACGTATGTACGCTTCGAGATCCTAGCTTTGGCTCGGACCACTATCTTGTTGCGGCCAAGATATACACCCGCCTCTGTGATGAACTTTGCACTCCTGCTATATAAGAGAACTGTGGGACGACATTTCAAGCTCCTCACGTACAGCTACAAATGAAACTATTGGCTTTCGAAAAATGCAAAACAATAGATGGTATGATGAAGAGTTCCGTTTCACAGTGAAGAGAGAACAGTAGATGTGAAGACGGGAGCAGAATCCGCAGAGATGTTCTAGTGATGGATGGCCAGAGCATAGTAAAATTATGGATGGAACACTTCTCCGACCTGCCGAATGGCATTAAAAACATAACACCTAGAGATGGTGAACCCGATATCCCAATCGATGACGATGGAGCAGACGTTCCATTGCCCGACCATGAAGAAGTTCGAATAGCAATTAGTCGTCTGAAGAACAACAAAGCGGGTTGGCCCGATGGATTGCCGAGCGAGGCAATTAAATATGGTGACGATGAACTGATAAGGAGCATGCATCAGCTTCTTTGTAGAATATTGTCGGACGAAAACATGCCCGACGATTGAAATTTAAGTAAGCTCTACCCAATTCACAAAACGGTAGACCCCACAATCTGCGCCAACTACCGTGGGATAAGCCTCCTAAATATCGATTTTAAGGTTCTATCGAGCTTCTTGTGTGAAAGTTTAAAACCCACCGTCAGCAAACTGATTGAACCTTATCAGTATGGCTTAAGACCTCAAAAATCTACAACCGACCAGACTTTCACCATGCGCCAATTGTTGGAAATATCCGTGAGAGGAAGATCGACACATATCATCTCTTCGTCGATTGAAATGTTGATACTATATTTCAAAATTTTCATAGATGGCACTTAAGATGACACTGATCGGTACAGTGATCTCAGAACAGCTAGGAAAATTTATACTGACCATAGCACTTACTGTAGTGATTTCTTAGCTGCTCTGTACTTCACCGCTATTCCAATTAACCATTATTGTCTAACTTTGTAACTTCTATAATAGATAGATCTCAAAAAGAAAAATTACGTCGGATATTGGACAAATTTGGGTCACGTAGGCCATACTTTGGTTTAATTCATGCACGTTTATAAATATCAATAGACGTATAAATCAAATTACTGTAAATCTCAAATTTCTACAGAATTTAATTTCATGCTAATAATATGCGCATCTGCCTATTCAATTTATTTCAGACAAAGAAACGGTTTAGAAATTGCAAAATCCCAGAAACTTCGGCTCTTCTTGCACGGGAATGGCCTAAGGCGGTGAAATGTTGCCAAACCGTGAAGCGATAATACACAACAAAAAATATGTGTGTACTTGTGGGTGTGTGTGTGTACTTGCAGACAGATGAGTCACTTCGATTTAAAGAACTTGTACCTTCTTGTTGATCACCTCCGATCAGCCAAATGGCAAAGCGGGTTAGCACTTTAACTGAAAGTACCGATCTAACACGCAGCCAGTCGCATGATTTGACGGCTGCGAACCACCAAGCAAAGGCTGAACACTAAACACAACACCACAAATGTTGCCTGCAATTTCGCCGCTTTTTTCTAAGCCACTTGATATTAGCTTTGGCGAAATTCAAAATAACATTTTGTCAAAATCTTTCGCTCACTTTTGCTTTGTTGTGTCTATTTTTACCTCTTTCATTCAACATTTTTTTTACAAAAGTTTTTATTTTGATTTATTTATTACAGTATCTTTTGTTTTACATTTTTATTATTTTGATTTTTTGTTTTTTTTTTTTGTTTCTTTAATAACCACCATAAACAAGCATCGGTGTAGTTGCTTTCGAATTGCTTAAGCACTTGTTGCTTTTTTCTTCGGGTTACTGGTGTGTGACTCCCGCAGGCGATGGATCGCCTTGCCAACCGCACACCTCTCTCAAAAAAATAATAAAATAAAAAAAAAGAAATTTTATATGTATATATGAAACAACAGCAGCACACAAGTAAGTAGAGGTAACCACTTTGCAGTTGTTATTGGTGTTGTTGTTGGCTATGCGAAAGCGACGTGCCAGCGACAGCAACACTGTCAAATGAACCGCATCAATGTGGTCGCTTTAGAAAAATCTACAAATAATAAAAAATCAATGAAAAAACCTATATCGACAGAGCATCGACAAAACTACAAACAAACAACAATAACAATACCAACAACAAAGCAGTACAACACGACAAGCACTCCGATAAAACAAGAACCCAGAAAATATGCTGTGTGCAAAGAGCAGCAAAAAGAAAAGCAAGGAAAGCAGGCGCATTCGGTGAACATGGAAACGTGTGTATATTTTGAAAAGTACCCAGCAGGAAAATGTTCGAGAAGTCATTTCATATACGAAAGCGTTCAGGAGTTTACATTCAAGAATGGCAGAAATAGAGTAGATAACCTAAAAAGCTTACTTTTTTGAAGCGTAACTTCGAGAAAAATGGATTGCTTCGTGATGTCATAAACATAAGATAGTTATGTGTTTGTTAACTATTGCTTTGAAAATTTTATTGCTTGCTCTGTTCTTTGTCTTTCCTTGCTAATGTTTTAGACTTCGGATTCAGGGAACAACTTTTTTAAAGCTGTTTAATCGTCATGTATTGACAGTCCCCGATAATTGGGACTTAGTAAAGTCACGAGCATGAGTTAATCTCAATTTTTGCTCTTACATACCTATGAGAAGTTGTCTGCAATATCTAAAAAGCTATAGCTTCTGAACAAACTATACTGCTTCCATAAAATAAAAATTGAAAAATTGAATTTTTGCTTGTGAATGTGCTTTATTTTGTATAATGTTGTCCGTACAATAGCCTACAAATATTTTGAATCGAATTTTGTAAGGCTAAAAACCAATCATAGCAAAATTTTGGATAATATTCAACCTTTTTTATGATGCCTGCATTTTCCAATTTATGATTTTTTCCACCGTAAATTATTATAATAATATTTTCTAGTAGAGAGTTTTTGTTTTCTTAATTTCCAAAATTAAATTCTACACATGCTTTATAAACTCCAAAATTTCCTACAGGGCTCTTCAACAGGTGTGTACATAGCTACAAACACACACTTATGTACGCCAGCCTTTCGATCATAGCTTGAGGTACAGGTACCAACACTTGATTGTAAATATTGCGGTGTGTGTTTGTATGTATGGCTTCGTCACAGCTGACTTACAGCAAAGGATTGCTTGTGTTGGCTGAGTATCAAATCAGTTTTGGTGTTTGACTGCAGGTAGACCTTTCATTGACTCTGTTTGCTTATTAGCAATTGTTTTTACAAATATTTATGCATATGTATATGCATGAATGTACTTTGAATTTGAATTTTTTCTATAACTGACTGAAGTCAAAAATATTCCTAAGCGAGTTTGATGTTCTGGTAGACATTTTGATGGAAAGTGGTCTAGGTGGGGGTTAGTTTACTCGCAAACTTCCAAAATAATTTCTTGTTCTAACATAAAATCATATCGTTCTTTACTAATTTTTTAGACTTAGGTAAAAAGGATAAAGGTGTGAAAGAACCTAACAAAATCCTGAGAAATTCGAAGAATTCGGTAAAGAAGAAATGCAAGAAGGCAGACAAATATTGCTAAAGACTTCTTGACATTATTTTGTAAATAAAGTCTTTTATGGGTTTTCAAATCATTAATATTATAACTCAACTAAAAATTAAAAAAAAACTACTTGAAAATATTTATAAGGAAGTATTGTCTTCATAAGAACTGCATTACAAGTTCTTTCATAGTTTAACCTTAAGAAAAAAGTAATATAGCAAACATTGTTCGAGTTTAAGTAAGTTTAGAACATAAATAGTGACTGCTCAAAATGATTTCTGGAACACACAATTCGTAGTTTCTCCCAAAACAACGCTAAGATGACGTCACAAAACACTAGCTATAAAAGTTTCAACATAATAAAACGTCAATCAGTTGAGTTTAAAAAAATACATGATTTCGTTATAACCTTAATTTAGCACTAGGACGAAGGAAACAAAACTGAAAATTGGTATTTTGGCAGACATTTTTACAAAAAAATTACAATTTCACGACATTTTTTTTCAAATAGTTGCAATCAAAAAAATAATCCTTCATCTTTAAGAAATGTATCTCAAAGAAATGTGCAAAATTTCATGAAGATTGGTTGAGCAGTTCTTGAGGATTCTTGCCAACCGACTTCAAAAAACAGTTTCAAGAAAAACGTGTTTAAATACGGCGCACTTAGCCTAACTAGCCTCGAGTGCACAAGTTCTCAATCTGTATCTCCGAAATTATTACTCGGATCAATTTGAAAATTTAGGAAAATATTAGAGAGGTGTTTTAGTATTATTAAAACAATAAAAATCGATTTTTTGAAATACGTAAACCCATGTAGCGCCTCAAATAAGTCCTTTGAAGATTTTTTCAAGAGTTTTTCAACTTAGTGGAACTTGAAGAGAAGTTGTAAATATTTTTAATATTTCTTTTAAGTGAGTAAATTCAAATATCCATGAAAATATACGTCTTTTTAGCACAAAATAAAAAATTATAAAAATTTTTTCAGAATGTAGACTACAATATTATAAATATTTTCGTGCGTTTAATCGAAAACATATATTTCAAAGACTTACCTTTTCAATGTATCGACTTTTTCACAATTTTTTTTACGAATAATTTTAATATATTTTTGTTTTTAATTTATTAGTAAAAAGAGTTTATTTGCATTTAGTAAATAATTTTTTTCAGTTCCAAATTTCAAAACTTTTTTATTTTTATATTCGAATAGTAATTGCAGTATGTGTTAGTTTTTTTTTTTTTTGTTTACCACTTTTTTATTTTTTTGTATTCGAAGATTGATTGTTTCGACAATTCTTAATTTCTTTATATTTTTAGAAGTTTTTTCACTTAGGTAAGTTGGTTTAAGTATTAACTAACAATTGAGTATTTGTTTTTGTTGTTGTAAATTTATTTTACATATGACTTAATTCATCGGCTTTCAAATTATTTTTCATAGCGTTACACAATTCTTTAATTTTAATATTACTTCAATAAATATTTTTACTTAAAAAAATATAGAAGTGTTTTTGCTTTCATTTTAATATCATATATTCATAAACATCGTATGCGGGGCAGCTTAGAAATCATTTAAAAATATTTTCGTATTTTTGTTTTACTATTTAGCACTAATTTAAATTTTTCTGGAATTACAGACTTTGATTATGTATATGTCTTCTCAAAATAGTAACTATTTTCAAAACTTACACTTTTCGTACCAAAATGTTTTATTTTCAATTCTTAAAACCGCTTTTTACAAATTCTTTTAAGTTATCGATTCCTCTTCACTCACTTGTCAAGTCAAGTTGTTTTTGCGCATAAAAATCCTTCAATTACCGTTCATTTTGATATTAATTTCATCACTTTCAAATCCACTTCAATCGTCTTTGTTGTGTTCGCATAGTCACGCGTGCGGGTGTGTATTCATTTTTATCCTTTTTGCCGCAATCTTTCGACGCACAACAATTTTTGTTTTTCGTAACTGAAATTCAAACACAACGTTCACTTTGTCGTTTACTATTTTTAACACATCGCTCTTCACAACACTTGCACATATTTGTCTATGATTCGCTTCGTATTACCGACGCGTTCCCAACAACTTCTGTCCTCGGTGATCGCCAACAACTGACTGGCGCTGTAACAAAGTAGCGAAACGAATTCAACCGCGCCAACTCAAGCAACTGCTCGACTCTGATCTGCAATAGCAATGAACGGCCACGAATTGGAGTCGAATTGGAGTGTAGTGACAGAAGCGTGTTGTTGTTGGTAACAGCAAAAGCTCCACTTTAAAGTTGTGCTTAAATGAAGCTCGGCTCACCATGCGCAGTTCGCATTGCCGCTGAAGTTGACTCAAATGAATTGAGAGTATGTAGTTGGTATTGAGCAACTCTTTAACTCAATCTTATTGGAGTAAAATGTGTAAAACTTATGAATGAAATCAGCTGAGAGGGAGTTGTACAGAAAGAGCTACTAATATCAATATAAATATTATACATATATTTAATTTAGTTTTTTTTTAATTTATCATATTTTTGTATTACATTGAGAAATCTTATTTTTTTTGGTATAAAAATTATCGACCCTGGTATAGACAGGATGCAATGCCAAAAATTGAATAAAATAACAAAAAAAAAAGAAATATCCAGCCATCTTTAGCTACCACGCCAGAATTCGGTTTGGCAACTCATGATCTAAATGATCCGGTATGAAGTTAAAATGTGTGACAATTTCCAAATATTCAGACAAGTGTTCTTTTGGGAACCCAGATTCTCTGAGTCTGATATCAACTTTCGCAGCCATACACCTGATGACAATGTCTACGGGCTCTATGTACAAGATGGCGTTAAGTGCCACGGTTGGAGTGAACTTTAGTGCCACACGTTGAACACTACCGAGTTTCTTTGCAAGAAATGTCTTTTCAAGAGCTCTCCACTACATAAAGACTTCAATAATATTATGAGCTTGACTATGGGGTCGTCGATTTAGAAGACCACTTTCGGTGAGAGACCCCACCTTTTGTCAATGGCTTTTCTACAGAAAGACAATGCAATCGATGCTCTTTTTGTTGCCTCTACGATGTTCGGCTTCCATGAAAGCTTCCCATTCTTGAAGAGCTCTAGATATTTCACTGCACTAGTTGAAGATGGATATCTTCAATTTGCGGCATCGTTGAAATCGGTACCCTTGCATCAACGACTGGGATTCATAGAAGAGAAGAAAGAACTCCACCTTCTGAAGTTCCCCTACTCACGTTTCGCCGATCTCTGTCTCACAGAAGACTGAAAATGAGGTGTTTGAGGTTTGATTCAACCCTAAGCAGAGCAATTACGACTGCTTTCGGCAGGCCCCCGGCATTTAACTGCTATACAAACTGACCAACCACAGATCTTGTAAGTAATGTTTCCAATAGTTTTTGGCTTCAGTGAAACTGAAGTTTTTTTTTTATTCTAAAGATAATTTTAATTTTATTTTAACTATAATTCAATCTATCTTATTTTTATTATATATTTTGTTTACTTTCCGGCTTTTTTGTAAAGTAAATTTATTTAATTAGTTTTTTTAACATATTTTTTTGCTTATTGCTTATCTTCAAATTTCCAAATCATAACCTTTACGAGTATTTATTTTTTCTCCCATGAAAAACTTTGTCGTGCAGGGCTACCTTCTATGAAAACGAAACACTATTTATTGGTTTAAGCGATAAGAAAATTGTTTGGGTAAGAAAATAATATTGGCTAGCAGCGCAAAATCATAAATTTGTGGGAAATTGATATCTTTGGTAATTCTTTTTCATTAAGAAATGCGATAAGGCTCTCTCGATTTGAGTCTTAAAGGTATGTAAGTGAGCCTTCAGACGTAATAACAAACTTACAACAAATATTCTTTGGTAAATATTTACTTCTGCTTCGTTAGTGCGGCTTTGTTGTTGTGCGTATTGTTTATGGTTTTCTAAAATGGATAATAAATGCGGCGCGCCGTGAAATTTAATTGACATGACAGTGAGTGGAGATAAGAAACGTATTGCTTCCTGATTTTTCATTGACTCGAATGTAATTGAGGGTAGGTATCGACATGGGGTAAATACTAACTGCGTAGATCTATGTAAGTGCATAAGGAGAATTTATGTATATATACATAAATGAATATGTAGTTGTACAAATACTAAGTGGCTCATAGTAATGGATGAAAATAGCTATAAATTTTTGGAAAATATGTTCAAACAAGAATATTTTTTAAAATTTCGAGTTATTATCCTTAAGGAGTTACATGGAATTCGTCGGGTAAAAAACAGACATTTTCAAAAAATTTTCTTATTTTATTTTAATAGAATTTTTTATGGTGCATGTTTGTACTAATAAAAAAAAAAATTAACCCACCTAACCTCGAGCTTACAATTTTTGAAGACTGTATCTCCAAAACTATTACTTCGATCAACTTGAAAATTTAGGACAATATTCTAGACATGTTGTAGAATTTGAAAAGACAATACAAAAATTTTTGAATCCCATAAACCCAACCAACCCCTTTAAGGCTTCCAGAAACTTTAGAGAGCATTTTTCCATTTAATTTATGTCCATTTCAGAGTATTCACCAGCGAAGACCATTTTTTGATCACAGTATTTCTGACCAAACTAACTACCATTGAAAAGATTAGGTTTTAGTAGTTTTCCATTCAATTGTTATAAGCTTCAGTTTGGATGGTCTTCAGTTTTTTTTGGTTTTACCGATTTCAGCTCGTGTTTGGAGCGCAAGCCATGTAAGCTCGGAAAAGCAAAAGGCATATGTACAGTTATTTTCATAACAAATTGTAACGATGAATGAAATTACGAAGAACCTTTTAGTAAACTAAAATTTAAATTTTCCGTTAAACTGCCAAACTGAAAGCTTTAAGCCATGTGGGAAACTTGAGTGAAAGCTTTTATTTATTCATATCAACTGCTACTAATTTTTTGAACTGTTTAGCAAACAACTTAAGTAAACAAATGTATAAAAGTTGGCAAAATAAGCAATTATAAAATGTTGCATACTTTTAGGCATACGGTAAATCAATTCAGTCTCGCACACAAAGATATGAATTCATAACAAGCCTGTAGGAAATTTGGCACTTGGTAAACAAAACTGTATTGTTACCGCTTCTATTATTCCGCTGGATTCGTAAAACTTCATGGTAGCGCAAAAATATCAGAAAGAATATTCCACTCGTAGACAAAGCCTCGTCAGGAACAATTTTCAAAAGGTTAAGTGATGTGTAAAGCGAACTATGGAAATTTTATTTCTTGACACAATGGTTCCAATCGGTAAATATATTAAAAAAAATTGTAGAAATTTTCGTAAGCCAATTGGTGAGTCTTGGTTTCAAAACACAAAAAAAATAATAATAATAAAATATAATTAAAAAAAAAAATATAAAAAATAATATAAAAAATAATAAAAAATATATATAAAAAATAATAATAATAATTACACTATCGGCAAAAACGACTTTTTTCGGAGAACAAAATCAAACCAGTTGTTTCGAGAAATTAAATCGTCAGTAAACTCTTTTTTTAAGTTTGGTTTCGAAGTTCTGAATTGAGCTTAGACCAAAAAACTTATTAGTAATAGTATATAAATTACTAAAAAAGTAAACTTACCGCCGGAGGGATAATGACTATTTTTTCTTATTTCAATGTGGTATAATATTTTTCCGTCATTCTTACATGACAGATGACACAAGCAACAAACCAGGTCTATAGAAAAATAAAATAAAAAAATATTATTTACACATATAAAAATACTTATAGTTTAGAAAAAATGGCTATAAAAAGTAGCACAAAAACAATATTTGCCTAGATCACAATTTATGCTAATTAATCTTTTTTCACATCCCGGCCCGAATTAGTTTGAAAGAAATGTCTTTCCAAACCAAAGGAAATCTGGAAGGAATCTCACAGTCAACTAAGTGTCTCCTTCCCCATATGAAAAACTCCCATGAGACATAAAATCGCAATAAAAGATACAATAAATTTATAACATATTGAATTTAATCATTTCATAAAGTAAACATGTGAAATCTTTTCCAAGAAGAACGTTCACCCATTGACACATACAAACATGTGTATGATTAAACGGCATATATAAATATTTGTATTTACACTTCACATGTCGCCGATAACAAAACACATTTATGGAAGTTCATTCATATCGCTTTGGCTCGGAAAAGTATTGTAATATTTGATGAAATTAAGAGAAAAGGTGGTTATCTGTTTTCGCTTTTATTAAATTAAAAGGGTGTGACGAATGGTAGCTCCCTATCGACGATAACTGCGCGAGCCGTCGTTGAAGTGGCAGCAACAGAAGCGCTAACAGCGTGAGTAGCTGATATTGATTGAAGTACGAGGGCAAGCGGATAAGTGAGTGATTTTTGAAAAAAAAAATAATTAATTATTTGCAAGAAAAATGTTTTATAATAAAAATTGCGTTTTCCAAATTTATTTGACGATTTTAAAAGGTTACATGAGATTCCTCGGTTAAAAAACAGCATTTTTTCAACAATTTTTTTCCCATATAAAAATTAAAAATTTTCTTATAATTCTTTATTCTTACAAATATACACTATTACAAAATAAATCTCAAATTTTTGGAAAAAAAATATTTTAAACTCGGCTATTTCGACACTATTTCCGTTGACCCCTCGAAAAAAGATGCGCCTGCGTTGTCAGGATAAGTTCTTACAGAATCATCTAAATTGAAAAAATACGTGTTTTAGTTAAAACCTAAACTTAGAAGTTGGAGGAAGGAAAAAAATTAAAATTGAATTTTTGGCAGACATTTTTACGAAAAAATTTAAATTTCGCGAACTTTTTTTCAAACAGTTGTAATCGAAAAAAAATCCTTCATCGAAGTCTATTCACTTGTATTTCAAACACCTGTGTAAGATTTCATGAAGATCGGTTGAGTAGTTCTCGAGTAATCTTGCCAACCGACTTCAAAAACACAGTTTCAAGAAAAACGTGTTTAGAGACGGCGCACTTAGCCTAGCTAGCCTCGAGCGCACAAGTTCTCAAGGCTGTATATCCGAAACTATTATTACTCGGATCAACTTGAGAATTTAGGACAATATTCGAGAGGTAAGTAGTATACTGACTTATCGAACTTCTTTGGTACATATTACATCGTCAAATGATTTATTATCATATAATGCGCCACAAAGGGGTTATTTTATATTACTTCCACATTTTAATACACTACAAACTTCAGTATTTACCCATGACATTTAAATTCCAATATATACAAATTTATAACCCTCCACCTGGTAACAAAATATTATACAACTATTTGCTCGACAATCTTAATTTATGGAACTACTCCCATTAACTTGGCAAAGAAAAATTAAAAATATTAATACCTTCCACATGAATGGGCTATTGGTTAGTTTATAGTGCTTGTCTGCCAACTTATAGTGACTTATTGACTGACAGTTTTGATTAATCGACGGCAATTTGGATAACTATTGAAAAGAGACTTTAATGTTCGAGAATTGTTGTGGAAAGTGTAAATGTTATCGGTACTCACTACGAGTTCATTAATATATAAGGTTTCATTTTCAAGTTCATGGAATGAGTTATTGCATTACACACAAGACGGTCTGGCGAAAGAGTTTTTTTCGAATGATGTAAAGTGACGTTTCAATAAATTAAAAATTAATAAAAAAAAATTAAATTAAAAAATAATATTTGTATTTATTTTGTATATTCTTCTTTTTTCTCTTATTCTTATTCCCATTAAACAAAACGTGGTATAAACCTCTTTAGAGAGAACTAAATTTGAGTACTTCCATTATAATAATAACTCTCTCTAAACATACTTGAAAGTAAATTTACATTTGATTATGTATTTATAGTTACAAATATTACTGAAGAGGGAAAACTTGGTACTTCCCCTTTTGATTTGTAAAAAAAAAAATACACTACATATTTAATTAAAGATAAAGTACCCACTTTCCGTTATTCACAATGCATTTGAATCAAATTAGCGGAATAAGTGGTTATTATTCGTATATTATCATTTATTATAAACAAATTTCATAATATTTATCTAGCAGTGCTTTTGGCGTACGTTGGGACATAAAGCTGGTTAATCATCGACAAAAATATGTATCAAAATCACTCTTGCTAGCTAAAAATAATTATGAATTAATATTGCATTTGAGTTAATTTTCAATTTCAGATGACTCAAGTAACTATTAATGACAATTAACTAATTTTACATTGCTTTTTAATTGAGAATAAATTTGGGTCAAATTCTGAAATTTTTTAGGGGAGAAAATTACATTTACAAAGAACTAGATTTAATACACTTTCGGTTTTTTCTAAAAATCAAGAGACATTTAGTATTTATTCACACGAACATTTGCGGTAATAACCAAGTCCTCGGACAGTTTAAGGTGCGTATAATTGGCCTCATTCCCACTTTAGCCACGAACTAGACACTCAGTTTTTGAAATATCGATCTGAAATCTTTTACACATAGTTTTCTCCACAAGAAACTGCTCATACGAGGGCTGTCGCAAAAGAAACAGAACTTTTTAAATATTTATAACCGTTTCTAGTGGCGCCACCTATTGGTGGGTATATGAAATAAAAAGTTTGATCTCTTGTTGACATTTCGTAAAAATTTTAAGACAATTGGATAACTACAATCGATGTCATCGATCAAAAAGTGACAGCTGCTTTTGGTCATCGGTCGTAAAATGCATTTTGAACAAAGAGCAAATATTAAATTTTGTTTTAAACTTGGGAACACGTTTACTGAAACATTTCAAATGATGAAAAAAGTTTATGGTGATCAGTGCCTATCCCGCAGTAATGTGCATGAGTGGTTTAAGCGATTCCAAGAAGATCGTGAGGACTCCTGTGACGATCAGAAGTCGGGCCAAAAAAAGTCGTCTTCAGAAGTCAAAAATAAAGACAATGCTGATTTGTTTTTACAATTCCGAGGGTATTGTACACCGAGAGTTCATCCCACCTGGCCAAACGATTAATGCTGTGTTTTACCTGGGTGTTATGAAGCATCTTTTGTCACGCATTCGTCTTGCTCGACCACAATACCGGGAGGCAGGGTCCTGTCGCCTGTTGCACGATAATGCGCCGTGTCATCGGTCGACGCTTGTCACTGATTTTTTGACAAAAAAAACTCCATAACTCCTGATCTGGCACCCTGTCATTTTGACCTATTTGGAAAACTTCATTTGCCCATGAAAGGACACTGGTTTCAGGACATTTCAGCTATCCAAAAGGCGACGACCGATATTCTCAAGAGCATTCCGAAAAATGACCTTAAACACTCATTTGGCAATTTGCCCAAGAAGCTAGGCTCATGTTATATAATACAAAGATATAGATATACATAGATGTAGATATAGATATAGATATAGATATAGATATAGATATAGATATAGATATAGATATAGATATAGATATAGATATAGATATAGATATAGATATAGATATAGATATAGATATAGATATAGATATAGATATAGATATAGATATAGATATAGATATAGATATAGATATAGATATAGATATAGATATAGATATAGATATAGATATAGATATAGATATAGATATAGATATAGATATAGATATAGATATAGATATAGATATAGATATAGATATAGATAAAAGATAAGACTAATAGCAGCCAGCTTCGGTAGTCAAGCTCAGTTCAGAGAAATTTTGATTTTTAAGCAAAACCTTTTAATGAAACTTAATATGGACGGGTTAGAGGAGTATAAATAGTACACAAAAACTAGATATAGTGGTATGCAATATTTATTTAAATATTTCTTGCATACAATTAGGCGAAATCGGGTTAATAAAAGATATTATTCCAATGCATAATTAAAATAAATTGCTGATGGTAATATTTTATTGATTTAGGCAAGCAATATAAAATAAGTATTAAAGTGGTTAGAGCCTTCTAGCGCCTAGAACCATGCTTCAAACTATTATTTTTTCATGTTTGTGTCTGTGGCGGAAAACTCCTAAATTTTTTAAATTGAAAGCATTTAAAAATCCATATTATATTTTTTAATAATCAAATGAACGATTTTGTTGTTTCTTCAATTCGTGACTACACGAAGTTTCTTTGATTCCTTTATGTGCTTGCGTAGAGAGTTCTATGTTAAATCGCAGAGTTCACAGATCTGAAAGGAAACATGCTATATAAATGTAGTATATATGTATATATGTACATATTTATAAATGTTAATATGTCTTTGTGCACATATGTATGGATATGCATAGGATGTATTTACTTGCGCACTTCAAGTGTAAAAAATATTAACGCAAATATTTACTTAGCTGTTTTTTCTGAAAAAAAGTAATGAGAATTGATGTGCAAAAAAGAATGCTCGTAGATAAAGCCAAACATGGAGCGACAGCCCAGAGCCAACACCTGATAAGCGCATGAAAAAGCTAGACATATCAACGTGCATGTATGTTGGCGCTAAGGCTATCAAACATATTTCGAAAAAAAATTAATATAATTTTATTTAAAGCGAAAATGGCGTTGCCACATATGAAAAAAAAATTATGACGTTTGTATACCAAATTGTAAAGAGATTTTAACAACTTTAATCACAAGTAATAGAAAATTATTTATATTTTCACAAGGGATTCCCAATCTATAAATAGACATAGAATAATCCCATGAAGCTTTATCAGCCGCTTGGTGATAGTTGACGAAAGAATATAGAACTATTCAAAACTACACTTTGCCCTGCATACATTCACTTTCTCCAAAAATAGCATTCCTTCGAGCAATTGTCTATATTTTTAGCTTAGTAGCAAAAGCACTTGCCTGATTAAGTTCGTTTTATCTTATAAATATCATTTAATTTATCTTTATTCTTACCATTTATTATTTGTGTTTACGAACTTTGACTATAACGTCAACAATTGCTTACTGA
This sequence comes from Bactrocera zonata, assembly GCA_037783105.1. NCBI lineage: Eukaryota > Metazoa > Arthropoda > Insecta > Diptera > Tephritidae > Bactrocera > Bactrocera zonata. The sequence continues at coordinate 834,702 of JBAWJQ010000144.1, read as the reverse complement.
GTCAGCTTGTCAGCGCTGCGAAATATTACACAAGCTCATATATTGACGCGGTATTTACTTTTGTGCCTTTAGTTTTGATGATATTGTGTAATTTGCAGTTAGCAGGGGCATATGCTTCCTCTTTCTTAGTTCGATAATATTCTCTCTAGCAAATTATTTTTAAATAGAGCTTTGCACTTAATGCAGTTATATATACATACATATATATACATATATACAAATAATATGTATGTATGTACATCAGAGAATATGAACAATAGCTTTAGCTACTGTGGACTTCCCTTACTTTGTGATATTGTAATAATATTTAACTACTAAGAGAAGTGTCAACTTCCGTATGCACTTAAGTATGTGAGATATGCGATAAAAATTTCATTATTTTTATTAACAAAAAATTGTATATCGATACTGTCTGGAACAAAAAAAAGTATACTGAAGATGTTACTAAAACAATTTAAAAATCCACTACGTAAGATGATGAGGTCTGTGCAAAGATCTATCCTCGGTTCAGACCTATAAAACTGACTGGTTGTTATAACACATCACTATGTTAGATGGTACACTACATCTAGTAAGCTGCATCCTCCACAGACGTTAAACAGGCGCTTTAAGAGGCTTTCCAAATATGAAAAGAGATAGATATTAACCCAGTTCTTACGCATTTTGAATATTATGTGAGATTTTCGACAAACACTGATGTCTCACGTCCTGAGAAAAATAGTATCAAAAAGCTTGAATCTCCAAAACTAATTTCGATTTTGTCTGAAATTCTGAAGCGACGTCGAGTACAGATCGGAAAAGAGAACCTTAACAAAGTAGAACTCTACATTACTAATGAAGATACGTCGGTTTATGAATATGACGTCGAAACTATCCAACAGTCTAACGAATGGCCCTCTCTAATGATTAAACGTTTTTATGTCTTAAAAGCTGTCTATTTTGAAAGCGATAATAAAGATTTGTAATAAATTACGTAAACATGTAATTTTTTTTGCAGTCCGGGTCAAATTTGATATGATTTGATACAGTGTTTATGAAATGCTTGGATGTTTAATTTAATATAACTTCCTTGTTTTTCGTTTCGAGAACAAAATCGATTAGAAATAAAACACCATTAGCGAGAAAAAAACCAGTTGCTATAAAGTACGCCAATTTTCCATCAGTATCCTTTGGCAATGTGGCCAACGACAAACCGGCACAGATGAGAAATAAAATAGCGCCAAGAATGAGATAGACTGCCACATCATTGAACGATAGGTACGAAACTGGAAATGTAAGCAAATGTAATAATGTAATTATTTATCGTAGTTATTCCAGGCAGGCTGAAAAATTTGTATCAACACTGGAATTGAGCTCATATGTTTTATGGTTAGATCTAAGACTGTCAGACAAGTGGTAAGTGAGATGCGTCATTCGGAATGAAGAATGTTTTGGTATTTTGGGAATAAATATATAAAAAGGACACCATTCATTTATGGCTTACTAACCGTATAGGCCCTATGAGGACCAACGATGATGACCATCCAGTGTAGATCGAGCGAAAAGTTTTGTAAAGTGCTTTCGGTTGGCCTTAAAATGAAGTTGCTCTAAATAGTTGACCGTTAAAAGATATCTAAGGAAATTTAGGCAAGACCTACGTGATTATTTGGTTATTTGAAACCTGTGTGCAAAATCGGTGTCAAGTAATTTCAAAATCGACCAATTTACTGTGACACATATCAACGAAAACCATGCCAAAATTGCATGAATTTCACTGGAAAGATTAGGTTAGGTTTTGTTGAGAGGTCGATCTTAACAGAAATCTCACTGGGACAGCTTGGAATACCATTCCGTTCCTACTCACCCAAAACTTCTACATGTATAATTGTTTTTAAGACACTCATAATCCGACAAAGCGCTTTGAGCCTATCACAGAGTTGTTGAGACGGTCAATATCAGTTTCGACTATGACTGCTGGTCCCCGGAAGGTAAGACTGCTGAGATTTCAACCTCAATTTTACAAAGGCTGGACTGGAAAATGTGCCTGGATGTTTACAACTCACCCTCCTCATTCTCTGGAGCGAGGGATAATAAACACTGAAGACCATTTTGAAGCAATATATGTATAACTCTTACTACGAAAAGGGTATCGCATGGTTGAAGACTGGTGAAAGGATTTTCGAAAAAAATATGTTTTTTCTTCATGTCAATACAAACTTTCCATTTTGCCTGGTATTTTTCTCACTTACGCGCCACCAGCACAGCCGTTATTATGGTGAAACCGAAAATTGTTCCACACACGATCATAACACGCGTCGCGTACGTGCTCAGCACATACCAAAGGACTAAGAGCACGATACAGATCACCTGAAAAAACGTCAAATTTTTGCTTTTCTATTTAAAAAATTAATATTTTGTAGGCAGGTTAATAGAAATACTTGCTCACCAGCTCCGCGATTCTAAACATTTTCTGCAACTCCATGACGTTACCTCTTTCAAGTACAAAAATTTGGAAAAATTTCCCTACAAATTTGCAAAAGTTTAGAGTTTAACCAAAACAAAAAACAAAAATATTTGTAAATCAAAATGTAAAAAATAATAAACATTATTTTTTTGACACACAATGTCAGTGCTGCCCATTTACTTTAAAAATATTTACATATTTGTAAGTTTTTTGTTCGAAATTTTTTTTTACATGCTCAACACTATTTCCTTTTGACATTTTTCAACAACTTTCAAGCAACGCATTTTCAAATCAGATTTTCAGATTTACATTTATATTATATTAATATTTTTAACGCAAGATTTTTCCGCATATTTGAACAAATAACGCAATGGAACTTAAGACGATATTCAGAATCGTAGAGCTGGTAAGCGTATATTCAAACCAAATCAAAAGTAGTCTAACTAAAGAACAATACCCTTTACATTTTTTGCTTTAAAGGTAATATGTGTCGTGCTCTTGGTCCTTTGGTATGCGTTGAGCACGTACGCGTCGCGGGTTATGATCGTATGTGGCACCATTTTCGGTTTCACCATAATAACGGCGGTGCTGGTGGCACGTAAGTAAAGAAAGCAAGAAAAGAAGCTGAAAACTACAAATTTTTCAATTTCTTACTTAAAAACATAAACATATACGTTTACAGTTGAGTTCATGGAATTCAATCAGGTAGCGGTGTTCTTAATCATTGGCGCCATTTTGTCTCTCATCTGTGGTGGTTTGACTATTGCATATCTGCCGGAATATGGCGATGGACGGTTGACTTATTTTATTGCAACTGGTCTCTTCATTGCTAACGGCGTCATCTTTTTAATCGATTTCATTATGGAATTAAAAAGTTAATTTAAATAATATATTTATTTGTGGCAAGACGCTTAGTAAGATTTTTTCTTATGCAGAATGAAGTCCAGAAGCAGAGAGTCTTTTCGACTAATGAATCAGTCGGACGATGCCAAATTGTAAAGAATGTGAATTATATACAAACATACATGAATGTATTGATATATTTGTAAATAAATAATATTTCGTAGTTTTACTGAAACAAGTAAAGAGTTGTACTTTGGATATTTTTCAGGTTTTGGTTTAGATTAAAAGTAAAAAAAAATATATATGCGACAAAGTTGACTACTGGACATCGATTGTAAAACAAAACTGAGGCTTTTGTCTACGGAAAATTTCCAAAAGCATTCAATAACATAGAGGGAAATTCCGGTAAGACGGATATGGTACTCTCTATAGTGAGGTACGAGATCTTGTCATTGCAACCCACGAGGCACAACGGATGATGCCTAATACCTAGAATTAATTTTGTTTAGCAAACTCGAGGGGCGGGTGGAAAAGGCATATAAGAAGATGGCAGGGTCAACATGGGACCTAACACCTGTCCTTATGGTGGTAGCCAAGCCAATATTATTTTACAGTGCTTTGGCATGCTAGACCACTGTCAGTAAAATCTCATACAGTTCAATGACTTTTACTGGACATTGCAGTGTATGAGAGCTTTTCACAAGAACATTCAGATATACATAGCTCGATAGGAAGGAGATCGGTGGATAAAATAGACTACATATCCTCACGCTTCATCTGGGTGAGAAGGTTTCAAGTAATGCTGAAATAGGTTGGATCGCGCAGGGGCAGGCGACCCACTAGCGGAACTTTTAACATATACCCGATGGGATCTATGGCGCGGAGTTAGATCTGAAGTGATCCTCCAAGCTATCGATCACGAAAGCGGATGAAAGAGCTAACAACGCAGAAAATAACATAAAGGAGCGTCTTTAGAAGCAAGAGATTAGATATAGTGGCTGCCGGAAATTGGCTGCTTATATACAGGGTCTCAGACCAGAAGGGCGTTCCGAGAAACAAAAAAGCTGGTAAAAGGTGCTATCTGCTTGACAACGAACCAGTGTACAATGTAATTTCAGAAACGGCAGACAGGCGGACCAGAGTGGAATGGAATGTCTTAGGCACATGCAGGATCGCCAAAATCATGTGCAGGGGAGCGAAACGAAAACAAGCAAGATTTCTACTCACATAGTCTCGAAAATACTGCAGGATGGTTGTTGGCTTAGTCTTAAGCTTGAGAGCGTCTGTGGAATCAAACGCGAGCCGCATGGGCAATATTAATGATAGACATGTAGAAAGTGCGGAGAAGTAGCCATGATAGAGACGCTGGAACACCTCCTCTGCTACTGACAGGCCTTCTAGAAAAGGCCTTCGGCTTAGATATCTCAGAGATTGGATGAAGTATCAGAATTTGGTATAAAGTCTCTATTAAACTCTGCGCGAAAAGCGTTGACGTCGTTTATGACGAATACTTCAGCTCAAATTAATAATGAACCTCCAACCGTCATTAGAAGGGACCTGTAAGTCTACATATGGCGTGGCAGCCAGCCATTGTAACCTTGGTTAAGCTAGATCAATTGTATAAAAAAACTTCTTTATTGGCGTATACATCGATTACTCAGATATAGCAGAAAAAGACAGAGAAGAATGAAGGATGGAGCTATGTGTAGAATTTCACGCAAGTGAGGAAAGTTCTTTAAGCGCAATTTACTGCGGAGTGGCCAGAAACGATTCTTTTACACATGGCTCAAACAACTCACAACTTCCGGTCTTAGACCAAGCATCCTCTGGGTAGCCAAAGAACATTCGAAGGCAAGCTAAAGTGAGAATGTGAAACATTCTTCCCAAGGGTTGTGCGATTGGTTTGGAACACCCCCAATGAAAAGAAGAAAACAATCTCGGAAAAAACTACAACTCACCAAATAATCAATAAAATTCCATCGATTTTTCGTATAATAAATATTTATTGTCTACTTAAAGTAAATATTAAACTAATATCACAAAAATATACTTGTATAACATTTCCAGTCCATCGGGGACACACATGGTCCTTACAGATATGGGCTAACTAATAACGATTCAAATCGTAAGCATTTTTCGATACTTCCTTAATGATTGGCACTTCACGGCGACTATAATAGACGTGGAGAAGAAGAAATCAAGGAAAATAGAATAAATTAAATAAAACAAAAATCAAATATAACGAACAAAGGAGAACAAAAATAGCGGAGCGATGGAAAGCACACAGAAGGAACTATGAGAGACATACAATGGTGATATTCGTATCACTAAGTTTCAAATGAGTAGCAGTGACAACCTGAAACCGAGAATGTCATAAAAAATGGACATATGAGCTATTGAAATTATTTTTTAATTAAATTATATTTTTATCGATAATTATATGTATCGTAGACACCGCAATCTTACCCTTCAAATTACTTACTTCACTCACCTGTAAAACATTTACCTCATATCCTTACCCACTTTACTAATTCAAAAAGCAACTGTAAATATGTTTATGTATATAAAAACATTTAATTCTAATAAGACAGGGACAAAAGCAGTACAAATACAGTTATAATTCGTTTTAACAATGAGAATTTTTGCAAAATACAAATTTCTAAAAATATGAATATATTATATGTTTGTATGTATGTATGTATGTATATTTGAGTGCACCTTTCTTTATAGCAGAGTTTATGTGTTTGTATGTGATCTTTAAATACGTTTGAGTGTGCATGTGTATGTGTGTTTCGCTTTTTTACATGTAGTACATACATAAATGCAACATTTATTTTTTATTCAATATTATTATTATTTGTTTTTTTTCTCATTTACGTTCTGCAAATGGAGAGTGTGTCCAATAGAAAGACGGCACCGTTGATGATCATCAATGAACCAGCAGCAAGAGCATTGCGTTTGCGATCCTTGAAGAGGAAATTCGAGTTATCATGCCACTCATCGATGATTAGGGCGCCGGAGATGACGAAGAGCACGCAGCCCAAAATCGAGATGAGCGCATTCAGACGCTTCTCGACAATCGAGTTGAGTATGTGTCCTGGAATAAATATAAAAATAGTTGAAAAAAAGTTTTTTCTATATAAAATAAAACATAATTGGTATTAGGCACATATTGTATTTGAAAATACAGGTCCTAACTTTTGGTCTACTCATGTCTCTCTCGATTTTATAATATTTTGTTAAACAAACTAACCTTTACAAAACAATTACTTTTAAAGTCGGACCTGTTTTCAATTAATTTTACAATTTATAAGGGTAAAAAGATTGATTTTAACAGGTCAATTACAATGACAGCTGCATGTCATACGTAGGTATGCCTTTTATAGTTCGGGATTCGAGAACAAAAACCAATTTTAATCATCGAAAACCGCTTTATTGTTTTTCAAAATATGCTCCATTAAGATCTGTACACATTCGCAAGCATGAGAACCGAATCACTTTTGGCACTCTGATTGAGGTATCTCTAAAACATGCCTTTTGAACGCATCAACCGCCTTTAGAGATGTTGAAAAACGTTGACCTCGTAGTTTTTTTTCACGAACGGGAATAAAAAACAGATCTTCGGTGCCAAATCAGCACTATACAGAGGATGACTCATGGAGGATGACTAAAAAATGCAGTTGTTTCAGTCGATGTGTGAAGAGCGATCTGTATCCGGTGGTTGGCTTTCCTGATTTCGTGAAAAACAACTGGCAAACAAATGGTTTTATATAGGGTGATTTTTTAAGAGCTTGATAACTTTTTAAAAAAAAAAAACGCATAAAATTTGCAAAATCTCATCGGTTCTTTATTTGAAACGTTAGATTGGTTCATGACATTTACTTTTTGAAGATAATTTCATTTAAATGTTGACCGCGGCTGCGTCTTAGGTGGTCCATTCGGAAAGTCCAATTTTGGGCAACTTTTTCGAGCATTTCGGCCGGAATAGCCCGAATTTCTTCGGAAATGTTGTCTTCCAAAGCTGGAATAGTTGCTGGCTTATTTCTGTAGACTTTAGACTTGACGTAGCCCCACAAAAAATAGTCTAAAGGCGTTAAATCGCATGATCTTGGTGGCCAACTTACGGGTCCATTTCTTGAGATGAATTGTTGTCCGAAGTTTTCCCTCAAAATGGCCATAGAATCGCGAGCTGTGTGGCATGTAGCGCCATCTTGTTGAAACCACATGTCAACCAAGTTCAGTTCTTCCATTTTTGGCAACAAAAAGTTTGTTAGCATCGAACGATAGCGATCGCCATTCACCGTAACGTTGCGTCCAACAGCATCTTTGAAAAAATACGGTCCAATGATTCCACCAGCGTACAAACCACACCAAACAGTGCATTTTTCGGGATGCATGGGCAGTTCTTGAACGGCTTCTGGTTGCTCTTCACCCCAAATGCGGCAATTTTGCTTATTTGCGTAGCCATTCAACCAGAAATGAGCCTCATCGCTCATCGGACACGGACGCGAAACACATTTCGAACCGAACACTGATTTTGGTAATAAAATTCAATGATTTGCAAGCGTTGCTCGTTAGTAAGTCTATTCATGATGAAATGTCAAAGCATACTGAGCATCTTTCTCTTTGACACCATGTCTGACATCCCACGTGATCTGTCAAATACTACTGCATGAAAATCCTAACCTCAAAAAAATCACCCGTTACAATTCAGAAATTTTTTGTTGTGCATTTTTCTAGAGGTATGGTTATGACACGTTCAGGTTTTCCAAAAAAAAAAAAAATAATAACAAACAGTCATTTGCTTGGAAGTGCTTCTGCGCGAACAACTTTTCTTGGAAAGTCGTCTTGGAATGTTCTACGAGCTCAATTAAATTCACCATACCATCAATAAAGACCGGTCTTGAGCTTCATCGTCAAAATTTGAATTACATTCATCGATGCACTGTTGCTGAGCTACTCCATGTCAAAAGTTGTTAAAAAATAAGCGTGTGTTCGATATTTAATACCATTTTTTGGTCGAGAAGAATATTTTAAGTTACTGTAAAAGACACAAAAAGCGCTCGTATGTCAAAATGTCTAGATTAGATTGATGAATGAGGAATGCACCGCGATCTTAGGTGCCTTGTTGTGTCAAAATGTCTAACTCTACGATAAAATCATGAGTTTCCAGATGGCAACATTAGTGTTGCCAAATCGCAAAATGTAAAAGGCAACCCAAGTAGTAGTCCTACACATATAAAAAAATATTTTTCGTACATTGTAATAACGTCTTGGATAATAAACTATGCCAAAAAGATCTTCTAATATAAAAAGTTTTCACAAAGACTTGATTTGGATTGAATTGGCAGCTATATTCATTCTTGGTCCTTGGTCCAATCTGCATATGTGGAAAACTGTTCAGGTGTTAACCGACAGCTTACGACAAAAGGATAATTTCGACCTCTTTTTTAAATATAAGAACCAGTTAATTTCTATGGTGGCGAGGGAGTTAATAATTTTATAGCTTTTCCTGTCATAAGATTTCGGTGTCAACACCAATCTGCGAGCTATCAGCTAGATTTTATTGGTTATTCTAGATCTTAGTTCTTAACACAACCTCTTAACTAAGAGCTTATTACACATCAAATATTTTTAACTAGGAACTATTAACAACAGTTGCCCTAGAATTTATTCTAGAAAATATGTGATTAGAGGATTTTTCACTAATTGACCATAATTAACATTAAGCTAAAAATTAGCACTACAAAACTTTCCTATTATACATTTTATTTTTTTAAGCGGAGTAAATATAAATGTATATATTTTCGAGATCATCTAAAAATAAATAAAATATACTCACCAATCAACAGCACACCGCAGATGATTGTGAAACCACCCAGTGTGCCGCAGACGATTAGCGGTCTCGAGGACAACGCGCCAGAGGTCTCCCAAAGCACAATACAGGCGATCGCGATGCCCTAGAAACACAATCCGGCAACAACAATGATTAATATTTATTTACAAAGCTTAATAACTGATGACTTGATTATTTTTTTTTCTTATTAATTTATGAAAGTTATTATTTTCTTGTAATTTAATTTTTATTTTATATATTATAATTTATTATTATTTTTTTTGGCATATTTTCCGCACTAACATTTAGTGACTTTTTGCATTTAGTGACTTTATCAAAATTTATTATAAGAACTTAATGTAGATCTAAATAACTTTTAATTCTTATTTAACTGCGTACAATAACAAAAGTATCGGCAAAAAATATTATTGCAGTTATTAACATAAATGCGCCAGCACCCTTTAACGCATTGAGATCCTGTGACTGCAGTAACTCATTGGTCCAACGATCTAGCACAATGACGCCCGAAGCGATAAACATTATGATGGCGCCGATACTGAAGAGGCAGTCGATGCGCTTATCAATAACAGCGCCGAGTAGATGACCTGAGCGGTGAGGACGAGGGAGGACCGGATCATGGGTTAGTAATAATCAATGCAAATAAAGCGAAAAACGAGAGCGAAAATTATAGAAAAGAGATAAAATAAATAAATCTGTTATGTTTTGGCAATGTTCAACTAAAACATTACGGTCTATAATGTCTATTACATATAGTAAAGTATGACTTTGTTATCAGCATATGATTAATCATTACTAATTACTAATTAGTACTCTCGTGTAGGTGTAACTCGATTTTAGGTAATTATATTAATGCTAATTACCGAGTAGCAAAGTGCAGCAGATAATCAAATAACCCGTTAGAGTGCCGCACACCAACATCGCTTGACTCGTATACGAATGGTCGCTGATAATTTCGATCATGACAATGGCGCTCGTGATGAAAGCCTGCAACAGTGAAGGTGGGTAGAGAGAGCAAACCCAATTTTAGTAACGGTTTTTTTAAATGCAAACAAGTGGACAGGACACTAAAGACGTACGGACTTTGCGCAGAGAGGTTTGGAGACAAGAGCGAGAAGAGAAAAGGACAAGAACTGAACAATCGAATTGAGAAAGTTAGAAAAACATTGAACTTGGAGTGATAGAAAGACAATTTAACAGTTTGTGATGCAGTGCATACATGTTGATATTATTCCAAATTTTAACAATATACAAAATTAGCTAAAATTAGTCAGAAAAAAATAGTTTTTCTTGAAGCCAATTAGAAGAATAGCAGCAAGCAACGCTCGGCAGATTCACTTTATCGAAAATTCATAAAGCACAGTTCGTCACCTAAAATACGACATAACGTAACATTACTTTTCATGAGTTTTCAGACGAACGAAAAACGATATAAAGCAACCGCTCAAATTAAAACAAAATTTGAGTTTTCGTTATAAAATGGTTATATATTGGTTATGTATTGGTTTATATATTGGTTACTTATAGGTTACTTTATCTGATAGCGATTTCCAATTTTTTTTATGATACGTTATTTTGCATTTTAGATGACGTTATGGTGCTCACGACAAGTACATATTTTGTGCCTCGTATTCGAACACCAAATCAATCTCGCAAAAACAAATATCTATTCCAAGATTAGTTAGGTAGGTGGCGCTGTAGTCGAAACTTTGAAAAATTGGTATTTAAACCACATTTTGATTATAATCAACATTACTTCACAGACTGGAAAATATCATATATACATATTGCGAAGGTTAACTCAATTTAGGCACCAGTTCAAATCCGTGATCACACTACAGTTGTCATTGGAAAAAAATCTTACCACTTTGTATCTATTAACTAAAAAGACTAGCGTTCAAATGTATTGAATTTGCGCACTTGATAATAGTAGACCAACTTTTTACAATAGCCACTCGTTAAGCGGGGTTCCAAAGTGCTTATGTAAGCCCAGCTACCTCCAATGCCTACTGTCAAAGGCTTGAACTGTATGAAGTTTTTAATACATACATTTTTCACCTTATTAAAGAAGTCAACTACAGAACAATGTATAATCTATGATTCACCGATCAACTCAAGAACTGTATAATCATTATCAGAAAACTTATGGAAAGCCAGGTTCAATCAAAATTCTCCGAAAATTTATCAGTAGTTCTGTGTGTAAATCATATTTGGTCCTTAATCAGTTATAAAATTAATCATAAAACCAGTGTCTCATAATAACCGCTTTTTATGTACACAACAACAATAGAAAACCTAAACAATAACAAAACATTTGGAAAACGTGATTTGCGTTTGAAATTCAATACTGCTACAGTATAAATAATTGTAAACAAATATAAACAAAAACATATTAAAATTCCACACACATATTTTTTTAAGTAAGTATGAAAACAGTCTTTCGCAGACCTATACATTTTATTAATATCCCCATGATATTACCCCGCAGCGACTTTTCAATTGCAGACATTTATTCTGAACTTGAAATATATTTATTATTATTGCATAAATTATTAAAATTCAAGTGTGCGAACATATTTATTCAAGTTCGTATGCTAATATAAATTTTAATACCTACATGTATGTATAGACAAATAAAGATACGCAATCTAGTGATTCATACGAAACAAGAGTACACAATGCAAGAGGTATTCCTCTTTAAAGTTACAAAATGTTGTACAGTAAATATGAATATAGTGTAGGCAGTGTTCCTAACGGAAAGATAGCATAGGATTACAACATGTCTAAGGGTTTGACTCAACAGATTTTTGATAATGTTTTGGGTATCAAACGCGTTAAAGCTGCCAAAATACCTAAAACTTTTGCGACGTCAAAGCAAAAACCGCAAAAGCCATGCTAGGGAACGTTGATCAAATTCATCATTATAGGCGGCCGGACAATTCGTTTCAGTTCAAGCCTTGGATCAAAACATTATGCGGGTCATTCGCCAGTTACCAGTCGAAATGCTCGAACGATTCATCGAAAATTGAACTCAAAGGATGGACCATCTGAGACATAACCCCGACCAACATTTAAAAGAGACAATCTTCAAATAATAAATTCCAAATAATGTTCTTTCGAATGATGATAAACATTCCCAAATAAATTTGAAATTTCTGTGCTTTTTCTTTAAAAAAGTTGGTAACCTCTAAATGGGTTACCCTTTATTAGTATGCATCTACTATATATAAATATAGTCGATTTGGAACCCCGATTATTTAAAGTGTTCAAATTACACTTAATGTCATATTGTTTTTGTTGTTATCTAATTAAAGTTACAACGCGTTTACGATAGCATTACATCATGCGATTACAGTCAACGCTTGATTTCATGCCAGCACATACTAAGCATATGTATAAGTATGTAGCTTCCATGCAGCATTGTCAGCGATCAATCAAAATGCAAATTAGTGAATCATTGAAGCGTAAAATTTCAGCAATGATAAGGCTTGCTCTTTTTTCAGTTTATGCTTGGCTTCATGCAATTTGAACCAATTTTTGCAATGTAAATTATTTGCTGCTCGCAATAAAACTAAAAAATGCTGCTGTACTTAGCACTCATTTTCCAAAAGAATAACACAACTCGAAAAAGGAAAAATTTCATCAAAGTACACAGAAATTATTCAACAATAATGTTATATTTCATATCAAAGTATTATAACGGGGTCGTTAAGGGGGGAGCCTGCTATGGAGGCTTCCAAAAATCGATTTTTTTGAGGATTTTTTTGGGAAGGAAAGAAATGATTGATTAAAGCGAAATTTCTAGAGTTTATAGTGATATATTTAAACATCATTCACAAATTTTTTTAATATGAAATCTTTGATATTCTGCCTTTGGGAAGCAATTGCCCGATGCATCTTGCAGGTGCATTTTTCGATGCAGATTGCAATTTCTATCGGAAACCAAAAATTCAAAGAGACTCATATTTTCTAATAATTTATCTTCTAGTTAAATTAAGAAAGTTCCAAAAAAATAAAGTGTAAAATTTTAAAAATTGAAAAAAAGAAGTGGGTTTTGAACAAAAAAATTTACTTTATTGTGATTAAAAATATGTTCAAACTTGACTTTTCTTAGTTTTTTAAGTTTAAATACAAGACAATTTAATGCCAAAGATTGTCCCAACTCCATACGATGTTTAGTTCTTTTTTCTATCCTGCCCGTCAATAAGAAAAATCGTGCAAATGAAAAACCGAGAAATCGCGCGTCAAGGTTTTCGCTTTCTGCCCAAGCTCTAATATATCTGCTAGACGCTGGGTCACTATTTCCCTTCTATAACTTTGGAGACATATTCTTAGATAACTTTCAAAGAGATTTAAGTAAAAAAAAAATAGATTTTTTGAAGCTTCTGAAGCAGGCTCCCCCCCTTAAGCAGGAATTTATCATATATTTTGCATTTTTAAAGAATTTTGTTAAACCGAGATTTTAGAATTTTTTTTTTTGCAAATTTTTCTAATATTTTAGTTATGTCACTCTTCTAGTAATTGAGAAACGTATTTAAAGCTATTATGCAAATATTTGGCAGACTGAAATTTTTAATTTCTTTTTCGTCAAAGGCAACTTTTTTTTGCATTAGAAAATTTTGGAAAGACAGTGAGAAAATTTATGAATATTTATCGTTTCAAATTTAAGAAATGTAAGGGCAACATTTACATAATAAAATTGTGTCATTAAAATTCGAATCACAAGCTGTTACAATGGTTAGTATTGCAGCAAAAGGTTATGACAATAAAAGCTGTGAAATATGTAAAATTTAATAAATAAGAAAAAAGAGAGTAGAAGAGATCTTTCATATAAATATTGCTTATATAAACTAAACTGTTTTCCAAAGATGCGTTATAGCAAATTTGGACTTCCAAAGCGACCACTATAAGATTCTAATTTTCTAGGAAGTAACAGCAGCTTTTCAACTTTCGTAACAATTTTTAATTATACCTACATCATTTCATTAAAACATAAGGTTTTTAAGCCCGAAAGCTCTATTTAATATATCTAGATCCCCAGCGCTCTATTTAATCTAGTATTATTAGCGATGAGTATTTAGAAGTACTACGTATTATATTCTGAAGCCTAAAGACAGCCAGTTTTAATGCTTTAATCATATAGAGCTTATCTTGCTGTAATTTGGAGCACATTATACTTATGAAAGCAATGGATGTAGGCTGCATAAGTGATTATCATAACACAGACAAAATTGTTTTCAAATACAAAACATAGACAAAATTCTTTTAATTATGTCATGTGACTACTAAATGTTTTAAAAATCGAACCATTAATGTCTTTGTATTTTTATGAAGTCATTGGACTTGAAATTTGTGAGAGAAGTGCATTATCTCTGACCAAGACCTTAACTTTGCCCTACTACATACGCAATATTTTCAAAAATTTTTTACTCCTCGAGAGGCATAGTTAAACCTCCATAAATTCCATACAACTTTCGGAGACGGAAAACTGATATTCTAAAAAAGTGTTCCTTGCCTTGTCTTGTTTTACCTCTGAATCTCGAACCGAGCTCGTCAGTATTTTCTAAAATACATACTACACATCACCCAACGTTAAATAAAAGTAAACCACATAGTGTTCTTTACCCATAGAAAGAAATTTCTATATAATCCAAAAAATTTGTAGGGATGGTTTCTAGAACACCCCTCCTTAGATCATAGTTATTTTACTTTTCTCGCCGCCTTATTACCTCTGAATGCAGCTAACCACCTTTTTTCGTTTGTTTATAGCCCCCAATACGTCATTTGTTCTCTTCAAGTGGTAGGTCAACACTTTTCTGCTTTTTTTTTAGCATATTTTGCAGATTAGTGTAGGTACGCTTATGGTCTACATTACAGATACATATTATAATGACGCTTGCCAACACTAATGAATAAAGTAAATTTCGTTGTAACTTCCACCCACTGTTGAACACAATTTCAATATTATTGAAGTGCTGCTGCAATTTATCTGGTGCTCAGCAAATATTGACGGAGAAGTATATAAACCTGTAATATTTACATAACAATTTATGATGAAAATGGCGCAAAAATAGATAAAGAAGATGTTGCAAATATTAACGGCACACAAATGTTAATAAAATGATGGTTTTATTTTATTAGCTGTTATTATTCATCAATATTGATATAAACTGTCTTAACATGTGGTGTCTTCACTAAGCCAACACTGTCATTTGAACGTCACCATCCCTTTGAAATGGGTGCGTAATTGTCAACTTGCTGTCATTTTTATTGACTGACAGTTGCTGTCATAAATCAATTAATTTAAGCAGCATTTAAGTGGACACTAATGGGCTATTAGTGGTAATTTAGGAATTTTGCGACAGCGGTTAGTTTTTGTTTATCCCTGTCAAGTTAAGTTATGTGAATTTTATGTGAGTTTAATCTAGTAGATAGCAAGCGCTTATTCCAAAAACTTATATTCGGTTAATTGAATGTGGGTACAACTGATCAAAATTGACTCGGACTGGTCAATATGAACCAAGATTTTTAATAAATTACTTGAAAATGTTGCTTTTTTTCGTCAGTCCAAGTCTAATTTTATCAGATTTTATATCTCAAAGTTCAGTATGTGGCTAGAGTTAAATTTAGATCAATTCTTACTGAAAATTTGTATTTATTTAGAAGCCTAATGGTAGGCAATAAAATATAAATCGTTTTCACGACAACAACAACAACTAGTTTTCAGAAATTCCTTCGAAACCGAATTCGAATAAGAAAGAAGGCCCCTCTAAATACTTTTTTGGCCAAAGCGCCTAATTGTAGGCAATGATTTTATAAAAATATGTTAACTGTTCAATGCAAAGTACAAAATTGCCCTAACTCAGTATAAAAGAAGGTCCATCTAAATATTTTTTCGCCAAAGCGCCTAATTGTAGGCAACGATTTTATACAAATATGTCAATTATTCAATGCACAGTACAAAATTTCCCTTAATGCAGTGGAATTTGTAAAATACAGTTTGTGCATAATTGCGGGCAATGTCTTTTTTTAAGGTACCAAAAACCACCCATTAGAGCCACCTAACTCCGACTGATCGGTTCCTCGACTGATGAAGGGGTTCATTCGCTTCTTGACAGCGAATCTATTTAATTAATTAATTCTAGGCTGATATCTCATAACCAGATGGCTAGAAGCAAAGGCGGTCTTCTGCAGTTGCTTCCTAATATTTTTTGTTTCCCAATTGTGGTTCTTTTTTCTTTACAAAATTCTTACCAACAAAGCTTCCTTATTAATTAAAATCTCGAATAAAACCTTGGCGCCATCTAGCGGAAGATTTTTCTTTCAATTTTCTCCTCTTACGAATAAACAGTCGAAATAAAAATAAGCTCAGTGACTCACATTGTTCCAAAAAATTCTATTTCCATAACTCCTTCTAATTCTCAACAAGCCATCGTAGACAATTCATTGTCAAGATCCAACAACAAACACTGGCTATTATAAATACAAATATTTAAATTGCTCTTAGCGGTTTCGCTGATTGTGAGCAACATCAAGAGGCTTTTGTATCACATATTGGCAGCGCAAGTGTTCTTCACTTATTTCCACAAGACTTAATTAATATTAATAACGACTTCAATACATTTAAATTAATGGAATAATACAAAAATAAATAGATTGGCATAAATAAATAATGTAAACAGCTTGAGATGATTAATTGTGGGTGTTTACGACTTAACCGTTATCGCGGCAGACCGTTGACGCGCGTTATCGGCGTATATTTAGCGCTTAAACGCTTTATTCAAGTATTTAAATAAAAAAAAAAATATTTAAGACTTCCATATTAAATTATGCTAATGTTTAATAAAATACTTCTAATCAATCTGTATTAAATTTTTTCGATTGCACTTGAAATTCGAAGTATCTAGGGTAAGCGGCAAGTGGTATAGGCGCCCTTAATTTCCTTATGCCACACGAGTTTATTATATTATATATCTATAAGTACAGGTATACATGCGCACAATTAATTACCTACGTTGTAATTAACTGAGGGTTTAAAGCTGTCACATACTAAGTGGTGCTGTTGACAGTTTAAGACGCCAATTGTTTTTATTGGGAAAGTCCATAGTACATACTTGTATATCATTTGTTTGTATGTTATCTATGTACGTATGTGCTTCGATGCCAAGATTCGATAAAAAGTGCACTCAAGATAAAACTAAATATGGAGAGACACTAAGCAAGACTACAAAGCGATATGCTTTACACAACTGGAAGTTTTGTCGGGTATTTCCATCGGTCAACAATATCTATAAAATTTGGAACCAAAAATATGTCAATGACTAACCGTTTAAATTGAGACCTAGTATTCATTATTGCATAATATTCGAGCAAATAGACCACGTCCAGGGTTCTTGAAGAGTACGAAGAAGATTCAACGTTTCGGTCCAAATTTTGTTCGGCGATGAGGCCTATTTTTGTCTCAAAAAGGGTATGTAAACAAGCAAAATTGCCGCATTCGGAATGAAGAGAAACCTGAAAAAATTCAAGAGCTGCCATTTCCACCAGAAAAAACTGATCAGGTTTGTGGGCCTGGGGAATCATCCGTCCATTTTTCTTCAAAAATAATGCCAGTGAGCACATAACCGTCAAAAGCGACCGTTATAGCGCCATGAGAACCGCGTATTTGATGCCTGAAATGGAAGCTCGTGATCTCGGCGACGTTTGCTTTCAACAAGGTGGCACCACTTCCCTCACATCACATAAATCAATGGATTTATTGAGAGAACACTTCGATCAGAAAATAATTTCACGTTTTGGGCCGGTCGATTGGCCACCAAAATCATGTGATATCACACCGTTGGACTTTTTCCTATGAGGATATGTAAAATCCAAGGTCTATGTGGACAATTTCGCTGCGATTCCAGTCTTGGAGCAAAACATCTCTTGTGTCTTTCACCAGTTACCAGTCGAAATGCTCGAACGGGTCATCGTAAATTGAGCGCAAAGGATGAGCCATCTGAGGTGCAGCCGCGGCCAACGTCTGAATGAAATAATCTCAAAAAAAAAAGCAAAGGCAAAGAAAGTTCTTTCGAATGATAATAAATATTCCACATTTAATTTGAATTTTCTGTGATCTATCAATGGTATATACATAAAAACTACCACATGTTCCTAAATTGACCCTTAAGGCATAGAAACACAAGTTTACTACATACTCGAATAAAAAAAATATATTTTTATGTGCTTGTTGCAACCGATTTCATTGAAGCATGACATCATAGAACACGCAGTAAAAGCGAATGTGAAATTAAAAAAAGAATTTGTAATAAAAATTCAACTGCACTTGTACGCAAGCGTGTTTAATTGGACGTCTCAACGAGAATACAAAGTTTTTAAGTATGCATATCGACATATAAATATCTATCTACATTCAAATATGCACATACACATCTTCTCCAGAAATCGGTCAGTTAATTGTGATCTTGAATGTCTCTACAGCTATCTTTTGCATTCGCGCATGCTATCCACGCACACCCACACATTTTCATGCATAAGAAAGCTCTCCAAGTGAGTAATCACATTGTTATTGTATTTCTTGCGCATTTTTATTATCAATAATTTGCATTTTGAAAGCTAGAAAAGCGCTTTATGTTCTTATTGATATAGCTTGTTTATGACCTAGTGAGCAAATAGCGTTTCTTTTACTTATTTCTTTAATCGGGTGATAAACGAATGATGTCATTATATGCGTTGAGCCTATAAAGTTTATGTATGTATATTAGGGTGTATCAAAACAAACGAATATTATTTTTGTACTCTGACAAAAAGTTTTTAAACACCTCTACGAAAAATGATCTCTTAATTGTAGAAGGAAGCTCCTCCGCCTCTGTAGAGCAATAAGTCTCCTAAAAAAGTTATGAAAGGACATATTGAACTTTTTCAAGTAGTTGGAAGCGAGATTATAATTTTCCTTGCTGATAATAAGAAAAAAATAGAAAATTGTAAGGCGGAGGACCTTTCCTTTACAATTAAGAGCTCATAGTTGGAAAGACGTTCTTAGAGTTAACTAAGAACCTATTAAAAGAAAAAAATATTCGTTTATTTTTGGTTCACCCTACTGTACATCTACAAATATGTAATTATTTATAAACGAATAAGTAAATAAAAGGGGGTTAGAAATTTATATAAATATTTATATAAGAATTTATTATATACACATATGAAAATATGTAGCGACACATCTAAAATATAAATATATAAAATGCTTGAAAAGCAATAAAAAGAATTCTGTACAAGTGTTTTTATGGATGCTGATATAAGTACGGAAATTCTTAGCGAATGAAGTAAGTTATCACAGAAATGTATTAGAAACTTACGGGTGACTTTCGAAGCGAACGCGTAGATTACTCATACGCCGACGTGACCGGCAAATATTATATCGATAAATAGTTAGCATGATCGCTTTAAAAGTGGTACTATTTGAAATTCTACTGCATGTAAGCTTATAGTGTTTAAGTAAGCAAACTTGAGTTTATACAAACATGGAGTTAAAATAGAAAAGCTACCCTTTAACTCGCCATAAACACCACTGTAAATTTAGAGACAAAATAGAACTTCGCTGAAGATTTTAGCAAACTTTTCTCGTTATTTATCACCAAGTATAAACACGGAAAAAAGGAGTATACAATAGAAAACAAAAAGCATTTAATTCATCTTAACTAACATATCTTTTTGGAGTTTCTGGTGTTACAACACTTTTTTGCGCCAGATTTTGGTTAAATGTTTCTCCACATTAAACACTAAGCGAAAAAAAAGAGTTTACCACAGCAAAAATGCTTTAACTCGTCTTAGACACCACTTTTTAGCCTCGCATTTTTGCTTTCAATGCTTTTTTCCGCCAAAGAAATACCTAAGTTTGTACTTAAAGTTTCTTAAGCACTATTTTGATTACACAATTTTTTTAACTCGAGTTTGCGTTGTAACATTTATCTTTTAAATGTCTTTTTTAAATATCAGAAAATATCTATAATTTAACTCAGAGTTTATTGAACATCACTCTAAGTATTCCTAATCTTAAACTCTAGTTTATGACTCAAAATAACATTTAGATATGAAATTTTTTCGGCATTAACTAAAGAAAAAAATATAATCAAACTCAGAGTTTCTTAAACACCATTCCAAATACCTCAAATCCTAAACTCGTGTTTATGACTATAAGACTCAAAGTAACGTTTAGATGTGATATTTTTTTCTAAATAATTTTCAAAAAAAAATAAAGGAGTTTCTTAAACACCCAAAATCTTAAACTCGAGCTTATGACTCAAAGTAAAGTTTAGATATACAATTTCTTTCGCAAATAAATTTCAAAAAAAAAAAAAAATCATAATCAAACTCAGAGTTTCTTAAACACCACTCACAACACACAAAACCTTAAACTAGAGTTTATGACTTAAAATTTCGTTTTCAGATGTAAAATTGTTACTTTAAAAAAGCTCATAAAATACACATTAACAGTACATTCATTCATTTTCCGGTAAATATCTAAAAGTGTAGTAGTTTTTTCACACTTTTTGCCTTTACAGAAACTTTATTGCTTGTCGCTTCGCCTTTGAATTATGAGTTTACGCTAAACATCATTTTTATTGCCACATAAAATTGGCTGTACATTTATTTATGGCGTTCACCAGATGTACTGATTCATACATAAATTTATTCACTAGTGAGTCTGTGCCTGTAAATAACGCCACCCACTGAGTAACGGTAAATAAATATTGTGGTAAGTAAATAATCTGCGAATAATTCATTCATTCATTGACTAGTCGGCCTAAATTACATCAATTTAAGTTGTTTTAATTAAGATTACAGCATTAAATTTTACAAAATTAACTGTTATACATACCCCAGAATATATTTAATTTTTATATTTTATTTTAATATATTTTTAATAAATATGTAAATATTATTTAAACGTGTCTACTTGATTGATATAATTGAAAATAATATTTTTTCTAACTCCAATGACTTTTAATATACCTAAGCCATCCTAACTAATCTATTTCAATTAAATTTGATTAAAATTCGCATTAAAAACGCAAGTTAAAATTAAGCTTTACTCAAATAAATGAGAATAAATGACAAAATTCTGTCTTCTCGCCGAAAATAACGCTTAATTCGTGCTCAAGACTCGAGAGTGTTTAACTTGGGAATACAAAGGAACAAGACTAAAATGGGCACAAAAAACGCTTTATCAATTCTTTATTTGTCCACACACCAAGTATATACACAGCTACATCTATATATACACCTACATGTTTAATATATATTGTGGTTATTTGCAAAAAATATATTATATTCAAATTAGCATTTCTTCTGTGTTTGTATGTTTATATATGCGCGTATGTGCGATATTTGGCAGCATGACATCATAGGACAGGCAGCAAAACAAAGTAAACAAATTAAAATTATTTTGTGTGTAAAAAGCAAATTACTTTGATTTGGAATAATAAAAATAAAGCTTTGTGTTATTTAATTAAACAACAGAGTGTTGGACAAATGACCCATAAATTAAACAAAATTGATCCTTTTTTATGGAGCGGAGATTAATTGTAATCACTCGGTTTTTAAAATGGTATTTTCATTATTATTATTATCATAATTTTAATTATTTGTTGAACCTTGGTTTGAATGTTTGTGTAATGTTCAGCCCTCGCAGAGTTGGATTTCAAGTACTTTGAAGCACATTTCAACACCATATTTGGTTCTTTTATCAGTTTTCCTAAGAAAAATACCAACAGCTTAGTCGACATCATGAAATTTTTGAAGAATTTGCTATGAAAGAACTCTAAGAAAAAGTTTTAACTAAAATACTAGTGTGGGCAAAAAATTAGTAAGACTTTTTAATTTAAATTTCTCATTCATTTCAAAAAATATTTCGTTTTTTTATATTTTGGTATGGCTGTCAGTGACATCTGTGTCAAATGTCAGTGTTTATATATATAAAGTGCATTCGGCGATTTTTACGATGAGTGAAATTTTTCAAAAAACAAGTTCCATAATTTTTTGTGTGCGGAATCGAATTTCTAGTGCTGAAATGATCAGAATGTTGGAAAATGCCTTTGATGATAATTATTTGTCCTGAGCAAGCGTTTTTTATTGATACAAATTATTCAAAGAGAGTCGAGAACGTGTTGACGACGAATCACGTATAGGTCGGTCATCAACATCAACTGATGATCAACATTTTAATAAAATAAAGGAAATGGTACTTGAAAATCGATGATTAAAAGTCAGAGATCTTACTGTCATCGTTCAGTCAGATTAGTGAGAACCATTTTGAAAGGTCATTTGGGCCTAAGAAAAGTGAAAGCACGACTGGCTCCAAAATAACCCAATTTTTTCGATAAATAGCATCTCGTTAACGCCTGTGAAACAATGATTTCCGACTACAAAGCTGTCACGAAAAGTTTTATTACTAGCGACGAGCCTTGGATCAATGCTTACGACTCAGAAAAATTCGATCAATCGGCCGAATATAGTGGCAAAGATGAGCCGAAGCCGAAAAACCACGTCAAAGCAGGTCAAAAATCAAGTTTACGTTGGCAGTTTACTGGCAGCAAGAAACAAAATTCCAGCTGAAGGACACAGTTTCCGACCACTTTTTGCCGCAATGACTGTAGGTCAGCAATAATGCGCTGCGTAGACAAGCGACTTCACTTGACTCCGCAAAAATCTGTCCAGCGGTGTTAAATCTTATGAATTTAGAGGCCACCCTCTAGCCCATGACACGAGATAATGCGATCACGAAAAGTTTCTTTCATTAAATTGATTATTTCGTTGGATATACAAATGAAAAGTAGCATCGGCTTGTGGGGAACCAAAGGTCGACCACATCAACATCCTTAATTTCAGATGCGAAAAAGTCGGTTAAATTTAAATAAATATGGACCAATGATTTCCACTGTCCAACAACGGCTTGTGGATTATCGTCACACCAAATGCGACAATTTTGGTTATTAGCCTACTCATTAACCAAAAGGGAGCTTCATCGTTGAATAAAGTTTTCTAGCGATCGGAAATAGTTTTGGTACTCAATTTGCAAACTTCTTGGTGATAAGTATGTTCTTTTTGAAAAAGCAAACCAAATTATAAATCAATAAACAGTTGTCAAAAGAACAACTGCAAAAAAAAAAAAAATTTGTGAAAATCACATGTCTAAAAAAACAAACAAAACAAAATTAAATTTATATTTCTGACGAAGCAGAAATTCATCAAACAAAGAATACTAATCCACAATAGTCTTCAAACGGAATTTTTGTAAAAAAAAAAAAACTATTATAACCAACTATTTATAAGTTTTCTTATTGCTTAATAATGACCGAAGGTTAATTGTAAACCATAATTATGGCAATATTAACCAAATTTGGCATTTAATTATTATTGTTGTATATTATGCTTAACATACATAAACACAAGAGTCTTGTTTGTAACGATTTCCGTAAATATGTATCTCTTTAAGCCTACATTTACATTTTCTATGCCCAGGTTTAATCTTGAGAAATCATTTCTAACCTGAGATTCAAGCTTCGACAGCATTCATCTCCGAAAAAGTGCCAAAAAATACCAAAATGACATCACTTCGGAAACAAAACAGAGTTTGAAAGAACAAAAACGGCGTACAAATGTATGTATATATATAAATGCAATTGCTTTTGAGACCGGCTCAACAAAAGCAGACAACAACAGATGTATGTTTGTATGTAAATTTAATGATGTGCCTTTGATTGTTAGAGACATTAAAGCAAACTGCCGAAATTTAATGCGAAACTCAATATGCGTAGCTAAGCCTTGCCGAAAGCAAAAGTTACCACCGAAAGTGTACGACAAGACTATTTTGAATTTTTGTATTGCGGCATGAATTACAAAACAACCGTAATTGTTGTTAGGTACGCCAAACCAACCGATTTGGTATGTGTCCATAAATTGAGGAAGCCTTATAAGTTCACACGCTACAAACAAAAATGTTTACCTGCGAATTACGCATGTGAAGACAAAAAGCGAGCACGGAATTTCAATTAAAGCAAAGAGGTTAGAAAAGGAAACGAAGAATAAGAGAAGTGGCTCACGCATAATTTAGCAAAACTAACAAAAAAAAACAGTTAACTTCATTTAACAACATAACAAAAGAAGGAATGAGAGAATTAAAAAAAAATAAATAATAAAAAAAATTATAAAACTAAAAATTATACTAATAAAAATTAGAAAAAAATATACAAAAACAAGATAAAAACAAAAATAAATTAAAAAAAAAATAATAAAAATAAATCATTGAAAAATATAAAAAAAATAATAAAAAAGAATTAAAAAAAAATAAAACCAAAAATTAACAAATAAAAAACTTAGGCACATTTTCAGCAAAGCTAGATCACACACATTATTTTGAAGCTTAGATTAGCGCACCGCCTAAAAATAGTTAAAAATAGTTGTGTGACCAGACAGGCGTAATTAAATTGTTCCAAATGACTTCATTTTTATTTTGCTTTTATTCTACTCTTTGTGCGCGTTAAACATTATGGGCTTGTCTTGAGTTTACGCGCCATAATAAAGTGAGCCATTCGGACATTGTATTCTATGCACACACTTACACAAAAGAACTAGCAGTGATGTCACAACACACAAAGAAAAGTACGCCAGATACCCCAAATGTTTATAAACATGTTGCGCAACATTTTTATGCTACTTTCACAGCTGAAAGGTGTAAGTGTTTGTGTGAAATAAAAAATAGTACAATTTTGCTTCAAGGATAACCAGAAAACATTTACGACAATAGCATTAAAGTCGGTTGTAAAAACAACAATAACCAGAGTAATTGCTTTGATGAATTTTAGTGGCGCAGCGTGTAAATTCAGGAGAATAAAATCATGTGATATTTTCGTGGTAGCCATGAAGGAAGTGTGTGAATGTATGTATGTATGGTATATATACATAGATTTTAAACTTGTGTGGCGGGTAAAAGTAGAATTAGATAGCAACCGGTAGTGCGTATTACTATGCATTGTCCTCAAACAATGTACTGGAGTATATATAAAGCAATATAACAAGATAGTCATGAGTAAATGTAGAGCTACATATACAATATATGTGTATATGTAGTATGTATGTTGTATGTATGTATGCATACCTAAAGTTAAACAACTTCAAGTGACAACTTTGTGGTTAAAAATTATTTTTTCCCACAATTGCATTGAAAAGCAATTTTAAATGTGATATCATATGGAATGATAATAAATTAAATTGCAAGCAGCAAATTTCAAAAACAAAAAAATATTTTTCTTTCATCATATATAAATTATATATATTATATATGAAGGTAGATATTTACACATACATGACCAATACCGCTACATTCCGTTGTTCTTGGCATCATTAGAAAGAGAAATATAAAAAAAATGTGTATAAGAAGAGCTCAATATTCTTACAACTAAAATTTTAATAATTTTAACTGAAAAAATGTTTTCTTTAAATTTTATATTATTCACTTTAATTTTATTTATTTTTTTTTCAGTTAATCATTTTAAACTTAAAATATATTTTTTTGTATTTATTATTATTTTTTTAATTTAATTTTGTTTTATTTTATTTTATTTTATTTTAATTTATTTTTATTTCATTTGAAAAATAGTATAAAACCGTTTAGTAATATTTATCAAAATATAATTCAGTTACTACTGAAACCCAATTTTAACCATTTTTACTGAAAAAATATATGTTTTTAAAATTTGAATTTTATTTTATTTACTAGAGTTCTATTCTACTGTTAATTTTTTTAACTTAAAATATAACTTTTTTGTATTTTCTTACTATTTCATTTTATTTTATTTTATTCTATTTTATTTTATTTAATTTAATTTAATTTTATTTTATTTAATTTAATTTAATTTTATTTTATTTAATTTTATTTAATTTTATTTAATTTAATTTTATTTAATTTTATTTTATTTTATTTTATTTTATTTTATTTTATTTTATTTAATATAATTTAATTTTATTTAATTTAATTTCACTTAATTTTAAATTAATTTTTTTTACATTATTTTTTTTTCTTTTTATTTCATTTGGTACTTAGTTAAAGATGTCCGATAGTGGAGGACCCATGCTAATTGGCTTAGCTGCGAATAGTAATATACTTATGGTACATGCAAGTCCCAACCCAAAGTTACAGAAGAAAAAGATTTGGCTCAAAAAGCCTCATGCTTCCAAAACACCTCCTGCGAAAAGATAGACAGATGCTTCTTCTAAAGCATCCACAACTCCCATCGAGGTTGCATCAAGAGTAACCTACCCACGAGAAGCTGTCAAAAAATCGATCAAATCGTATCAAACCAGAGATCATAAGCTCTTATAGGGACTTCTGTTGAACCTCGCAAGACCTCCTTCCTTAAATAGTTAACCACGGGGTTCATATGGCTATTGTTACATCGTGAGGAAATAGCGAAACTCAGAACATGTTCTTAAAGCGTATTTTCAGAACACCAAAATCCAAACATAGGTATATAATTATAAATGGGACTCAGGTCATAAGACCTTGTTAGATAGAACTGCATTTTTCTACTCAAAACTTTTTTAAATAATTCTTGACTTACACAATAATTATTTTACACTTATTGTAACGTACTAAATGTTTCAGAAAATGTGCCAAAGTAGACGATTTTCACCATAAAAACATAATAATATATAAACAGTTTTGAAAACACTATGACCACAGAAATTTATGAAAATAATTTAAATTAAATAAAAATTTTAAATTAGAGAATAACAAAAAAATTTTTAAAAAAATATATATTTTATTCAGTTTTACAATAAAAAAATTAGCTTATTATCAAAAAATATTGGAATTGTCATTGAAATCACTTTTAAAAATGATATGTAATTTATTTATTTCTTAATAAAAAATATACTAAACTCAAAACTTTAATTGAAAGATAATTTTTTAATTGCACAATGATATTTTAAACACAAAAATTAAATAATTAAATTACTTGTCCAATTAATCAATTAATTTTTTTCTCAAACATAAAAACTATTTTTCTTTGC
Source organism: Bactrocera zonata (assembly GCA_037783105.1). NCBI lineage: Eukaryota > Metazoa > Arthropoda > Insecta > Diptera > Tephritidae > Bactrocera > Bactrocera zonata. The sequence goes on along the minus strand of JBAWJQ010000144.1, from coordinate 807,490 downwards.
TTTCAACAATTTAATTTGAATGCAATCACGCAATCGAGTTTTAGCGCTTTATTTCAATTATTCAATTGTCATCATCAAGTCCATAAATTACGCCGAAATATTTCGGCAATATTTAATTATAAAAACAGATGCGTTGTGAATTTACCAGCTCAATGATTTTCAGCAAAAGACGATTGTTGAACTCCATTTTTATTTTCTGTTTTGAAATGACTTTCTTATTCCTTTATATGTATATTTCGCACAAGCAGAAACACTTGTTTACACAGCAGCTTATTTTATGTATATTCTTTTATTTTTAAATAAATTCAATTTGTTCACAACAAGCGCATTGCTTTCGCGAGCGTTCAATTCGTACTGATTGTTAGTTTCGTCTGTGCCACCAATTTAGCATCGCTTCGTTTGGGGTTCGGCTGACTGGTTGGTGGAGCAACGCGCTTCGCCGGTTTCGTCATTTCGGCTGTCTACTTGCATTGTTGACATTGAATCGCGTTGTTGCTATCACAGTTACATGTTGCTTTGTAGCTCTCTCAAACAATTGTTATAAACTCTTTTTGAGTGTCAGACACAACAACATGTTGCTTTGCGGGTTGACCTATAAAAATTATACGCGCGAAGCTTGACTGGCATACAGTGGCTCAAAATGAGCGTTACCAGAAAAAAACAAATAAGAAGGAAACCCACTTTTATTTAGAATTTAAAATTTAGTTCTATACATGATAAATAGTTTTTGTAATTTTTGTTGATATGTCGACAATTTACAAAACCTGGAAAAAACGAATAAAATTGCTTCCTATTTATGTAACGGGTGATTTTTTTGAGGTTAGGATTTTCATGCAGTAGTATTTGACAGATCACGTGGGATGTCAGACATGGTGTCAAAGAGAAAGATGCTCAGTATGCTTTGACATTTCATCATGAATAGACTTACTAACGAGCAACGCTTGCAAATCATTGAATTTTATTACCAAAATCAGTGTTCGGTTCGAAATGTGTTTCGCGTCCGTGTCCGATGAGCGATGAGGCTCATTTCTGGTTGAATGGCTACGTAAATAAGCAAAATTGCCGCATTTGGGGTGAAGAGCAACCAGAAGCCGTTCAAGAACTGCCCATGCATCCCGAAAAATGCACTGTTTGGTGTGGTTTGTACGCTGGTGGAATCATTGGACCGTATTTTTTCAAAGATGCTGTTGGACGCAACGTTACGGTGAATGGCGATCGCTATCGTTCGATGCTAACAAACTTTTTGTTGCCAAAAATGGAAGAACTGAACTTGGTTGACATGTGGTTTCAACAAGATGGCGCTACATGCCACACAGCTCGCGATTCTATGGCCATTTTGAGGGAAAACTTCGGACAACAATTCATCTCAAGAAATGGACCCGTAAGTTGGCCACCAAGATCATGCGATTTAACGCCTTTAGACTATTTTTTGTGGGGCTACGTCAAGTCTAAAGTCTACAGAAATAAGCCAGCAACTATTCCAGCTTTGGAAGACAACATTTCCGAAGAAATTCGGGCTATTCCGGCCGAAATGCTCGAAAAAGTTGCCCAAAATTGGACTTTCCGAATGGACCACCTAAGACGCAGCCGCGGTCAACATTTAAATGAAATTATCTTCAAAAAGTAAATGTCATGAACCAATCTAACGTTTCAAATAAAGAACCGATGAGATTTTGCAAATTTTATGCGTTTTTTTTTTTAAAAAAGTTATCAAGCTCTTAAAAAATCACCCTATATTTTATATGTTCCGACATCGACGTTCGAGGAACTATTCAACAATTTATCCGATATTTGAAAAAGTTATAAGATAAAACCATAAAACTTTAGTGAGATCAGACTGTGTACTATGCTTTCATAAGTATTCACTTAAATTTATAGAGGTCTTACATAATTCTAACCTTACCTAAATACAAATAAATTTCAAGGGTTCATCCTGTTGGTTACGAGCCCTTTTACAGAGAGCAGCCATTGGTAAAAGGCAGACTCAGAGATTCTAGATTCCTAAATGAAAACATGTCTAAACATTCGGAAATCCTCACACGCTCTGGCTTTCCATCAGATCTTTTGTATCATGGAGTAGCCAAACCAAACTTTGGCGGCTTTTTCTCTGGCCACATACTTGAGAGGAATCTGTAGGTGGCTAGAATCCGTGGAGAAACAGGGAGTTTCTTTATGGATGGCTCAAAGTTTGAGGGAAAGATTGGTGGAGTAACTGTAATGCTGATGAGCTGACAAGCTGACAAGAAAGAGAACTATAGCTACACTATCAGTAGAATGGGAACGGGTCGGTTCTCCCATGATCTGTGTGTTCTTCTGCTGTATAGCGAGAACTTGACCAGCGGTGGGTTAAAATCGGTTCAATGTTTTTTTAGCCCAAGTTTGATCACAAGAGATCCCGTGAGCTCTGCGTCTGCAGATACGGCGACTGTATGAATTAAAGCACTGATTGTCGCACGTTTTTGGAGATTAAGACTCAAATTTTTTGGGAGATCACACTTTCAAATATCCTTCCGTGTATGGAAATTTAATGCCCGATCAATTTTTATAGGCCACAAGGGCCTTTGCTGACTTGTAAGTTTGAATCAAAGGATTTATATTTTATGGTTTCGCAAATGACTGCATATTGTAGTCCAAGTACGGTTTCTGGATCAGCCATCAAACCTAACCTAATAAGATAACTCTTTCGGAGTTGGAGAAGATTCCTCTGTCTCCATTGCATTAATCATTGATCTATCCAAGAACTTTATGAACGAGCCTTAAAACTCTCAGAATAATAAATTAGAGCAATTGTTGCGAAAACAAGGTCATGGCGGACGCGGTTAGGTGTGAATTACTTCTTCTCTTAAATTTAGTAGTGCTTGGGCCAACAATCCACAAAATGATTGATCCCAAAATCGCCGGCTAGTAAATTTGAGTTAGCATTCTTTATATATAGGATAGGAATTCAAATAGGATGACTCGTTATGGGGACCATAACTTCAAGGTTTCGCTATTTCCTTTATGGAAACCGTGGTGTTTATTCTCAGCAATTCCAGCATTGAAATCAGAATCCATATATCGAATTTAAAGAAGAATTTTAAGTGATTCCAACTATTCAGCTTTAAAATATTTTCAATATGGTATCAAGAATATCATATCTTTTCAATTAGATGGATCAAGTGAAAACTGGGATTTCCTTAGGATTTCGAATTGGAGACAATTTGCGAGTAAAGAAGTGATATTTTAAACATTATGAGAATTGTTTAAGATTATAAAACAAGAACTGGTAGCACAGAACATATTAGCAACATTTTATATCTATACACATATGTTGCGCAACATTTTATTGCGTATTCTAAGTCACCTATGAAGTCACAGCTTTCGCCATTAAACGAATATATACGAAGAAAAAACAGAAATGATGACATCCTGCTATAGAGAACGACTTGAAATATACCTATAGTATATACATACATACATCCATATGTATATCCATAATAGCTTGTTGTGTATCTATTGTGTGTTTATTGTGTGCGCTTAGAAATATACAAAACACTACCAAAAACCTCCCTACAAAACTAGCAGCTGAAGATACTTGGATTTTGGTTGATTGAAGCTGCAGAACTTTAATTTCTGGCATTTGCGTATTTTGCCGAAAGTTTCCACCAATTTATGTATGTACATACTAAAGCAGAAAACATCTGTTGTCTGCGAAGTGAAAAGCTAAAAATCAGCAATAGCACAAAAACATTAAGAATTTCTTGACTCACGGTTTAAATAAAAAGAAGATATAATGAAATACATATGTACTAGTAGATATGTATGTAATTTAATAGCACAAAAATTTGAATTTTATTTGACTTGAAAAATGTTACGCCAAAAAGCATCTAAATGAACAACAACAAAGTAGTTAAAAAATGGCAGAAAAACTAGTATGAGTATAAACTAGAGCTAAAAATAAAAGTGTTGTAATGAGAAATGTATTTCATGTATGTGTGAGTTTGTATGCATGCGCTTTATGACTTAAAAAACTCTATAAAATTCTGGCAATTCCGGAAACGCATCATCGCAGTCCCCCTCCACCGGCTCCCGTCCATTGACGCCCGCTTGTGTTACGCTCTCATTTGTCACGAAAGGTAAAAATCGCATCGAAACCAAACAACACCCCATTCACAATGGCCAGCGATGCCTTAATGAGCGCCAAATCGCGTGTACGTGTGCGAAATGAAAATTCCCATGCCTCGATTATGAACACACCCGAGGCGATGAACAGCCCACAGCCGAGCACGCTGTAGAATATGTCGATGCGTCTGTGTATGGGCGCACGCATTAGGACACCTGTTGACAAAGTTATAAAGTTATTCAAATATGTTGTTGCTATTTTTTTATAATTTCGAGTTGGCGACACTTTATATAGTATGTCCTTGTACGCACCTGCGAAAATACCCACAACCACTATTATGTAGCCGGAAAAGGTGCCCGTCGCTACGAATGAGGTCAGTATGTCGCGGTCGTCGAAACTGTAGAAATGCAATGCCAGGCAGGCGGCGGAAAATCCCTACAAGAAATGGAAATGGGTCATGCGGTTGGTGTGTGAGTAAAATTGTTGACAAACACTGCTTGTAACTATAAATAACGGTATATATGTATGTATACTTTTACTTTACATATTAAGTTTCAACGTTAATTAACGAGAGGTGTGCCTGGTGGGATTAGTCGAGGGTTGGGTTTGGGTTAAAAAAATACTTTCGACTTGATTTATTAATTGGGGATGACAGAAAACTGGTGGGATTTGTTGACATTTTCTGTATGTATGTGGAACGTTTTACTTTAGCAAATTAGTTTTGAGGAATATTTAACAAGTTTTCCAGTCTTTTGTACACACTTATGGTATGAATTCGTATTGCTTAGCCGGAGTTTGAGTAATTCACATTTTATATAAAATCTCCTGGTTCTACAAATATGATTGCACAAAACTTTCTTTTTTGCTTTCCTTAGTGAAGACTTTTTCAGGTACGTATTTTGACCCGGGTTCATCAAAGTATCTTGAGAGGGGTATTATATCATTTATTAACATTTCGAAGACCACAACGTCACTAACTCGAATGAGAGGTATGTGCTTAAGAGATCTCTATCTCCAGAATTGTGGATTTTCTTTCGTTTTAATTCAACGCGGATAAATTGTTCTAACGGTGTGATATCGTATGATATCGATTGTCAATCGACCGGCCCAAAGCATGAAATTATCATACCCATAAAGACGGAAATGGACCTTATCGCTTAACAAAATTTTATTCGAGAACGTCGGATCTTCTTCGAACTTTTCAAGAGCCCATAGAGCGAATCGATGTCGCTTAGGATGGTCGAGCGGTTTCAGTTCTTGTACAAGCTGTGTTTTGTACACTATTAATTTAAAATCTTGATGAAAAAAGTGCCAAATCTTTCCATACGACAGTCAGAGTTGCTGCGAACGGAGCCGAATCGACTTTCCACGGTCTTCGTGTGCACTCTCTGCTACGGCTACAATATGGTATTTTCTTCACTGCGTGCTGGACGTGGTCAATTCGGTCGAATATTATTGAGTAATGAGTCTTGGGTCCCAAGATGAACGTGAGATCTTGAATTTTCTTAATAAAGTTGAATGATAGACATTGCTCAGGCGTAAGTCTTTCCATGATGAATTGGCAAACAATACTGACCACAAACCTGAGTTTTGAACATTGACATATCCTTGTCGATCAATTTTTTTTTTTAATTTAAGCACATTATTATTCCTTTTATAAAAAATTATGGACTCGTTCGGTTTATATAGAGGGAAAACCTCACCACACTTTTTTCTTTCTTTGCATCAAGGTCCGTTACCAGCATTCGGTTAGAAAGTTGCCTAGTGATCTTAAAATCTGAATTAGAAATCAATTCCACGGATCCAGTCATTAATCTTAGTAGTGTTGAAAGTCTGCGATAATTAGGAAGATGAAGGTTTAGAATAGATTAGATGGCTGATCTGTCCGCATGGCGATAAGATCGCGATTATACTGTTATGTTCAGTACACTGTGAAGTCATACAAAAAAAACTCCTGGATATTACCTATCGCTGTATTTTCACTGCTAGGAGGTCTAAATATATGAGATCCGAAGTGTTCTTGCCCCGATCTAGTAAAGCTGTACATTCAAGGAGGAGTTCAAGGTATCGTTGATGTATGGAATTCTTTCTCATCTTCTTCTAAGCAGCTGATGCAGCGGACATCTGGTAATATGTTCTATTTAACTGCATGAACCTCGAACGGACAGTGTTCAATTAGAAATAGTACAACATTTGAATACCTTGCTGAAAGCGAAGAACAGCCGAGACCTCTTCCGAATTATCCCGGCTCCAAAGGACCTTGCGATTGCACAGCTGCTGGTAGTATACCAACGCTTGCTAAGCTATCTCAGTCCAGTAATAAACCAAAAGAAGCCAACCGAGCTCCTACCCGTTCCCATTCCACAGCTGGGAGACTATTACAAAATTCTATGATCTGCTTTTTGGAATACACGTTATTTATCCCTCATTCTAGCACTTTTAACTTTCGTTTTCATTCCGTCCACAAATTTTCTGTTTCTAAGGCAGTATTGGAACTACGAAAAAATTAATTTTAGCAACACCACTGAGGATTCCAAAAGCACATCCAGTCGTTTAACACTTCTACACTTATTTAACTTAAATTTTATATATAGCAGATGTATTACCAATTCCATAAATTTAATCGCACTCAAATGAGCTTTCCGTTCATTGTGTGACATTTTTCTCGCTTCGAGCCACTAAGCTCGAGTTCATATGTCAGAAAAGCAGCTATTACAATCTATTTTGTCAAAACAAATCTTATAAATCTGCTGTTCACATATCCTTTACAACATTCGCCAATAAACCGAACTCGAGAGAACCGAAACGAGCGTATCCAAGGTAAAAAGTGAACTGTTGAGAGTCGTAGCTGTAAGACGAGGCACCCGAATACCATTTGACGTTACACATAATCGACAGATTGGCAAATTACAATTGGAAATGCATGGAATTATGCTCGAAACATTCCAAGCATTTATTTATCTGCGACCGCAACACAAAAACAATCATTTTTAGTATTTACAACGGCCGTAATAAGGCAATGGAATGAACGAAGCAGGCTGATGATGGACCAATGATGATAGTGACCAGCATTAATTAATTACACTTTAGGAAGGAAATACGCTTTTCATATGAGTGCTTGGTGGAACGAGGCAACCGCATGTGGTTTTCGATGGAATAGCTTGATGGGTTGAGTGGAAGCGCTGCTAGAGTGAAAACAAAGAGATAAGAAGAAGAAGAAGCGTATTTTAGGGGGTCACTGCAAGCAGAAAAGAGCACACGGAGGCACTTGAAAACAGCAAAAAAGCAAAAAACAAATTGGGTTTGGAATATGAGTGCCAGACAGCGCGTCTCAAGCATATGCTAGAAGAAGAGTCGTACATCAAAACAAAAAACCACAAAAAAAACAGAAAGATATTTTTCTTTTCCCAACGCGATTGCCACACTTTAATGTAGAAAATAATGTCATGATTAAGTAGCTAAGAACAATTATTCCCAAAATGCAAAAGATTTCGAAATTAGCCGAAAAACGTAGTCTGAAGTGATCACTGCTTATTGAGGAGACTAAATCGTTCTAAAATGCCATTTTTTGACACAGTTTTTACATTCGTACATAAAATCATACACACACGCATCTGTGGCACAATTATTTTGCTGCTTTTGTTTAGAATTTGTGCCAGCTTTTGTTATGCCGCTAATGGCTGTGCGTACCTTAGGAATCCACAGTAGACACATGGCTTACCAGGCAACTCGTATGTGACTTCCATGTGAATGCGCTAATTTATGGTTCCATAATTTGTTTACGCAGCGCAAATGATGTGATTCAAGATTCCAAACAGAACACGGTCATAAATAGCACTTTATTGCATTTATAATCACTACATATATACCTTTATATGAGAGCATGAGTGTATGTACTTATGCTTAAATGGGTAATGAGTCAGTTATTCGTCATATGAACACGAATTAGAACTTTGCTCGAAATATAACCCTAAGGACCGTGATGTAAGCGTATTATGAGCTAAGCAAATGAAATTAGGTTAAATAATTGAGGGTAGGGCTAAGTTTGAGTGGAAGAGCGGATTCAGTAACTGAACTTTATTAGAGTAATATTGAGGTTATACCATCTTAAGAGTTCCCTCGTTCGATAAGAGATGTTTGGAGGTTTACCATCATTCATAAAGAACGTATATCTTAAATTAAATTATAACTTTCTTTTTATTCCTTTCTTATATGAGAAAATATGGCATAGCTTTGGTCCTTACAATTGTTTATAAATATTTCAAAAATAGAAGAAATATTCTGAAAATAAAGGATAGAACGAAAGCTTGAATTTTTGCTGTCCAAACGATCATCAAAAACCAAATACTTAACGTAACAAATTCATTATTTTCTACTTAAAGCTTCAACTTTTCCCAAACCACTTCTCTTAACCCGAAGAAGGTTAGTCTAATGGTATAAAAAAATGTCCCTAAAATCATTGGGCAAGTCTTCGCAAACTCTGAAAAGTCTTAGCAAAAAGATTTCAAGCGAGAAACTACTGTAAAACCTGCTTTGTCGCTTTGACTCTTGAGGTCGCCGAAAGCCGCTTTGGTGTTCGCTCTCACTGTGACAACTTTGAGCGATTTACATAAGAAGACACATGCAGCGATTTACAGCTAGAAGTAGTGCCATCTTACAGCATCACTTCTCGCTTTCACTCTGACACAAGCATTAGATGCCAAACTGCTGAACCGAATTGAATCAAATTTTTTTACCAAAATTGTGAATGTTTTCATTTTCGCTTCGAAAATAGGCGAAACTATTCTAAAAATAGAGAAACTTTCAAACTACTCCATTTGATAACCATCAGCATCTATGATTTTATTATAGATAACTTAAGGGGCTGCACCAGTGTGACGCATGAAAAATTAGGCGATTTTCGTGATTTTTTTGAGAGAAAATACGCGAATGAATATTTCGAACTTCTTTGAACGTAAAAATGTATATTTTTAGCTATATTTTATGATTTTTTTTTACAAAAATGTTCAAAAATAACGGAATTATGGGCTGTCTTCGGAGGTGCCAAAAAAAAGTGACCCAACTACTAGCATGATTCCGGCCGAATGAGCAGCTGAAACAAAAAAATTTGAAAAGTTTATTAAACTTAAAGATATTTCCTATACAATGAACTACGATCTTTGGAAAATATTAAAAACTAACAAAATGGCGTAATTTTGAAAAAAAATCGTTTTTTTAGGAAAAAAATGGTGGTTTTTTTGCGAAATTGACAATTTTCAATCAATCAAAAAGATCGTAGGCCATTAATAGCAAATGTATTCAAAAATAGTCAGTTTTAATTTGAAGTCGATCAGTCAATTTCTGGTTGAGTTATGATGCCATGATGATGATGATTTTGAAAAATGTTGTTTCGAAAAAAACGCGTTTAAAATTTCACTTATATATGTTTGCACCTCCGAGCGGTCGCTCTTTAGAACGCTGCCATCCGAAAACTATTCAAAATACGACCTTCCCGATTTCACAGGATATTTACGGAAATATATTCTATCGAAAAAGCAAATAAAAAAAATTTTTTTTTTTGAAAGTGTCACACTGGTACAGCTCCTTAAAGATAAAAAAATATGTCCAAAAAATCTTAAAATCAATAGTGTTCCTAAAATATGTGATTTCGGACCCCGAAACAGTCAAAATCAATCCCTACACTCTTCTAAAACACATCAATCTAATATAAGAACTCCGCTCTACCTGCGGACCTTATACTGTAAATATCAATATCCTTTGAGATCTTTTATTGAAAGTAAAAATTTATATTTTTGACACAATACGGTTTCAGATGAAACCGGTCATATAGTTTATTTTCAGCTCGAACTTTACAACTGTGGGTGATAACATAAGCGCAATTGAATTAAAACAGTTGTCAATATGCTTAAATTTATTATTTTTTCAGTGTACGAAGCTTAAAGCTCTTATACAACTCGAAGAGCTACATACTTAGAGAAAAAAGTTTATTGAAGCTTTATTTGAGTAGCTAACATGTATAAGAGCGATAAACTTTAGGTTATATGAGGGCAGGTCATGAATTATAAAAAACGATAGGTGGGTACGTGTGCTCTTTCTGGATATTTGGGAGAACAGATTTTGGACGATATTTTTTGGAGACAGTTTGCAATCCATCATATTTATTACTCCTGATAAGATACTCAATTTGCATAGTTTTTAGAAAAGTTTTGCTTGCCTTATCCATTCATCTTAAAATATTCGATTGGTCTGTGGATGAACAACTTAGCTTAGTGAAAACAGAGATATATTACAATCCTTACTTCAAACCTGGTTTTGTCGACTGGTACGCGGGTACGAAAAATAATACTACAAGTATATTAAAGAAAGAAAGTAGTACCAGCTTTTATTGGAGTATCTTGCAGATTTTTAGTTTTAACTCTTTGACGACAACTTTTGGAAATATATAGCTCTTAATCAGGTCTTTTAGTTACTTTATTTTTTGTAAAGCACGGTATATATTCGTACTTTAAGCTCAAAGCTCTAGATCATTAAATACGTAAAATGTTTTTAATGTTCTCTGTAACATGCATTGATTGTAGCTACAGTTTAGCTGTGATAACCTAACAAGTTTTTTTACTACTAAGCAATATTTACAAAGCTTCGCAAATTCGAAATGCATGAAAACAAGTTTTTCTCTCAACTATGTGTTTAACTACTAGAAAACTATTTGATCATTAGTATTCAATCAAGCTCAGTGCATTTGCGGATGCCAAACGAAACTGTTGATTTTGCGAGACAAAAGTGATTTCAAGACTTGTTGATAAATTGTGATTAAATATTATTTTGAACGAACAGCATTATAGTACTATAAAAAATTTACAAAAAATATTTTCTGTTTTCTGTTTTGAAACCTATTTCTGTTTCTGTTCTGAAACATTTCTCTGCAAAAATATATATAAGTACATAAAATTTTTAAATCCAAAATGGCAAAATTAGCACTCGAGCTTCTCACACTAGAAAACAATGTTTTCAAAGCGTATCTCTTCTGGTCCGCAATTTTAGTGCTGAAAATGCTAATCATGTCGCTGTTGACGGGATTTATGCGTTTCAGGACAATGGTGAGTATACGTAGTGAGTAATATATATCAATTTATATACTATGTAAGTATAAATAAATAATAATGTAAAATAAATAATAAAGTGCATTCGTCGTTTAGAGACCACATTCTTCATAAGCCGTAAATACTATACACACATATGTATGTAAATATGACCCCATAACAACTCTCTTACCGTATTTACGAGGTGCGTTCCAAAGTAAACAGGACTTAAAAAAAAAACAGAAAAAATGGTTTTTTTTTTAGCAAAATTAATTTATCTTATTTAAAACTGTCTCCTTCTGCTTCAATACACCTTTTTGCACGGTCCAAAAGCATGTCGAACGAGTGTTTTTATCTCGTTGACCGATATGGCCCCCAGTATGCCGATGCAAGGATTTTGAATGACCTTTACGTCTGCGTAACGCTTTCCTTTCATGGAAAATGCATTTTTCCGAAAATGAAGAAATCATACGGTCCATAGCAGGTGAATACAGGGAGTAGTTAATAGTTAAAATGTGATTTTTGGTCGTCAGTAAATTTGTGCAGAACACACAGTGCACACACCTTTCGAAAACCCAAATGTTCGGTCAAAATGCGATAAATCCATGTTTTGGAGATGTTCAATTCCATTTTCATGAATTTCAATGATGATTTCGGCTGATTTTTGATGAATTCACGCATGGTTCGATGGAATTTCCGGTGATCACGGATTTTGATTGGCCCACATGTTGATCGTCATTTATGTCCTCACAACCACTTTGAAAACGTTGAAACCACTCGTGCATTCTGCTACGGGATAGGCAATCATCGCCATGAACTTGTTTCATCAATTGAAACGTTTCGGTAAAAGTTTTACCAATTTTAAAACAAAATCTAATGTTGGCTCTTTGTTCGAAGCTCATTTTCGCACCGATAACACAAACATACTGACACTTCAAATGCCATAACTGCACTTCAAATTAATGAAATGTCATGAAATTCACACTGGACAATCGATAAAAATAGCAGATTCTAACGCACCAGTCGACATATAGATGGCGCCACCAAGGAGCGCTAAATTCAAAAAGTACTGTTTCAACTTGTAAAACGAGCTTTCTGAAATCAAACTGCTTTTATTTTCGTTTAGTCTATAATTATTTCATATTTTCAAATGTATATTTTATAATTTTCTTATTAAACTATCACAATTGTATTTCGTACGCTAGCTAATCACTGTGATTATTGTAACCATTATTCAATTTCGTACTTATTTACTATTAACATTCATCATTTTTTACTTAGCATTAATCGTTTGTTATGAGCATTTACATTTCCATTTGCGAGAAGTTTCTGATTTGCCTGCCTCACCTTCTTTCTCTCTCTCATTTCGTGATTCTCGCGATTCGTTACTCTCTCGTGTCGACGTGATTACACTTGTCGACGAAAAATATACTTATATCAGTGAGCTTTAAGTGATGTATAGGTATATTTATACTATATTTACACATATTATCAAAGCAGGTGTTCGTTTCTACCATAAATGCCGGCCGGCGTATTTAGCCATTGATAGGGCAACAAAGATTTCTACAATGATTGAATTTTTCTGTATAGTACTCGTATACCTAAAGAAAATCATTTGTAGTTTCAGATTTATTGTTACAAATCAAACAATTGAGAAAGGTGTCAGCAGCAAAAATATCAATGATCCCTTTTACCGCCCAAGTGCTGCCCTATTCTAAGAGTTTGCTGACCATGCATAAGTCCCTATTGACTACGAATAGTCCTCTACCTTCGTTCAGTGGCAGTGCGGTAATAATGAAGCCATCACCAAAGGGCACATGATAGTTCTAAGAAGCTTTGTTTGCAGTTCTCGTATTGTCTATTTTTCTCCTTGTTCATAACGAGACCAAGTCGGTAACTTGCGTCTATGCCCTAAGTCTAAAAAGAGAAAAATGCAACCTCTGGAAATGAAATACTCAAAACGAAATTGATCGTACTGATCTTCGAAGTAACCTTAAATTTCGAAAGCTACTATAATCGAAACAAAAAGTATACAATGTAACTATTGGTCTATTAATGGGAAATTTTTCAAAAAATTGGGTACACTATATATATTTTTTTTTAATTTTTGGTGAGGCTCTCAGAGTACAGATCAGCTCGATCTCCTAGAACAGAAATACTTCGAACCTATTGTTTAACGATTATCTTACCGGCCAATTAATTCGAGAATGATTAGATGAAAAATCATGTGGCGGGATCTTGCCAAAGAACAAAGATAATTTAGCCCCTGTTGTATAAGTACGTTCACTCTCTGCAAATCTAATAGTCGACTTCTGTTTACTTCATTTGAATGCTATTAATATATTCTTGATATATTCACAGACCTTCATCAACGAAGAGGATATACTCAACAAACGACTTAAGGTGAAATTTAACGATCCAGATGTGGAGCGAGCACGCAGGTAAGCCATTGAAATATAGTTTTTTTTTATGAAATTTCACTTACCTTAACAATGCCATAGAGCGCACCGCAACGATCTGGAAAATATTATGCCGTTTTTCACCATTGGCTTCTTGTATGTGCTGCTAGATCCCAGTGCTACTTTGGCCATCAATTTGTTCCGAGCCGTGGGCATCTCACGCATTTTACACACCTCTGTTTACGCCATTGTTCCAGTGCGACAACCGAGTCGACTCTTAGCTTTTCTGGTTACCGCCTTCACCACCATCTACATGGCTTATGAAGTGGCTCGAGCCGTGTATTAAGAGTGTCAATGTGAAGGAGGGACATGTAGGCTTTCTTCTTAAAGTAAGGGTTAGAAGATAAGTGCAGTTGATTTTTAATAAAAAAAATATAAAAAAAAACTTGGAATTGAATACTTTTGAGATACGAGTTTCATGTAATGTTGGTAAGGTGAGATTTTAAGCTTCATTTAACCAAAAGAAAAAATTAAATTCGGAAAGTAAGAAAAAAGTTACAGCTGTTCAAAAATGAGTGAAAATAATGAAGAAATTCGCCATGTTTTGACATTTTTGTACAAAAAAGGGAAGAAAGCCATGCAAGCCATTAATGAAATTTGTGAAGTTTACGGATACGATGCTGTATCAGTTCGTGTAGCAAAACAATGGTTCGCTCGCTTCCGTTCTGGAAATTTCGATGTGAAAGATGCACCTCGCTCTGGTCGACCTTTCAATGAAAAAAACGATAAAATTATGGAAAAGATTGACCAGAACCGTTACATAAGCAGCCAAGACATCGCTAAGGAACTTAACATTCATCATCAAAGGGTTTTGAACCATTTCAAAAAGGCTGGCTAAAAAAGAAGTGCGATGTTTAGATACCACACGAATTGTCTGTCAAAAATTTAATGGACCGAATTAACATCTGCGCTTCTTTGCTGAAACGAAATGAAATCGAATCATTTCTGAAGCGAATGGTAACAGGAGACTAAAAGTGGATCAAATACGACAATAAAGTGCGAAAAAGATCATGGTCCAAGCGTGGTGAAGCTCAAAAAATGGTCGCAAAGTCAGGATTGACGCCTCGAAAAGTTATGCTGAGTGTTTGGTGGGATTAAAATGCTATCATCCACTATGAGTTGCTCCAGCTGGTTCTACATTTTACTGTCAACAATTGATGAGATTGAAGCAAGCAATCGAAAAAAACGGCAGAACTGATCAACATAAAGGGCTTCCTCTTCCATCAGATGACTCGGCAAAAACTGGGAGAGTTTGGCTGAGAAGTTTTGATGCATCCACCATATAGCATTGACTTTGCACCATCGGACTACCATTTGCTTTGGTCAATGCAGAACTATTTTAATGGAGTGAAGTTGGCTTTAAGAAAAGCCTATGAAAATTTTTTGTCTCAGTTTTTCGCCGAGAAACCAGAAAAGTTTAACACTGATAGAATAATGTCTCTAGCGAGAAAGGGCAAAAAGTGATCGACGAAAATGGTACGTATTTGGCTCATTATACATATATATAAAAAAAAATATATTGAAATTTGATTAGAAATACGAAAAGACTTTATCGACTACCCATTATTTGGCGCAAGACCATCTGATAACGATAATGAAGTATTCAGTGTCTATGTTTTCTGGCCAGGAGTTTTGGTTGTAAAAATCTTGTTCATATCAATGTTGAGGGTATGCAATGCTACAAGACAAAGGTTGAGTCAGAAAAATATTATAATAATTAACATACAGTGTACATACATATAACTGATATTGACATAAATCTGTATCTAAAATTATCAATATGTAACTTGGTAGAGAAAGTGCACCGTCATTTCGACTAGAGAGCGCCAAGATTATAATCGAATACAAATTTTTCGGTGACATTTGCTATCGAAAAGATTATACCTAAAAAGTACATATATTTATAGATTTTTTGATTAGAAAAATACATAAATATTTGTTAAAAATACATAAATGTTTATTGTATAAAACTCACAAATATTCATGTATGTATGTACCATGACTAGGCGATATTACTCTGAGAACTTGCTCATCTTATGCTCTGCGTGAGTAGAGCAAAGCAGATAGTAAATATGCCGCTAGTAAATAAATATACAAATGCATCTACATACGTATGTATGTATAAACATGATATCAAAAGCTCACTGAAGATTCAGCAAGTCAACGACAAATTTTTCAGAGTCAACTTAAAATTAGTTGGACAGTTGATTTCTAAGGCGATAGATCAGTAAATTTTACCGGTCGTAAATATTTTTATATTTTTCTAGAAAATCAAAGAAATTTAATCAAAGTAAAATGGCGGCAAAAGATTTGATATCGTTTGATAATGAAGTATTCAGTGCTTATGTCTTCTGGTCGGCAGTTTTGGTTCTGAAACTTTTGTTCATGTCAGTGCTGACGGCAATTCAACGCTTCCGGACAAAGGTAAATCAGTGAAAGTATTACAAAAAATATGCATGTTTTTATCTAAATCAAAGTAAATTGATTTATGTTATATGTAGGTATGTATAACATAAATTTAGGTTAATTTCTATTATATCATACATACCTACATATAACAGAAATCAGCGTAAATGCTTAGCAAAAAACATGAATATTCATTAACCTGAAAGAAATACTGCACCGTCATCTCGGTTAGAAAGCGATGAGGTTAAAGTCGAATTGAAAATATTTTCTATCATATTTGCGTAGAGACTTAACCTATAAGCAAATGTTGGTAAGCAGTTTGCCATAAATCGTTTAGACTTTTTAATGATCCATTATGACTTTTCATGTGTACAATAAATAAATGCAAATGTAAATGTAAGTGCAGGACAAATATTAATGATAGGCAGGAATTTGTACGCGTTCAGTTAAAAAAATGCATTTACTGTTTTACACGCTCTCTCATTTTACTCTTAGGCTTTGAAAGCTTCGTTCACAAACACGATATGCAATAATCAGTGTTTGTATGTACATACATATGTATATACTCGTATACAATTTTACAGCATAAGGCACGCCAAATGCAAGTAAATAACAGTAAAGGGTATTCACTTAGAATTGACTATTATTACATACCAAAAATAGATTTAAAAAGCGCAGGGTTGCCATTGAGCAAAATATTTTTTAACAAGATATTTCACTATAAAAACTAAAAGTTTCAATTAACAATATTTTTAACCTAGGGTTTACACTGAAAATTTTAAAAATTAAAAAAAAAATTAAAAATTAAATTAAAATTTAAAAATTAATTTTTTTTAACTCTACCTGAGTAAAAGGTTTTATAAGACCTTTAATACTTATGAAAAAAGAAATAATGGCCAAATCTCCATATTAATTCATAATAATTAACAAAAATTCCTATTTACTCCGTAAAATTCAGGTTTTCAAACTGTCTGGTAACACTATGCGTACTTTCATTGAAATTAGTGATCATTGCTTATATTCATAATCTTCCTTTTTTAGTACTTTCTGGATATTGTACATGTCAATTGAATAAATATTAACTATGTAAATATTTTATGAATGTAAAAGTCAAAACAACAGAAAAATTTTCGTCAAAGTTATTATTTATTTGGAAACTTATTTGTGAGGCGAGTTTTCCATGTTCTAAGCATTTTTAAAAGTTATGCGACAATACCTTAAAATGTTGCGATGCTAGATTGACTTTAAAATTTTAATATAGATCATTTCAGCTGAAATGTAAATTTAATAAAAGTTTGATCATTCGACAACGCTCCTAAATGTAGGCAACAGTTCTTTCTCGATCGATTAAAACCATCCATACAAATTTTATTCAATTGATTAGAAAGAGAAATAATAAAGAAATCGTCAACAAAATTAAGTCTATGGGTGTAGAAGATGGAGAAGTTCCAACAGTTGCGAGTACACTCGTTCTCCAGAGAAACATAGAGTGTGTTTTAACAGAAGCCGACATGTTGGCCGTCAATGTCTTTTAACATAAAATATGTTAATACTTAGCAATTTAAGGGGTTGATAGGGTAATCTGGCTGTTTTTTTTTTTTTGACATTTTTTTTCATAGAAATTTTTATTCTACAATACAACTATTTTCACATATCATGAGGTATATCGTGGAGTGTATAAAAAAATTTTTTCGGAATTTTTTGATGACATCTGACGGGGAAATGCCTGGGTGAATGAGAAGCATTTTTTCACTGGCGGTCACGATTTCTCATGTTTGGATCACCTGAAACACAAAAACCCAATTTATTCTTAATAAGTACGTTAATGGTTATCGTCCCTACCAGAATCATGAAAAAATGTTGATAAAAAAAAGTAATTAACGTTTTTTTTAATTATTCCTTATGTTTTTTACATAAATTAAATTAATTAATTTTTTAATTATTCCTTATGTTTTTTACATAAATTAAAATAAATAATTATTAATATAATAATCGTAACATTGTCAATAAATTATAAAAAATTATGAATCTACTAGGGACGATAGCCAGGCGTTTTTAAACATTTAAAAAAAATTAAGCAAATCTATTGAGTAGTTCGACCGGAATCATGTCCTTATTATTATTTTTTGGGCCTTTTTTGAAAATTAGAATTAAAATTAAATTGTTTACTACAGAAATATTTTTGACTGTAATTTAATGTTAATATATGTTAGTTTCAATACATAAAACTAGATATGCACAAAATCGAAATCTAAATAAATATTTCAAAACATTCACTCAATCCTACACACATTTGTATCTTGCAGACCTTCGCCAACCCCGAAGATTTGATTGACAAACGTCTTAAAGTGAAATTCGATAATCCCGATGTTGAACGCGTGCGCAGGTATGTGAATAATTGCTAATTGTTAACCTTATGCTATAAACGTCTTTTGTCTACTTTGACCCTCAGAGCTCATCGCAATGATCTGGAAAACATTTTGCCATTCTTCATCATTGGCTTCCTCTACGTGCTGATCGACCCAACCCCTGCTCTGGCCATCAATCTCTTCCGCGCTGTGGGTATTGCGCGCATTGTGCACACAATTGTCTACGCTGTTGTTGTTGTACCGCAACCTAGTCGCGCATTGGCATTCTTCGTTGCTTTGGGTGCAACAGCCTACATGGGTTTCCAGGTAGTGATTGCCGCTTTGTAAAAATGCCTTGTGTACTCTAAGCTATGATTTTCACACTCACGAGTGTCTATTGTAATAATAATACTAATTTAGTTAAGAAATTTGTACAATAAATTTTTGTAGTTAAAAAATTTTTCTTTCGAAATAATAAAAAAATATTATATAAACATTTTTTTCATAAGATCTGGTGCGTTCCTGAAGTGCGCAATGGGTTGTTGTTTGCAAAAATACGAAGGTTGCCTTTTATATCAGGATCACTGAGTAAAAAAATGTTAATATTCAAAAATCGCTTTATTGTCTTTCAAAAATTCTTCAAGAAGATCTACACGCTTTTTATGCGTTTGAAGCAATTGCCGAAACACTTTTGCCACAGATTGAAGTATCTTCAAAATATTCTGAACGCATCAACACATCTTCAAGTGTCGATCAACGTTGACCTCAACCAATCGGCAAGAGTGTTTCTCTAGCTCACGTTTCTCTAGCTCATGATAGGTCACATAACGATCTTACAATATCACTTTACGCAC
This sequence comes from Bactrocera zonata, assembly GCA_037783105.1. Taxonomy (NCBI): domain Eukaryota; kingdom Metazoa; phylum Arthropoda; class Insecta; order Diptera; family Tephritidae; genus Bactrocera; species Bactrocera zonata. The sequence continues at coordinate 788,242 of JBAWJQ010000144.1, read as the reverse complement.
AGCAACAATAGTTACCGACCTCTACTGGATTACCATCGATAAACACTTGTCTTTGGTGGAGCTTGATCCCCAAAAATTGAATTAAGTTTAGAGACGCACTATTGCTGAGTTCAACCACGTCGGAAATTGTAAAAAATAAACGCGAAAATATTTGCAATTTAATTATACTTTTTGGCCGACATGAATATTTTAAGTTAGTGTAAACAACAAAAATAGCTGTTCAAAATGTCAAACGATAAAGTGGTGATTTGTCAGATTGCAAGACTAGAGTTGGCAAATCTCGCAATATATAATGCAACCAACTTATGGCCAAAGTTTGTGTGAGTGATGTGAATATTATGAAATAAGAAAAAACAATTATGGAAAGACTTACGCCGGAAAAAGGTAACAAGGTTTACAAATCGGCCAATTTTATTACGAAAATTCACGTTTAGTAAAGAATGTGTTTTGCGCCCTTCGCTCAACTTATGGTCAATATAATCGGCCTACTGAGCATACTATTCGCCTCGCTTTATAGACTCTTGAAAAGTTCCAAAGAGATCCGACGTTTTCGAGCCAAATTATTTTCTATGATGAGGTCCATTTCTGGCTAAATGGGTATGTAAACAAGCAAAACTGCCGCATTTACGACCAAGAGCAACCTGAAGAAATTCAAGAGCTGCCATTTCATCTAGAAAAAACAACAGTTTGGTGTAGTCCGGTGGAATCGTAGGTCCATATCCAAATGATGACATATCAAAAATGATGCGGATGTGATAACCGAATATTTGATGCCTAAAATTGAAGCTCAACAAGAAGGCGCCATTTCCCACACATCGCATACATCAATAGATTTATAGAGAGGACACTTCGGTGAGCAAATAATTTCACGTTTTGGGCCGGTCGATTGGCCAGCAAGATCGTGTGATATTACACGGTTAGACTTTTTCTTATGGGGACATAATACACCCTGTTCAGAACTTAAAAATCGAAAAAAAATCGAATAACTAATATTTCGCATAACTTCCTCAAATCAAAGGCCGAGGAAACTAATATAAAGCAACATTTTGGTTAATAGGTAGTTGCAGTAAAACAAGGAAATACTTATTGGATTACTAAATGAATTCATTTTTTTTTTCAACTTCGTTTAGATATGGTTTTATGACATAAACGGCTGTTGCAACCTTGAATTGTATTATATTATAATTCTATTTCTTATTTAATTATGATATCAAAAGCTCACTGTAGATTCTGCGAGTCAACGCCAAGTTTTTCAGATTCAACTTACTACAATTAGTTGGTCAGTTGACTAACGTGGTAGATCTGTAAATTTTACCGATAGTAAAAATGTTTATATTTCTCCAGAAAACTAAAGAGTTTACTCAAAATAAAATGGCGGCAAAAGATTAAATAACTTTTGATAATGAAGTATTCAGTGCCTATGTCTTCTGGTCGGCAGTTTTGGTTTTGAAAATTTTGTTCATGTCATTTCGGACGAGTAGGCTTCGCTTCAAGACACGGGTAAATCAGTGAAATTATATATAAATTACATGCATACATATGTATATATAAGAGATATTGACGTAAATCTTTAGACAGACAAGGTGTGTTCAAAAAATAACGGTCGCAGATGCTAAAATTCGAACTTTTTTATGAGCTTGGCAAATTTCGTTTCTTAAACCCTCACATTTCGCTGCTTTTTCGTGAATTCTTGGCTAAAAACAATATTGTAACGATGCCCAAGCCTCCATAATCTGTAACTTTTTCCTCTTTCAAAAATAAAGATAACCTTAAAGGACCGTTGCTTTACACGCTGACATAAAAAGGGCATTATGTCAGCTTGTGAAGCAACGACTCTTTAAGGTTATCTCTATTTTTGAAACAGGAAAAAGCTAAATGGAGCCATGTCTAACGAATATTGAGGCTGGGGCATGGTTATAATACTGAAAAAGCTGAATTATTTCTGGTTATTCCAAAAATTGAGTTTGAAAAGAGTTTCGACAATTGGAAGAAGCGCTGGCGTCACTAAATAATATCGAATTTGAACAATTCTGTAGACAACAACATTCGCGTAGACGAATGAATAAATATTTTTTTGTAACCAAAATTCCCTTTTTTGTTTTTTTCGTATTGGATACACCTCACATACTTGGATCTTGGTATACAAGAATTTGTACTCCTTAAGCCATAAAATAGTATATTTAATGTTTAACACGCTCGCTGATTTTTACTATTGGACTTTGGTAGCTTTCATTAAATTAAGGTTACAAAAAATCGATTTAGAATCGCATATGTATATATTATATATACGGAAATTAGTTGCCTAAGACAATCCAGACGCAAGTGGTTAACTGTAATGATATATTAATTGTGTCTTATTATAAAACAAATTACATTTTAAAAAATAAGAAAACTTAATTAAACGCAGTTATCACTAATGCAGTGTTGACACTGAATGTAATTTATATTAATAAAGTACATAATATTTCTTTTTTTTATAATGGGTCGTTCACTAAGTAATTTCTTTTTTTAGTACAATTTAAAAACGAGCTTTTACTGTGTAAAACATTTTATGAAGTGTATAATGCTTTTTGACATCTTTCATCCAAAGGATTGAACACGCGCCCCTAAAATTTTTTATCCTTACAGGCATAAAACTGGTCCCATGCAAAAAGTATTGCAGAGACTCAATTTATTCAGCTGATCTCAACACACATCACAATTAATCGCAAAATTATCGGAAAAAAGCTTAAAATAACGTCCCTTTTAAATACCAGCAAACAGACAACATAACCTTTTGTTCGTGACTATTGACTTTCGAAGTGGATTGAGCTGGTCCCTGCATTTTAAACCATGATTTCTTGTGCTTTGCGTTCTTGTATACAACCCACTTTTTGTCGCCAGTAACAAAGAGCTTCAAAATGGATCACTTCTTTGACGTTTCACTAAGGTACAAAATGTACCTCATATACAATCACCAATCACATGGAGCTTAGTCAGCAGGATGTTCGAAAATGCTGGTAATAGTTATATGGGGGGTAGGTCAAGTTTTCACCCGATTGTATTTATTTATGCACAAAGATACAGTGTTATGAGTAAAACACGTTCTATAATTTTCATTGAGATAACTCAAATATTCACATATACATATATGCAGTATAGAGTCACCCGGAAGTTCAAAAATCTTTATATAGGTATATGGGGGCTTAGAGAAATATTGATCCGATTCAACCGATTTTTGATATACCTCACTATTATCAGAAAAATATTCCATCTGAATTTCAATTGTTTGCCTCATACATTGACCGATATTTTCGGTCAAAAGTCAACTATAGGTGCTGCGGTCCACATATTCGGTACCTAGGTGCTTGAATAGTTTTGATTGGACTTGGACAATTTTTATCCATAAAGTGGCAATTTTTACTCAAGTTATAGCTTGCATGGACGGACGGACGGACAGACAGACAGTCAAGTGGATTTCAACTTTTCTCGTCAACCTGATTATTTATATATGTATATATAATCCTATAACTATCTCAATTAGTTCTAGGTGATACTTACAACCGTTACGTGAACAAAACTATTATACTCTCTAGCAACAGGGTGCATGAGTGTAAAAATTTAAGAATCTTTTACAAACAAGCCTTACATATATAACAATAAAGATCAACTGTAGTCATCAAACCAAATTACTTAGTAGACGACCCAATATTTTAACATAAAAGCCTATAAAAATATCTTTGCCTGGAGTTTGATCAGAAAATTTCTATGACAGCTATATGCTATAGCGGTCCGATATGAGTAATAACTTCTGAGACTATACCTACTGTAACCGTGTAAGCGCTGTTTACACCAATAAAAAGGAAGATACCGTTGTCTTGGGCAGTAAACCATGCCAATCGTGAAGACATCTCGACAAATAGCTCAATCAGCGTGTCAAGTCGAGTCGATTTTTAGCCTTGTCCAACTCTCCGCATATCTGTTTATAAGCAAACTAGTGACTCAGTTTGTGAGATGTCGCTCTGAAATTTTGTACACGTCCCTTACCCACCAAGAAGCTGCTCGTTTGTCGGAACCGGCAGTAACGAACCACTATAGCATACAGCTGTCATACAAGCTGAACGATCAGACTTTTATTTACGTGCGAAACTAAATATTTTAAAAATATTGATGAAAAAAAAACACATCAAAATATTAACTCAAACTTTCAGACAACATTTGTATCTTTACAGACCTTTCTCAATCCCGAGGATTTGGTTAAACAGCTATACTCAATTGGCGATTACAACTTTGTAGGGAGAAAAGGACATTTGCAAAATTTCTGACCCATATCAAGAGTAATTATTGCAATAAGTATCTTTTTTTACGACTTGGCAAATTTTACGTCGAGATCTGAAATTGAATGGTTGCAAAATACAGCTTGTGTATGAACTGAAGCCGCTTGACCTTCCCAAGCGACATCGCTTTCATGAGCTTGAAGAGCTCCAAAGTTTTCGAGCCAAGTTTTGTTTAGCGATGAGGACTAATTCTAGCTCAATGGATATGTAAACAAGCAAAATTGCAGCATTTCAGCATTTGTGACGAATGGCAACCTGAAGAGACTCAAGAGTTGCGGTGGAATCATCGGTCCATATCTCTTCAAAAATGATGCCAGTGAGAACGTAACCATCATTTGTTGGCTAGAATTTAATCTCGTGACCTCTGCGACATTTGGTTTCAACAAAATGACGCCACTTTTAACACATCGCATCATTAAATTGATTTATTAAAAAACACTTCATCGAAAATCGAACGCAACGGATGGACTATCTGAAACGTAGCTAGACGTAGTACTAGGGTTGGATATACATGGTTCGATTTGGACTATTATTTTAGATCATGTGGGAATATAACACGTTTTATTTGAATATATCTGTCCATCTTCAAGATATACATATAATGGAAAGGCAAATCTGCCGAACGCATGCAAAATACCCCCTGGTCCTCAAATTGTTGACCTTTCGTAGAAGTAAGGCAAGAAACTCTGTAATTATCTCATCTGTACTGCTGTACAGTCTCTGCTAAACCAGATATTCTTTTAACTCAGTAATTCTTCAAGTTGCAGAAAAGCAGCAAATAGTTAACTTCAAACAGAGAGACTCATACATTTCGAAATGGTTACGGCCAGAACATAACATTTTCAGTCGGTTGAGATTTGAATATATTTTGTAAATCTTGAACCCGAACCTACAAACAAGTCAGCGACTAAACAAAATCAAATATTTTGAAAAAAATTTCTCTGTAGTAACGATCCTTCAACATAACAATTCCTCAATATTGAAATTTAATATTCGAATTTTCCAAACATATATTTGGTACCGAATTTCTTACTGGGTCGTTCACTAACGTATTGCATACGCTCTTATACCGGCACCTTTATGCTCACACAAAACAAATTTACAAATACTCACATCTAGATATATGCATTTCTTTTTTTGCTTTCAAAAGCAAAAACCCCGATAGTCTCCCAACTAACACTTCTCTCACCAACATACATGAACATTCTCCACTGTACCGACTGCTGTTTGACTCCTGTTGCCTTTGAAGAAACCAGCTCATGTATTGTCACGCATCGCATTAACTCGCTCAGCAAGCCAACACGACAGACTTACGAGCACATTAGAGAAACAATAGCAAGCGACTTGTACCTGCCTATAAATTTCAGTAGAGGCCAAAACAGATTTTGTACACTTCGTTCGTAAGAACATTTGTCAGTCGCTATTCAAGACATCGCTGATTTGGACGTCAGCTTCCAGAGTGAATTCGTTTTTTTCTCGGCATTTTTTTTAGTAAAAGGTTAGTGTGAGAAAAAGATATCAATAGCTGCTACAAAGTGTGAAAATATAATAATAATATACATAAGAGATTTTCTATATTTAAAAAAAAAAATTTAGAATATTCTTGTTTGTGAACTTAGTGAAATTTTTTTATTTTGTGAACTTCAAGCCTTTGTAAGTGATATGTGACCGCAAAGTGCGCCTCAAACGGGCGGCAATCATTTACAACCATTTTTATGTTAATAATTTATATTTCAATTGAAAATTCAATCAGCAGTTGTTGAGAAAACTATAACAAAAATTATTTAGAAATCTGAGAATGTGATGCAAATTTCTTTTGTTTTTATGCAAATTGAAAATTAATGCAGCTTTTGTTGAAAATTATCAGTTTTACTGCAACCAATTCAACCCATTATTGTTGAGAAAACTGTAACAAAAGTTGTTTAGAAATGTGAGAATGTGAAGTAGAACATACAAAAGAGTCTAAAATCCTTAATTTGTAATTTAAATGCAAATTTCTTTTATTTTTATGCAAATTGAAAATTAATGCAGCTTTTGTTGAAAATTATCAGTTTTACTGCAACATAGTTAATTTTCAGAACAATGTTAAATTATTTAGCTATTTTTTCATAGACACGTTCTTTCGTCGACCTCGCAACTAATCCGGCCCCCCCAAAAGCTGTCTATACTATGTACATATATACAACAAAACAACGTGGCCGGTTTATTGAACTATGTTTGAGTATACCTATTTCCATGTTGAGTGTTTATGCACCTAATATATGTACATATATGTATATACATATATAGTGGCTACATACATATATATAATATAGATACTTTCTGTGCAGATATATTTAAAAATCTGTATGTGGATCGAAAACTCTATTAAACGGACGCTCTATTAAGCGAACACCTTCATTAACCGGACAAAGAGACTGTTCAGCTGACTCTGCTACTGTCCGCTTTTGAGAGATTTCAATGTATATGTTTTTTTTTGCAAAATGTTCCATGTAATCAAACACGTGCGTTAAAGTTGATAGTGAAATTCGCACAAGTGTTAAAGACAGAGTCATGAGGTGAACATAAAAAAAATAAATTTCGTACATAAAATACATATCAATGTATACATCGAATACATTTTTCATTAAATATATTTATATATACGAGAAAGCCCTGCCGGAAAATCTAGTTATCGAAAGCACAAGTGCTTTGGTTGTAGATCATTTCATATTTCCACTACCAAGTTTTCCAGAGAAATTGACCTCGAAAGTGTTAGCTGTTCTCAACATATTCATTTTTGAACTTCACTTATTGATAAAAAATAGTATTATGTTTGCTCACAACTTTTCTAACCACAATTATGCATGAACAAGAAAAAACATTAATTTTGGTTGTACAGAAACTTTGGCAATACCCTTCAAGAGCGCATTTCTTCTGACTTAAAAGTGCATAAAAAGATTCTTAACTTAATTCGGACTAATTTTTAAAACCAGATTAACTAGATATTTAGTAGTTTCAAAGTGCGTACTTCAGCTTTTATTTTGTTCCCTTAGATCGTAATTGTATATTGCGATTCCCAAAAGCTAAGTTATGAAGTTTCGAAAAAGTTGAAAAAACATGTGATTACGTAGCCACAGCTTGATTACGTTTCAAGTAGACTTTGGCTGTTATTGCTCTGCAGTAAAATATTAGACTAGTTAGGAAGAAACGAGACCTACAAAGTTCCGAACAAAATCTAACTTGTCACAAAAAATCACATTCGACCTAATAATCTAATACCAATTATTTGAAACTTGGTAAATTTACACACTTAACAATCACGAAAAACATTATCAACATCGGAAGTAAAAAGGCTCTGCAGTTTAAATTTATATTGAATTAACATCACACGGACATATTTCTGACCCAAAGTCATCGTAATATTGTCAAAAAAGAGCTGTTTGTAGAGAAAAAAGGCAGGTATTTATTAAGTATTTCTTTGAGATGATGTCACTACAATCAAATTCAAATATTTTGTAGTCAGACCTTAACTATAACAGAAATGTGTATAATTTTCACAACCGTTGGTATGTTTGGTTGTACTGCAGAGTTCTTGGGGCCTCGATTTTATACAAATAATTTTAGTGTGCTATCTGTTTACTATCTATATCTAAAGTTTTCTTTTTTAATCTTCAATTTCTAATATTTTTGCGCAATCATGATGTGTCAATTACTTCGTTTGGCCATAGCTCAGCATTAAGTACGTTTCGGTGTTGTCTAAAAAAGTTATCAACTTTATCGAACCTACACTTGAATTCCATTCTAAAACTACTTATGTATGAAATTTCGAAAAAAAATTTAAACAAGTGTAAATACAGGAAAAAACTATGTGAACTGCGGAAATATACATATCTATTAACACATTGGCTGCCAAGCGGATTTGACGTAATCCTTCACCGCCTAGAATGTTTAAACAAATTTTTGTACGATAACAGCGAACACAGAAAAAATTATCGACATTATTAAATTCATAAAAAACAGTGAAATAGGGATAAAAGATTTAATCTGGTCACAGATTCTGCTTCAAACTAAATTGTCAAAAAAAGTAGAAAAATAAAATTTTTTTAGTTGACGAATTTTTTACGAGAAAATAAGTATTAGAAAATTCTTTTTTTAATCGAACCATCTAAAATGCAAAACAATGTATCAACAAAACAAATCGAAATTGAGTTTTTTTTTGCTTACGATTCACTATCATATCACATACATATATGTATGTACGCACCAAATTCTAAGCTTCCGTTGTCAGATATAACCAATATATAATCATTCATCATAACTATATTATAACCAAAACTCAATTTTTTTTCCTTCGCCTTAAACTTTTGAAAAGCGATGTTACGATATTTTGCATTTTAGGTCACGAAATAATATTATTGTTATATGGATCTCCTCTGTGATCATCAAATTCTAGCTCAACAATTTATTCAATCATAGTTAATAAAATAAACTGTAAGAACTTAATTTTCATAATAAAACTGGTGAAGTTGTGTTCTAAAAACTAAAATATGTACGCATATCAGGAAATTAATAGCACAGTAAACTCCAGATTGTGTAATTAAGTGAATTTGAGCAATTTAATTCTAATCGTTTTCAATTTGTCATACAATAGATCATTTGACTAATTGCAAAATTAATATTAAGTTGGCAATAAATGAGTTTAAAAGTTCTTAAGGGGCACACCTAGCGTGACAGCGTAAAAAAGGCATTTTTTGGGATCAAAAAAAAATTGAGGGTATATTTATACAAGTTTTAAGAGTACATAAACAAATATTTTAAAGAAAATATTAAATATTCTTGAAATGACAAGCGAGAGAAGATGCAAAAAAAATTTGATAGCGATCAGATTATTTGTCTTCGAGTAATCACTCCAGCAAATTCGAAAAATGCTGTTTCGAGAAAAACGCGTTAAAAAAATGTCCCGTATCCAATGCAACTATCTAACTGCTGAGCGGTTACTCTTTTAAATGGCTGTAACTCAAAAACTGTTTCAGATATCGATTTGAAATTGTAATATGTTATTTTTAAAGGTATAGCCTATCGAAATATGAAAAAAAATTCGTTTTTTTTTTTTGAAAATTTCACACTAGGTGTCTCCCTTAAGCAGTTTAGAAAATTGGTTTAAAAACGTTTTTATTCACAATATAAAGGTTGATTCAATTCGAGGTTTCCTACTTTTTTTTAAGAAAAAAATGAATAATGTTCATGGCAGTGTTAACGATTTTCAGCCTAGTACCAATAGTTTCAGAAGTAAGAGACATGAAAATTTTATTTAGAGTGGGCGTTACTACATTCTGTTTTGTAAACCTGTCATTTTCTCTATACCTTAATCTAACTTCTATATGAAGGTAGCTGTACTTTGTATGGTTTTTTATTCTTTCCAAGTTCTAGTATATTAGCGTTATTGATTTAAGCGATTCATTTATTTTATTATTCAGATTTTTAGTAAATCTACGCGCTCCGGCTTCAAAATCTTTGTCTTGGATGAAGTATATACTTTACTTAGCACAACGGGTTGACAAATTTTAGTGAATCTTAATTTTAATTTATGATGAAATGGTTACATGAAGATGACAAAGATATCGCTGACATCTCCTCCAGCTATCCACACCATACACCATACTATATAACATTTTTTCCCATTTTATCGATTTGATAGTGCATTAATACACATTAAATATTGAATAAAAATTCTAAAAACTTTAAATTGTATGAATATTTTGTCGGAAGTCGAACTTTGTCAAGACAATTATCATTACTCACATAATTTAATTAACACCTAGTAAGACATGAACGTAATCTTGTACAAATGTCTCTTTTTCATAGTTTGTTGCAAATAAATAGAGGCTTGAAAAAATGGTCGTTACAAAGTTATCAACAAATACAATGTATTCAAGAAGGAAAGAAATTCAATGTAAAGAACCAATTTTTACAGTTTTTTCATTTTAATAAAAAATCAAAATATCATTTCAAGTTTTCGATTAAAAATAATTTAAAAGTCCCGCAGTTTTCACATTGAAATTAAGGGCTTCAATTTTCCGAAGGGGTATTTAAAAACTATTAGCACATTATATTCGGAACGCGTATGGTTTCAGTAATTACGTGACAATTTGTATTATTTATTTTGAAGCATAACCCGCTCAAATAAGCAAAATAAAATAAAATAATTACTCACGTAAAGTTATCACACTCAATATTTGTATGTGTGTGGTTTCTATAGAAACTCTTGATAAGAATTATTAAAGCTCTGCTTGGAAACTAAAAAAAATAATTAATTAATTAGAAATTTTGAATGAATTTCATAAATTAATGAATAAAAGAGTTGTTCGATTAGTTAGAAGACATTGTAGGCGGTGTCATAATTGAATCAATTAACGAATAACTGACTCAATTAGGATAATATCGATAAAAGTTATTCAAGCTTTACTTGAAGCTCCAAAATTGTTAAAACTTTGAATGAATACTATAAATGAAAGGTGGGACGGTGTTTTAATCGAATCAATTAATGAATAATTTACTCAATTACGAAAATATTAGTAAAAACTTAATTATTCAAGAGACCATTACGGCATTATTATATTGTAATTAAGTTCGGGAGAATATATAGAAGAAGTTAACATTAAAACTAGTTTTAACTGAAACTAATTTCTCTTTACAATTTATATATTATACTATATATTCATCTGCGAATTATGAAAATCGCACTAACCTTGCGCAAGTGATCTTTGCAATTTCAAGGCGATAAATGCGGCTGTATTTTCTAAGAATAGATTGCTGGGAAGTCTTCGTGAAAGTTGTCTTCTTGGTTGTATTGTATTTACTTTGCCTAACATTTCCTTCCTTATCTCGAAACCTCAAAGCTGTGTAGAAAACTCAACTCAAAATTTTTGGTACTCAAATACTAAGGGTCCATTAATTAACGACAATCTTTTATGTTATCAATTTAGTCCCAATTAACGTCACAATTTGGTAACGACTAACATTGTTAATTGAACACTTCAATAACTTTTGGTACAGAGGTGTGAAATTAATTGGTTAGGAATTAACTCTGTTAATTGACATTTAAATACCTTTTTGAACTTAGGTGTGAAACCCACTTTCTAACCGGCGTACGAACTGTAGCTACGTTAAAAATAGATAATATATCTAAATATATCTCACGTGATTCTTTAGCACATTTTGAAGCTTTTAAAATTGTTTAAACATGGTTTGGCTTATTTGCATAAATATATAAAAGTATAAATTATATATTATTAGTATTATATATAGATATTTTTGCTAAAACGCTTTGCAGATAATAAGAATTTGTTTTATAACAAGCCGAGGGGGCCAAACTAACACTGGACGAGCTGTTTGTGAGATAAGTAAGGTCATGTCACCTATACAACAATATCGTATAGGACTAATTACTATTTTTAAAACTTTTTTGTAGTGAGTTGCTGAGATGAATATGAAAAGAAATTTAAAGCATATTTTTCTGATTCTTGATTTTTTTCGAACAATTTATACTTTTACGTTATCAATTTCGCTTGCTCAAAATTCTCGACAAAATCGGAAATATTAAAAGTAAATGTCTCACAACGGATGCGCTAAGTCTTGGTATCACTTACTGAAAATATTTTTGTCATAAATTTATCAGTAGTTCGAGCACGATTGTATCTTCATTTATCTTATCTTCATTATGAAATATTCGGCTAATTAAAATTTCAATAGATATTCCGTAAAATTTTTTGACCTTAGCGTTTATTAAAAAACTATTAATTCTTTCATATGTGATAACTATTTAAATTTTTTCAATTCACCTGACATTCGTTAACTTCTTAAAAAACGGCACAGTTTCGGCAAAGTTTCTCAGCGTCGAATGTCAAGTGAATATTAGAAAAATGCGAATTTGAAATTTAAAATTAGTTTCTAAGCAATAAATTTAGACCACATCGGTTCTTATCAGCAGAAACTTTCATAATTAAGTATATGTCAACTCTTTTGAAAATACCTACATACGTTATATGAATATTAGAGCGGGTAAATTTTTATACTCTCGCAACAAACTTACTAAAGAGCGTATTATAGTTTTGTTCACATAACGGTTGTTTGTAAGTCCTAAAACCAAAAGAGTCAGATATAGGGTTATATATACCAAAGTGATCAGGGTGACGAGTAGAGTTGAAATCCGGATGTCTGTCTGTCCGTCCGTCTGCCCGTCCGTCCGTCCGTGCAAGCTGTAACGTGAGTAAAAATTGAGATATCATGATGAAACTTGGTACATGTATTTCTTGGCTCCATAAGAAGGTTAAGTTCGAAGATGGGCAAAATCGGCCCACTGCCACGCCCACAAAATGGCGAAAACCTATAAAGTGTCATAACTAAGCCATAAATAAAGATATTAAAGTTAAATTTGGCGCAAAGGATCGCATTAGGGAGGGGCAAATTTGGACGTAATTTTTTTGGAAAAGTGGGGGTGGCCCCGCCCCCTACTAAGTTTTTTGTACATATCTCGGAAACTACTATAGATATGTCAACCAAACTCTATAGAGTCGTTTCCTTCAGACATTTCCTTAAACAGTTCAAAAATGGAAGAAATCGGATAATAACCACGCCCACCTCCCATACAAAGGTTATGTTGAAAATCACTAAAAGTGCGTTAACCGACTAACAAAAAACGTCAGAAACACTACATTTTACGGAAGAAATGGCAGAAGGAAGCTGCACCCAGGCTTTTTTTTTTTTTAATTTAAAATGGGCGTGGACCAAAAACCATATCTCAGGAACTACTAATCTAATTAATTTTACAGCATAATAATGAAATCTCGATTATCACTTTATCATGCGAGAGTATAAAATGTTCGGTGACACCCGAACTTAGCCCTTCCTTACTTGTTTTCTGTAAATTCGTGTACGCGTGAAATGTTCTACGGATCATTCTGAACTTCTTTGCCTAAGAAACTATGAGTCTAAAACCGGTTTCGAGTTGGCGTTTTTTAAGGTGAAGTTTAAAAACTCTGAATAACCACTTGTGTCGAAGATATGTGATATGGTTATTCGATCCTAGCGATTCCAAAAAATGATCAATAGAATACCAAAATGCCAGTACGTATTAAATTACACTGGAATATTTAAAAAACGAACAAATTTTTATAATCCCTAAAAAAACTTCGCCTTAAAAAACGCTCACACGAAACCAGTTTTAGGCCCATAGTCTTTTACTCGTAGCAAAGTTGCTCAGAATGTTCCGCCCTGTAAATCAACTCGCTCTAATGTTTATGTACTGTATAGTATACTTATGTACTATACAAGTTCATGCAGACAGGAGCACTAATTAGTTTTCTGTGATTGATTGCATTAAAACCGAAAGCAAACAACAATGTTTTTTTATTAATTTCCGACGAGACAAACATAGATATAAAATAAAAGTGACATTATTGACTTTTCCATATCACTAAAGGCACGGTTATTATGTTCTAAATTACATATCTATGCCTTACCTACTTGTTTCTTTCAGTTATTACATTTTTTAACCCTTGTGCAGGTACCTAAAAACCAGATTAATATTACAAAAGACAACTGGAAGACTTTTTTTTGGAGGAGATTAGAAAGAAATTCGATTGGGATAAATGTTTTATATTTAGAAACACGTTTTGTGGAGGGCTTAGTTCCCTAGACTTGAGTTATCGTCATGTCGGTATAATATTGTTTGCATAGATTTGCAATACTCCCTCATTTTCTGTATCAGAAGCTTCAACCTGATCATTTGGTATGTAATTAGTATCGTCGCTACTCTCATGAGTGCCATCTTTGTCTTCTATCCAAAAGTTTGTTCAGATTATATTTTTTTCATTCTTTTGACGGTATCAATTATTGGGCCTAGAATTTTGTTCTAAGATAGCCCCTCTAGAGCACAATAAAAGTACATTTTCTAAAAATTCTGGAGTCCTCAACATAGGTTGTAGCTGTTCCTTGGCTTGGCGGAGGGATCATACTTAGACTGTTATGTTTAGTACTCAATCACAAATCTGCTAAGTTATTTTATTTCTAGCCCAAGGATCTCCTGCTCCCATTCCGCAGTTATTCAGCCTGAAGTACCTGTCATGTCAAGCTCACCAGCCTTACAGTTACCTTCAATATTGCTGTGGCCAGGCACCCAAGACAATCCAATCATAGAATAATTCCATTCTAGAGATAGGGAGTTTAGACATCCCTTCACTTGCTGAAGCACAGTCAGCGAACTTAAGGCTGATATTACGGCCTGTCTCGTGGCTATACAAGTATGAGCAGGAAACTCATAGTTAGGGTTAAGCTCGGCGGCCTAGTAATTTCAGGCCTGAATTTTACAAAAATATTACATAGTATAAGGATATCATGACATTCAGAACTATACTGAATTTACAAGTTCTTTTGTATGATAGAATTTGGTTATGAATACATCTGTACCTGGGTTTACGCACAAGGTTTAAATGGTTAACATAAGTAATGCGTTATCAGTTATATGTATTGATGCACGTTTCTTGATAAAGAGTTCAAACGAATGACTTGATGACATTTTTTGTACACATCTATTTAAAAAAGAAATAAATATAGTATATATGCATATATTATTTAATTTGGAGTTCGAAGCGTGTGAACCCCGGAAGATCATTCCAAGCTAGAGTATACGATAATTAGCCAAAAATGAAATAAATGACGCATTTCTAATTAAATATTTATTATTATTATTAATAAAATAAAGAATGAAATTAAAGCTGAAGGGAACCTTAGGGGGATTTTTGTATTACATAATTTTAACGATGCTCTATAACAGCAGTAAAAGTTGTTCTTAAATCAAGTACTGCTTTTTCTGTGCTTTTTCGGTTTTTTTATGTTCTGTTTTGACGATCGCCTGCCTATTTGTCACTTATTTTTCGGATTTCTAATTCTAAGGTTAGCTTAGATTACCTTTTTAGAAGAGCTGAAATATCAAATTCAGGTGTAGCTAAAGTTTCAAGCTTGTAGACTTTTTAAATCCTTTACACCCTTCACTTTCAAAAGTTCGCTTCTATCAACTAACATCTGCATCCAATCTTGCCTTCTTTCAGTTAATTTATAATGCCTGCCAACAAACCCTATGAGCGCCCTAAGGACTTCATCGATCCTGGTCTGCCTTCAAAATGCACATGGCATTTAGGCACGAAAGAGAAGACACCACACTTTAAACGCCCCATGTAAGTCAACCCTCACCCTACACACTATGCGGTTCTTTACATATTTATAATATTTTACAGAGCTCACCGTCAAAAGCTTACACCCGATATATTGGAGGTTATTGGCTGCACACCATTGGTCAAGTTGAATCATATACCCCAAGCTGAGGGTATCAAGTGTGAGATGTGTAAGTTAGGCAGTCTTTTTATGCACGTAACTCCAAAGATTAATGTATGTAAAATACCCTTTTCAGATGCAAAATGCGAGTTCCTCAATCCCGGTGGTTCCGTAAAGGATCGCATTGGTTATCGCATGGTGCAAGATGCCGAGGAAAAGGGTCTACTCAAACCAGGTTGCACGATAATCGAGCCCACCTCAGGTAACACGGGCATCGGTATTGCCATGGCGTCTGCTGTTAAAGGCTACAAGTGCATAATCGTAATGCCTGAGAAGATGTCCAATGAAAAGGTATCGGCTCTACGCGCCTTAGGTGCCAAAATTATACGCACACCCACAGAAGCGCCCTACGACAGCCCTGAAGGTTTGATTTGTGTAGCACAGCGTTTGCAAAAGGAACTACCAAACGCCATAGTCTTGGATCAATATCGCAATTCGGGAAATCCACTGGCGCATTACGATGGCACTGCGGCCGAAATCTTATGGCAGACAGATAACAAAGTCGATATGGTGGTCGTTTGTGCTGGCACTTGCGGCACAGTCAGCGGCATTGGCCGCAAAATCAAAGAAGAACTACCGACCTGTAAAGTAATTGCAGTTGATCCATACGGTTCGGCATTGGCACGTCCGGAAACGCTGAATAAGTCAGACGTACAGTTTTATGAGGTGGAGGGCATTGGTTATGATTTTACGCCTACGGTAAATGATTACAACGTGATAGATTCGTGGGTTAAAGTCGATGACAAACAAAGCTTAACCATAGCGAAGCGTTTGAATGCCGAAGAAGCATTGCTGAGCGGTGGCTCAAGTGGCGCTGCAATGTGTGCAGCATTAAAAGTGGCCAAAGACCTGAAGGAGGGTCAACGCTGCGTGGTCATTTTGCCCGATGGCATAAGAAATTATATGACGAAATTCGTTTCGGACAACTGGATGGAAGCGCGTGACTTTAAGCCAGTAGTAAACGAACACAACCACTGGTGGTGGGATACACCGGTGAGTGCGTTGAACTTAAAAGCGCCGTTGGTGCTCAAATCAGATGTTAGCTTTGCCAAGGCGATCGAGACACTCAAGGAACACAATGTGACACAAGTGGCGCTCACAGATGCCGATGATGGGTGAGTGTGTGCCAAAGTCGATAACCTGTATAAAACGGTTATAATTTTTCTTTTCTTTTGTTTAACTTAGCACACTTTTGGGCGCTGTACTGCAAGAAACACTTATCAATCAAATCGTGAGCATGAATCGTAAAACGGATGAGCCTGTGGTCAAGGCAGTCAATAAACGTATTATACGTTTGCCTTCCAATGCTATTCTGGGTAAATTGGCGCGCATTTTGGAACTGGATCCTTGTGTGTTGATCGTGGATACTGAAAGTGAGTTTCGCAGGCATTTAGACAAATATAAGTTTCAATAACTAATTTAAACATTTTCTTGTGCAGACGAGAAAGAAGTCGTTAAGGGAATCGCCACGAAACTGGATGTGCTTGCCTTCGTCGCAAGTGGTGCCCCGCAAACTAATGGCACCAATGGTCAATAGTATCCTATGACATGCAGCAATTCTTTTAATAAAACTTTTATCAATTCCGTTAGCTGATTGTAGTTCGCTCATTGAGGCTGACTTTTTAAGATCCTGAGTCATATTTTAAAGTCACGCGGACAATACAATTGTTTTTAAAAGTTTACATTTACAAATCCATGACTAAGAGACTACGAAAGCATCACTTGTAATGAATTAGAAATCTCTAAAAAATTAACGAGTTAATTTTTAAGATACTTAGATTTAAGATAACACAATGATAAAGTAACGCATTAATATTCAGTATGTACTTTATATTCAATTTGAAAAGTTTTTAATAAAGTAAAAATTAAATATGCAAAGTTATTTTATTAAAGGAGGTTAAGAAGAATAAGTATTAAATATAAAATTACTAACTTGAATGCATTGGATCTCCATATTGTTGGTGAGCGGTAGCAGCATTACACATTTTTTTGTGATTGACCTTTTTAAGAAAATTAAATTTACATATATTAATCGACTCCCATTATTCTCACTTGCAAATTGAGCAAATAGCACGGCATACATTACACATTACTTTTTTCTAAAGAATGCAATTTCAGCATTGAATTTATCAGCAATACACTTCACTTTTGAAAATATATAATAACTTATTTGAATACTTTTTCACTTTGCACATTTTAATAGATTACAACTTCTTCATTTATAAAACACAATTTCACATTTTTTGATATTTACTTATGTATTTATCACTTTTTTCATTTGCATGTTGAGCACTTGACCAATAGAATAAGCTGAATTTACACACTTCACTTCATTAAAACAAATTTAATTAATAAACAAAAAACACTTCACCTTTGTTATATTTTAATAATTTTCCCTCACATATTTTTTACTTACTTAACGCTTACATTCTTGAATCGCTTTTAATTTTACATTAATGCTATACAAATGATCTTGTACTATGCATTTACAAATAAAAAGCTTCACCTTTGCTAAAATATTAATAATTTATTCGATTCACTGCGCTTCTCAAGGGCCCTCACTTGTGTGCAAATATTTCTTTATTAACATAAATAATGAAATAAGCTCTTATTTTTCACATTATTTCCATAAAATACTCACTTTATTATTTATTTTTTAAAACACTTATATTTTGTAATATTTAATAACAAAATTATTTGATTTCCTTCACTAATATTATTTCACTCACTGCACCTTCCAACACAGCTGCCTAGCATATTTTCAATTTCGAATTTAACATTAAATTTGCAAAAAAACTTTAATTTTTCACTTTATTTTTATAAAATGGAACTTCTAATTTTCATTTACAAACAAATAATTTCGCTTAATTAACATAATTGCACATATTTAAAAATTTGTCATTTGATTCACTGAACTTTCCAATGACGCTCGCACGTCCTTTGCATATTTTTCTCCTAGCACTGTTTGCACTTAAATAACATAGCCCGCGTTACTTTTTCACTCAATTTCAATCAAATGCAACATCTACTCCTCACTTTTGTAGAAAAAAATTCTTATTTTATAAGAATTTTATAATTTTAAAATTCACAGCGGTCCAATATTTGATATTTCCACAAAAAGAAGGAAGTTGACGTTTGACATTTGCATAACGGCGGAAGCATGGAAATTTACAGATGTGTACGGGAAAGTAGCAACAATAACAGCGTTGAATTTTTAAAGTACAAAAAAGTAGCAAATATTTGAACACAAATGTCAAAATTAAATATTTTGCAGTTAAATGTGCATATTTATATATGAAAATACATACATACATATGTACATTCGTGACAACTCCGCCATTTGCCTGGAAAGCTCTAAATTATTTACATATGAAACAACTGCCGGCAACAAAAAACAAACACAGGTGATTTTTTCAATTTGTATTAAAAAATGTAATTTTTATTTCAGCCGTCTTTTCAAATAAAATGCCATTTCTGAGCACTTTCTAGCGCAATTTGTTTTAACGAGTCTTTTTTTTTTTGTTTATATAGCGTGTTTTTAAATGCATGAGGTTATAAAAGAAATAAACTTAAATATACATAGAGAGCTAGGTGACAACGTACTTATTGCAATTTATTATATCATTTATGAAATCCAATTTATATTTCAACTGAAGGCAATAATATTTATACATAGTAACGTTTAGTTCACATGATATTTTAATTATTCGAATATGCAAATGTTTGCTACGCTGCGTTTTGAGCGTTTCAACTTTTTACTTAACAATTTCAATTGTCTAACGAAAGCAATACAATGTAGGCAACCAAAATGAACAAGAATACACTATTTTTACAAATTATAAAAAGCACCGCTTTTAGTAACTTCAATTTCAAAACAGTTACACATTCGCAAAACTCAAGATTCTTTATTTCTAGTCTCTCAATACTTTCAAATGTACTGCACTGGTAGTTTATTGATGTTTGTTAGCGTCTAGCATAAGCAGATGCTGTTTTTATACGCCGCGATTTCGTAAATCCTTCACTTTGTATATGCGCACCAACCAATGCTCGGTTGTGTAGGCCTCTTCCAAAACATCCAGTTCAAAGTCTTTATTACCAATTTCGGCAGAACGTACGCGATCATAACCAGGTGGTTTACCACCCTCTGTATACACTTGACCAAAGCGATAGTAGCACATTTTGTACATGAGACAATTTAGTAGCGTCGGTGAACCTTCTTTGTCGACGCGGAACTCGCCATTGGGTGCGTAATAGTCGCGCTCCTTAATGTGTGCGCCACGATCTGTGCTGCCACCAATGCGTACCATCCATAAGAATTTATTAATATCATCAGAAGAATATCCGGTTAAACCGCCAAAGATTACAAGCACGTAATCAACGTCCAGTTCACGCATAATTTCATAAGCCTTCTCCTCAGATGAGGCCATCGCTTGGCCAACACGTGATATATGTGTGTTATTCCAGGTGTTATTGTCCACCAATATAGTACGATTAGCCATAGCAGTTATCTGGTAGCCATAATCCCACCAAGACATGATGCGCGCGTCCTAAAATAGGAGAGCAAATTAAGTTTAGTTTCTAAATAAAAGAAAATTTTGTTTAAAATAAAATTAATTTTGCTGTCAGCTAGTTTTATAGTACTCATGTGTGTTTCATACTCTTCCTATCAAGAATTTGAAGTATTCATCATGCGAAATTAACTGTTCCACTAAAAAATATTGCATAATATGCACTCACCTCTGGTGTATTCATTTGCAGCCAATAGTATGCCTCTCGAAAATCATCGAATATGATGCGTCCACCGTCATGTGAGCGCGCACTAAGCACAATGCTTGGCGACGAATATGCTTCCGAAGTCACCCAAGTGCAATGGAAGGTGTAAACAATGAGCATGAACGTAATAATGCCCACAAAACCAATAGCAACTTCGCTTTTCACACCGCTGCTCTGTTGTTCAAGTTTCTTGTACTGACGCTTACTTTCAACGGGTTTCGACGGGCCGGCATCTATACATTTTATATACTTGGACAGCAAATGCGATGTGGCAATGCCAGACAAGACACACATAACCGGCGCCAGCACGAGCATTAAACGCACCATAACACCCTGTGGAAATAAATACATACATAACGCAAATTTTTTTTACCAACTAAATAATATTTACCGCAAAATAAATGCTGGTTACACCATAGAGTATGATGAAGATATTCGAGTCGGTTAATTTCGAGAAGCAGAAGTACAAGCCAGCTGGGAATAGGAATACCAAGATCTGCAATAAGAAAAATATAGATTTAAATATATAACAGTAGTTTCACTCTCCAGTTGTCACTGGAAGTCAGCGATCAAAGTGTGAAGTAATCAATTTGTGATAAACAGCAGCAAATGAATTTTCATTCTTCGCTGCATATTTACGGACATTAAAGCGCACTCATACAACAAATTGTCATCAGTTAAAAGAAATAGTATTCAGCACTAAATCAACAACAACATACCTGCAAGTCGAAGTAGAACGAAGACCACGATGTGGGTTGATGCTCCGACACCGATGCGATGATGGGAATGTGATTCTTCGCGTATGAAGGATCCAGCAGGGAATAAAAACGGCCCGTCCACGGAGAAACTTTACCAGTAATCGTCAGCACAGTACCTATCACGAGCACTGTAGTCAGTATGCCAGACACTAAGGCTTTGAAAAGAATTTCGAAATTTTCTTTGGACAGACGGGCGCGTAGATAATCAACAAATGCATGAATTTGACATAGACCGAAAGTACCAAGCGCCTGCAAGTTGAAAAAAGTTACAAATTACTATAAAGCATTGAAAAATTAAAATAGAATATATTTAAAATATTGTTTTTCAGCTTAGTGTTTAGTACTCATGTGTGTTTCATACTCTTCCTATCAAGAAATCACAGTAATCATCATTGATATTACAATTAATAATAAAATAAAAATATTTGTAATACTACTTCGAACGTACCAGCATGTGTTCCGAGCTTTGTATTGGTTGGAAACCGACAAATGAAATCTGCATCGAGAGTATTGTGCCAATGCAATACAATGTGCTATACGCCACATAAATGCGATGCGAAAAGCGGCCTGTGATCATTAATGCCAAAACATGAAGTGGTATTAAATTGATGAGGAATACATAACCGCCCCATGAGGAAACCATGTAAAAGTAGGCCAGTGCCGACATGGTGGCCCAGAAAATGGCGCCACTTTTCACTGCCTTAATCCACAAATAGTATGTGAGCAGCATACAGAATATAGCAATGCCCTCATTGTCATAAGAGCCTGCAACCGAACGCGATATGTAGCCGGGCACAATTGAAATAAGAGCAGCTGCAACCAAACCGGCGCCGGTACTCTGTAAAAAGAAAACAAAATATTTATATAGAATATTGTTGAATACTTACAACCACGTGTTCACATAACCTATAACTACATATTGAACACCAGGTACTTACGTGAATCTCCTTTGTCAGCGCATATGTAACCAATGTGGTTAGTGAGGAGAAGAATGGTGCCAAAAAGACACACACATTCCTAATCTCAATGGTAATATTCAGCAACCACATAAGTCTGTAAAGTGCTGCGGCAGTCACCATCAACCCAGGATAGATGGTGCCGCCAATAATACGTCCCAGTGGATACCATGCTCGATCATCAAACCAATTATGGAATTTGTAGAATCCTTGTTCAGCAAGGAACCGCGTGGTGCGGTAATTGAAGTACGGATCAAATTCATGGATAACACTTTCAAAACGCAGCACCGAAAATAAACGCGTGGCAAATGCTAGAAAGAACAATTTCAAATGAACGACAAGCTGGGCAAAACATCAACGAGTGAGCAAATGAGTGACAAAATATTTCGAGTGAGAACTCCATTTGACAGTTAACGTGAGTTGAGTGCAATTTTTAGCTACTGAATTCATGTTTTGCTAAGAACTCGAATAAAACAGATATTTATTGTTTTGTTTAAATTGTAAGCTATATATGAACATAACAAGTAAAAAAAGAAGTTCATATTAATTTTAAGCTTTTTATGAGTACTTACAAAGCACAGCCGCTATAATTAAAATAGCTAATTTAATAAGATGTTCTCGCTTTTCCCAGGTCAACGTTATCCTCGACCGGCTAGCAGTCGCCGTAGCTGCGTCCAAGGTCATGTCGGCACAATTCAATAGCAAGAATATCGGCTATTTTCTGCGATCCTAAGCTAGCACGCAACTCCCACACAAAATCCGAAAAATAAAAACTCGCCACAAAAAAGCCGGTTGTAGGCAGCGTCTATGGCGCAAAGCAATTTTTTCGCACAATAGTTTCGCTATAAAAACACTAAATAGTTTTACACTTTATACACTATTGCATGAAACAGCATTAGAGGTATGCACTTACACTTATTTTATTTCAATATTATTGTTTAACACAGCAAAAATTTTCATTTAAACAACTTTATATACGTGGTCGTGGCAAAACGCCCAAGAAATTTCCAATATGACAAGCCGACAAAATGTCAAATACAGTTGAGGCATTGCCAACTAAAAATTTTAAATAAATACAACAATTGTGCAAAATATAATTATTTAAAGAATTATTTTAAACAAATGTTATTTTTAAAATGTTAATTATATAACATTTTAAGAACAGTGTACATTTATGTTTTTCAAGCTGATATAAGTTAGTACAGGGTGGTCAAACAGAAAATTTGATGTAATGTGTTTAGATATATTTCATGCAAAATACAACTAACATGTAGGGCTATATAATTAGTAAATTAAACTTAATTAAAAAAAAAAAAACATTTTTGTACAGCCGGCAGTTTAAAAGGTATATTTTTTTGCATTAATTTAGAAAAACTTCAGGACTCGTTATGAAAGAAATGTATAAATTGTACGAAGCCAATTGGAGATTTTGAGTGACATCTAACGTGAAAGCCACGAAGCTGAAGATTTCTACATTTATTATATTTGAATAAAATATATTTATTAATCAAAATAATATAATTCATATCGATAAATTAATGAATTTTAATCATTAAAATAGTAACTAATATCATCAGTATTAATTTTTAAACAAATTTTCAAATTATTTTATTTACAGACTTTTAAGATTTGTAAAATTTTTCTTTCAAAAATGTAACCCTGTGCACGCGCAAAATTCCGCCGCTATTTGGCAGTTTTACACCGGTTTCCTTTCCGTCGCGATTGAAAGTTTGCGCTTAGTGCTACTGTGAATTAAAAATGTTAATTTCTTAATATATGTATGTAATTGAAAGTGAAGTGCTTTATAGAAAAATCAAAAGTTGGGCTTGTGTTCTATTGAAATTAAATAAAAAATCAGTGCGGGCTATGTTTTTTGTGTGCTTATAAGGCAAGCTAAAAAGTTTGTAGTGGATGTGTGAGTAAGTGTGTGTGTACAACGAAGTGCGCAGCTTAATTTCAAATGGCGAGGACAGCTGAATGAGTGGAAGTGGTTTGTGGTAAGTTTATTTTGCATTAATGTAGAATTTTTATCGCTCCCTAAGAACTTAATAATTGAGATAAGAACTATTTAAGCTTTCTTAGCACAATGTTTAATGTCTGATGGGGTATTTACATATATGCAGATATGTGCACGCCAACATACATTATGTATGCAGAAGCAAATTTGGTTTTGTTTTTATGCTAATTGGAACCTCGTTGCCGAAGTTTAAGTGAAATGCGAAAATTCTATAATGTGCAGTTATATTCTTGATTTGACTGGAAATTTGACGGGGAGTTTCAGATTTTTTAATATTTGCTTGAGATATCTACATTTGTATAATATGTGTATGCAATTCCAAAACTATAAATTTAAAAAAAAAGTTGAATGCAAAAAAAAAAAAATTACTTTTCACAAAAGCCTATTTTAATTAATATTATTTAAAAAAATTTTAATTTAGAAAAAATTAAAAACATTTTTTGTAATATTTTGAGATTTGGTTGCGAATTATTAATATTTTTGAAAAAATACTTAGTTATGAGGTTACCGCCCGTTTGAAATTATGTATTATATAATAAATTATATTAACAAATTATTGTAATATGAATATTTAACAAAGTTTTCAAATGAAAATATTGCAGAGAATGATTGCCGGTTGTTTTTTTTTTGTATACTAAATTAAATTGTTTCAATTAAAGTAACATAGATGTAGTGCACTATTGCCATTAAAATTAACTTGTCGATTTATTCTATACGTAATATTTGTGAGAGGGTTATCATTTGATAAAAGCTTTTATTCGAAAAAAAAAAAAAAATATTTTAACAATAAATTTTTGTAATATGTGTATTAATATAAAGATAAGCATTTAAAAAACATATTTCAGGAAAGAGTTGCCGACTATTTATTTTTTCATCATTTTAAAGTGTTTATATAAAAGAAAAACTACACTATAGGTATCAAACTGGGTTTTTCTGAGAAGGGTTACCAACTGCTTAAAAGTTTTCATTAAATAAAATTGATAAAGTTATCAGCGGCTTTTTTTAAGTATGGATATTAAACTAAATAAGCTTTAAAAGCTAGAAATTGAAAATAGTTCTGAGCAGGGTTACCATCTTTCTATTATTTTTCTACTAAACTAAATCCTTCTTATAAAAGATTACGCTATAGATATCAAATTGAACTAGTTTTATTGAAATGTTCTATAGGTGATGTTTTTCAAAAGGGTTACCATCTATTTAAAAATTGTATTCCATAAAATGGAACCTTACATATATATTATTAAAATATGGTTATAAAAACTCTTTAAAACACTTTTAAATATTTGACAGTAACAGACAGCCGGCTGTTCAATTTTTCTTTAATTGTTAATATAAAAGAAATATGTAAATATGGTCCTAAGGGCATCAAAATGAAACGATTTGATAAAATTGATTTATAGAAAACATTTTTGTGATGAGTAACAACTTCTTCAAGAATTTAATTTTAATTCTATAAAACTTAACAGAGTTAAAACAAAGCTTACAATATAATTTTATTAAAATATTTGAGAAAGGAGTTGCCAGATGTATGACATTTAAAAATAAAAATAATTGATGAGGTAAAAGACGCAACAAAGTAAAAAGTTTAGGAAATCTTTATTTACAAAGGATTTTTTAGAAGAGTTGCCACTTATTAATTTTTTAATTAAGTTAAATGATGAACAAAAAAATGATGACAGTATAGGAGTCAAACTATAACGATTTGAAATAGATTCTTGCCATATTTGTTTTTGAGCAGAGTTGCCACCTGTTTATAAAATCTATTGTAAAATTTACATTTTTATTCCGAAAATTAATATATGCCTGTTACTTTGTTTTCACGAAAAAACATATATACTTAAATTAATCGCATAAATATATAAAGCTCCGTAATACAGGAATCCAGCAAATTAATTCAATAGAAATATTAGTATACCTTTTTAAAATAGTCTAACTTTCTGTGGATCGCAGCAATTGAAACATGGGGGGCTGCTTAGATAGACATTTTCATCTGAAAAGTTATTAATGCCTCAACCATTTCAATCCAACCGAGGGTCAATCCGAATATTACTCTGCTAGCTCTTTATAGATACATACATATGTATGTATGTATATAACTTGGGATAGCTTTATCACGTGTGTACATATATATATTCCACTTTCGAGTTTACTTATGTATATTGTGGTGCCTCAATGATATAATGTCATTAGACTACGAAAGTGCAATTAAATATAAAAAATGGTAAATTACCCATCAAATAATAACGAACAGCGAAAATAACAAATATAAAGTTATAACGCTCGGATCACATGACAATTAACGAAACTGATTTATCATTAAGAGAACGATAAAAGAGACAACGAAAAATAAAAATAATAGAAATCTTAATGAAAGGCGAAGTTATTAAATAGAAAAAAATCAAACAAACTTTGGTATAATATCATTTACAAAGAAGCATTTAATAATTAATGTGAACGAAGCAAAAATTAAAAAGAAAGATTAATTGTCAATGATGTGTGGGTGTTTTGTGCTTATATTGTGAGTGTGTATATTTGAATATTAGTCAATTTCTATGTAATTATATAATGAAAAAATATTAAGCTTCGCTTCATTGTTCGTTTTGATTGATATGGATTTTTGTTGTTTAATATATTTTTTGAATAAATATTTTGGGCTTTATAAGATGATTGTTCCAATAATCGAAGAATTTTTAGGAGTAATTTTTGTAACAAATATAAAAAAGCCAGAAATATATTTGGAACCTTTAACATACTTTTAGATAATTAAAGGAAATACGAGTATATTTGAAAAAAAAGCAGTAGCATTTCCGTCTGTTCTTCCCAATTAACATTTACGGTGAAATTCTTCATAATCGGACACCCAACGTGGCAGTGCTTTTGTCCGGCTAAGGAAGTTGTCCACTTATGGGGGCGTGGCAAAAACCGTATGTTGAAAATACATTCTTACAGTCAAAAGTTGTAATTCAAAATTATATTTGTACTGAATAAATATATGCCAGCCAGTGTTAGCCAAGGATGAATGAATGGTAATTG
Source organism: Bactrocera zonata (assembly GCA_037783105.1). NCBI lineage: Eukaryota > Metazoa > Arthropoda > Insecta > Diptera > Tephritidae > Bactrocera > Bactrocera zonata. Next base: position 761,016 of record JBAWJQ010000144.1, on the reverse strand, counting down.
TCCTAGTAATTTCCATTGTGCCATGGCGAACCAAACTGCGCCAGTGCAAAGTCGCAAAACACCAAAAAATTATAAACATTTGAAGCATTAGGCACTATAAATTGTCCACAGTTCTCCTGACAATTTTTATGAAATATTGTCCGTTGTCAGAGATTTTTTGAACGAAAGATTACCGAAACACCGATAACACGGACAGTTAGAACGTACTCGGGTTATACATAGGAACTGGTTTTGTCACTGTATACAAGATCTTAATAAAATTAATTAGATCTTCCTTTTTCTTATAGGGCTTAGTGCTCATGGAAAAGCTTAGAAAATGTACGTCATTAAGGCTTTGAAAATGATAAAAATTAAAGAAATTCATAGTAAATAAAATAAATTTTTTGTCATGAAATTCGGTGGAAACTTTCCTTCTTATGTCTCTAAAATATTTTTTTTTCTTATATTGGCAAGATACCGAAAAAACTATAATTTTCAGTAAAAAATTCTCAAGTCACATTTTTTTTAATTGCTTACTCCCTTATAGATATTATCTCGATATTAACTCTTTGTAGCAGGAAATGCTTTAGAAATTATGTTTCTATTCCTATTCAATGAGAGCTTCTCAGCTTCCTATATTTAAGGTACCATTTCAAACTAGCATGACCACCCTGCGCATTGGCGCATCCAGCTCCCGGTCCAGCGGGTGGTTTGTTGTTGCTTGTCTCCGCTTTTCCTTCTCCTGTTACGCTCACACCCGGTTCCGTTCCGTGGAGATTTGCCTGCTTTCAAGCAGCTGAGCCTGCTAGAAGGGGTTGAGGTGGGATCGTCGGCTTTTCGACTCTCCTCTGACGAAAGAACCTCTAACAAACTAAACTTTGCAGTCTGTTTGTTGTCGGCTTGGCTGCTTTTTTACACTAGTGCCACTATTTTCATATATGTATGCTAAATTTGTGTCGAGGAAAGTCAATATAATTGTACGTGTTGTAAGTAAGGAAATTGATTATTGAAAGCTTTCGGAAGAAACTTTTTATAATTTTTTCTTTTTACGAACCTCTATGAAATCATCGTCTGCTGCTTCGTTCGCCAAGAAGTTCCGTAAAGTTTCCACATGTTTATAAAGGCCCTTTGCTTTCAAATTAATATGACTCTCATCCACTTCTTGTAACTTGAAGATCATTTCGCTTAAATGTTCTTTGATAAACTGCAAAACCATAAGCGTATGCTCAGAGGCTTCCGAGTTCTTCTGACGTTCAGTGTCTAACTTTCAAGCCGGACATGTTCTATGAAACATTAATGAATCTGTTATCTCAAATTTTAAGACAGGACAGAATGGGCCCCGCATCTATTAAGGTTAAGTTGGGCTAAGCCGGTAGGCCAAAAAGCCACGCATAGACCAGTGTATGTCCTTTGCGATACCAGATAGAGTTCAGTTCCTCGGTCCAAGATACGTAGTCATCCCTCAGGATGCCTGCTCATGACGCGAATTTTAACAGATTCTGCGGCCTTACTATCGACACCTCCTTCAGTGCACCATATCGTGGAGATAAATACTAGTAACAACAGAATTCACAGAGAAATTCAAAGGACAATAGGTATATATTCAACAGCCATAATGAAAAGAACCGGTCATTGGTTCATATGACCATGAATGAGAAGTCAGAGCAATAACTAAATATATCTTTGGCTGCTGTTGTTGTTTTTTGTTCCGAATTTCTGTATCGCATGAGCTTCGGCTCAATAATGCGAGTTTTAAAATCTCTGTCTATAAATGCGAAAACAAAGGCCCGCCAGGCCAGAGCCACATGACGTGGTCTAACCATGATGATCTCCAAAGGCCGCTGTAGGGAATTCTCTCTTCGAATACAGATGAAATTACTCCAAAAATGAACCGAAGAAGTGCTCTATATATTGATAGCTTCTTATAAATCAACTATTGAAAGGTTTTGAATTTCCTCCTCAGTCTATAATTTTATTACCCTCGTTAATTATTATAATGAAATTGAAATTATTAGAAATATACGATGTTGCAAAAAAGTATGGACGTCAGCATCTTATAGCTTGTTTTTACTTTTTTTTCTATTTTTTAACCTTTTACCGCTTTTGAAAACAAAACAAAATCATCAAGTCACGTCAACTGTTAATTCTACGGAAACTTAACCAAGCACGACAAGGCGCTTACCAGAATGTGGCAATAAATCAACTTTGAAGTGAGAATTGAGTGAACGTGATTTTTTCTAAAAAGTTGCGAATCTCCGATCGATATTGTGTGAAGCGAAAAAATGTAAAGAACAATAAAATGCAAATATATATGTATACAGTTACATACGTTGGAGATATTTGCATACATATATGTATATCAGATGTTTACTTAATAACACGAGAACATGTGATGGGTTTTTACCCGTTTAACACTAAGTAAACTGCTAAGTACAAGTATACGAGTATATAAATATGTATGTACATATGTATGTCAATGAAAAAATCGCTTAAATTCATTGTTATTGTTTACTTAGTAATTTTGTTGCATTTTTTTTAATATTATTTTTGGATATATGCTTTATCACTACCCTAAACCAGGGAAAGACTTTTAAGAAATAAATTTTTTATATCTGTTAATTACCAGCTCGGTCCCAATGCCATCAAAATATAGCATACACCCACTAGTGTACCCTCAACCACTTGCTCTTAGCTTTCCCAAGTCTGATCATCATTCACTAAGCAATCAGCAAGGTTGTTTGTTATCCTGACATAGCCCATCCGGCGGCACTGTATCCTATTATCAAGTGAATTTGTTGCCTTTAAGCGAGCATTACCGTCGGCCTCTGCCGCACATGCTCGCACGTCCATAAATTGAATGCATTCTTTTAATATGGTCGGCGTTAAAAATTGCACTTCCGCATAACCCTCTTGTGTATTTACTTATCCTCTAAACACCACTCACCGCTCGGTTATATTCTTTGCATTCCATCAATTCGCCGCTTCGCATACAGAACTTTATCCTCACCACAACAACCATCAATGCAACGCCCTTACCATCTTCTCCCCAGAAAGAAATAAAAAAAAAACAAAACAACAACATTAACAACCAGCTCTTATGCGCACCGGCAAGTAGTCTGCCATTTTATATGGCCTCAATAAAGCATAAGACGGCGCTGGCGCTGGCGAAGGCGTAGAAGGGTAAATAAGCAACAAGTGTTTGCGTGCCGCCAAAAATGAACCACAACAACCGATATGCCAACAAAAATAATGACAACAATACGAGCGGTAATGCGGCAACGAGGCAAAATAACGACAGGCAAAAGCAGCAGCAGCAACAATTGTTGTGTTGCGCCAAAACTTGTATTGAGGAGTGCTCGCTTCGAGCATGTTCGATGGTGATGTGATACTTTTTCAAAGCTGTAAAGGGACGGAGAGACCCCTCATGAAACATTTGTTTTATGTTCTCTGTCAGTACTAAAGCTCAAAGCCAACATTCGGTATTTTTATATTAATTCAAATGTAAGTGCATTAGAATTTCGAAATGTATATTTTTGTCTGTTGGGGGTTCCAATTTAACTCCATTTTTATATTAATCCCAAATTTAGTTATAACTTATTGCTCCGTTTCTTTATTATCCCTGCAATCAGTCAAACAATTTTGGCTGAGATTGAATTTTTAAGTTGATTCGTAAGTCGGCAATAATTATATATACCGATTGCGGCCGAATTGGACTCCAATCGAGCTTTTCGAAGGATTTCTCAAAGTCTGCTGACATTAGTGATGTATGTCGCATTTTATATTTTGGCATATGACAACTTTGTCTAGGGAATTCACAGCTTTATCGTATAATTTAACATTTTTGATAGAGTTATATTTTTGTTGTTTATAGTAACTTAAAATGTTCATCTCGACCAAAAATGAAATTAAATCGCCAATATTTTCGCACGATGAAAGGAGAATATTTGGAAAACAAAAAGCGTTTTTTTTTTTTACTAAAATGTTTCAGACAAACTGCTTTTAAGGAATTTCATAATAAATCTTATTTTACTTCACCCATATCTGTCAGGTTGGCAATTTCTATACTCATGTTGTTACAGAATATATAGTTTTGTTCCCCTAACGGTTGAATGATAAGGATGAAGAGACGAGTTGAAATCCGGGTGACTCTCAGTCTGTCCGTCCGTGCAAGCTGTAACTTGAGTAAAAAAGAGAAAAGTAAAAAGATATCTGGCAAAGAAAAATTATGAGATGGCAGATAGGCGTAATGGGACCACTGGCATGCTCATAAAACTCCGTTAATCGGAAACTTATAAAGTGACATAACTAATTTAAGATATAGAACTCTAAGTTGGAACAGAGAGTTTTGAAAAAGTGGGAGTGGCCCCACAATTTTATATACCATCCGATTCTTTCCTTTCCAGATCAAGCAAATTACTAAGCAATTGAAATAACGGGATACAATTTTGCACGAATAATGCTTTTAAAGTATACCATTCTATAGCAAAAAATTGTCCAACTCCAAAAACTGTTGAAGCCACTGAGTACCGAATATTTTGGACCCCAGCAGATTTAAAATTGAAATCCAGAAATAATCGTTTCCCGATAGTAGTGTGTCTGCTTCCTACAAATGGGTTGGATGGAGTCAATACTTCCTGTAGCCCACACATACCTAATATATAACTAAGAGGTATTACATACCTGAAGGTACTTCCCTGGCTATAATTCTAGAAAGTTGCAAGAGTATAAAATGTTCGGTTATACCCGAACTTAGTTTTTCCTTCTTTTTTTTGGTTTTTTTTTTTGTTTACTTTTACTTTCCTTTGAAGTGAAGTATGAAAGCTATCTTTAACTATTATAAGAATTCCGAAACAATGTATGGAAATGGCGATTCTTCGTGTATACCCTGATGTGTGATGATATTTGCTAATTATGTTCTGGATGAAATGTTCGAATATTCCGTCAATTTGTTTCATATTTTTCTATTGCAAGTTTGATATCGTATCGGATGTCGTATTCCCTCACAGAACTGTGATCTTTTCCAATTGGATCAAGCGTAATTTGTACAAATAATTTGTCTACAAAGGTACTTAGTAGTTTTTTCTTTACTTGTCGATTCGATTATATATTTTCTATAAAAAAATTAAATAAATTAGTGCAATTAAAGTATATAAAGAAGAAAAATATTTACACCGAAGTCACATTATTCAGTAAAGCAGCTAAACCCGCTACCGAAACACACAACACTGTCGGCACGAACAGCGCAACAAGTTCGACCGGCCGACACGCAACATGTTCGTGCGGCGAATTCGAAAGGTGGAAATGTGGGAAAATTGTTGGAGCTCAACGACACCGGTGGCACATTAGTAACTGCCAACGAAAGTCAGTAATGCAATCACAGTCGCCGGAAAACCGCCGAAGGTGATGGAGTGCGAAGCGGACAAAAGTTAGAAGTGACGTTGAAACGCAAGCAAAACAAAACTTGAGTGACGGTGTGCAGAAAAAGCGGTTTTACACTGGAATTTAGTGCGTACCCAAAAGCAAGTGGATATTCATGCTTGCAATAACCACACATATACATACATACATACGCGTGTAGTGTGATAGTGCGAAACATAGAAAAGTTAAAATAACAAAAAAAAAATAAAAAGTGGAAAAATAGTAACAAAAATACACAAAGTGCTTGCGCGCGTGTGTTTGTGTGTAAGTAAATGTCGCTGACGAAAAAGGAAGCGGAAAAGAAAGCGGACGCCACAAAGCAGCGCTTTCGCCAACTGTAAGAAAGAAAGAAAGAAAAAAAAAATATTTACAAAAATTCATACAAACGAGTGTGCGATTTTTTTTTTGTGTCAAAAAACCAGGGGAACAGGATGATTTCGAGGTAAAAATTGTGCGAAATAAAGTAAGTGTGCAGCTTAGGTGTGTAAGTGTGTGCGTGCGAAAGTGATAAAAGTGGAAAATATTCAAAATATAAATATTACATGTGAGCTTGTGCGCAATGAAAAAATTGTTTGTTTGTTATGTTGTTGTGCAAAAAGTACGGCGAAAGGATGCAGCGTTGATTTTGTTTACGATTTTCGTCGGCAAGTGTTTGGCGGTTCAGAAATGTGCAATGATTTTGAGTTTTTCATGAGTTTATTGAGGAGCAAAAATTTCACAAATAATTAAAAAATTAAAATAAAAATTAAATTCCAAAGAATTTAAAAAAAATTTAAAGAAGAAAATAAAATTGAAACGTATTAAAAAAAAAAAATAAATAAAAATAATAAAAAAAAAAATTATAATAACAGTAAATAAAAAATGCAAAAAAAAATCAGAATTTTATTTTGACAAATAACCGTTATCTATAACGCTCGTACAACTAGTTGAAATAAATATACATATATACAAAGCGGAAAAAGCAATTATCGTCATTTGCGTTTAAAAACTCAGATTAAAAATTGTGAGAGCACAACACTTACATTTAATTGTTATATACTTGTACTATGTACCATATAATATACCTATATACATATATTCCGCGTATGTATGTTTGTCCCGCAGCATTTAGCCCATATACTAGCCCATTGTCTTTCGCCATTGTCAGCATCAATTTATTTTTTGCTATTGTTGTTTTTTGTGCTTTTTTTGCTTACTGCTAACGCTGTGGCTGGCACGCAAGGTGAAAGTTAAAATGCAATAAAATTAACGACGCCGCAAAAGCACAACAAATTCTCAACTGTGCTGTGCTGTACCAACAATGCCAGTGATTCTTAATGATTTTTTACGTGGCTGTTGGGAAAAAAAGTTATACACGCTGGCCTCCAGCTGCCTCAAGCAGCAGTCTGCCTGCGGCGTTAAAGTGCTTAAGGCAACGTATCACCGCTTACATATAAATTTCTTAACCAAGCTTGGCGCAAAGCTAAAATTAGAAAAGAATTCTATGCTTCATCGCTGTCATGGGCTGTCGCGCAGCTTCAGAACCGCTTCAAAATCGCGCGCTAGACGCAATACCCTTCAGTTCGATATTTTAGAAACTTCTTTTTGTGTGCTCAAGCAAAAGCGTTAGAATTATGAGCATCTACATACCAGTTTACATACACACACATATATATATACCCATGTCGAGTTATATGTAAATTGTCGCCGCACAATGAGGCCAAGCTGTGCAATCCACCAGCAAACTTCAAATATCAAGCAGCTAACTCGTTTAAGCCAACTCAGCCGCTGTCGCAGCCTCAGCCCCAGCCCCGGTCCTGTCTTTGAAAACCAGTTTCGTGTTGTTTGTGTGCCGCTGCCCAAACCTATTGACTGCTTCCATTTGCCTCATGTACACATACATACCCATTCATATATAGAAGTACATATCTGTCTGATCTTTTTCTATCTTATTCCCGATTTTTCTTTTAACTTCATTTCATGTCTTCTTAACTTTCTTACTTTCGTATTTGTCCGCTGTCACTGACGTGTGCGATGGCGCTGATAACCAGCGATTCGGCGATTTGCTTTTTGTTTCAACACATTTGTGGAAGCGCCAAGATTTGGTGCGGCGTAGGTGCCTAGCGCTTTTGCGTGAGTTAGCCAAGTGATTAGCAACTGGTTTTTGTGCTAAAAACACATGAAAACAACAAAACGCATAAAAATTGTGATAAATTTGAAGAAGTGTAAATTTTATCTGTGTCATCTCTTTAGTCGAAGTTCTTTCGTTGCTTTGCATGTGATTAGAATATGAGTAAGAGCTGTTTTCAGCATTGAAATTTTTTTGTTTTTGCTTTTTATTTTTCAAATGTGCTAAATTGTTTTTATCTTCTGCGAAATGAGATATTGTGAAGAACTGGTTACTAAAAGCCGGTTGTGCTATTTTCTAGACGAATTTTTATTTTGTAATGTAAAAGCTTTATTAATTTGCAGTTTTTTGGGAGGAATTTTTGTTTAAGTATGCAAAATAACTGTTCTTTATGAAACATTTTCAATTTTCAGGCATGCTTGTTTATGTGAAGTTTTAGGCAAAACCAAAAATTTCAACATAACCTCTAAATAGAGTCATAGAGCAAGCCTTAATTAATAGCTGGGCATATCTAATGATATTGACAAAAGCTTTCTCCAGAATTTAGTCTAGAATATAGAAGGAAAATTGTCGAATTTCTGTCAAAAATCGAAAAATGACAGTTAACAATAGCCCTTTTGTTATAGGTAACAACACCGTAAAACTTGGTATAAATTTTAAGGATTTAAAATTTTTCTTTAAATCCGCATAAAATCTCTAAAGTCGCTGGGTTTCGGAAGGAAATCAAGGTTAGGAAATATCTTTAGAGCTTCTTAGACCACACACTAGGAGAGTGAGTGATTCATAACAAATGGCGACCGGGTCAACTCAAGTACCGCAACTCAATAATTTTTCCCAAAATAGTGACTTTATATGAGCCGAATGCTGAAAGTTGAAATTCTATTCCATAATGACTTTACTTCAAAAATTGTGATTTTGAGAGACAAGATCCCTCGACTCTTAAACACAAGTCTTCTATTTCGTAAGAGTTTGTGACATAGAGTGATTTTCCTTTCAAAACAGCACATCTGTATTTTCTTTTAGTTCGATAAGAGTTATGGTCGAGTTCATTACTCTGTTTGTAAGATGGGGTTTGTCTCAAGTAATCCAAAAACATATTGAATCTAAATTATTTCTTGTCTTTTCGTGCGTTTTTTTTTTAACAAAATTTGAACGTTTGTTTTGCAAATTTCTGGGCAATCCAAAATCAGGTGTTCTGGGGTTTCCTGTTCCATGTCGCAGAACCGACAATTTTCGCAAAAGACTATACCCATGTTGGACAAGTGCTTCGTGAGCCTGCAGAGCTCTGTATAGGTCACGACAAGGAAGCGGAATTTGCCTCGTGGAAGGCTGATAATTTCCATAAATCTTGCGAGGTTGTACACTCTTAGAAGCAGCTTGGTATGGCGCATTCCTGCTGCCTGCTGTCAGTACTGTTCTCTTCCCACTATCTCTTCCGTGCGGAGGAGCTCCTTAAGAGTGTCGGACCCCGAACACTAGTATTATTCAAAGTATTACCCATCTGAGGTTATAACATTTCCAATCTTTCTAGTAATGAATCGATTCTGTCCCTTCTATGAGCTGTCACGGCTGGGCGGCCAAGAATGAATCGAGCCAATTTTTGATACTCTTTTCTGTTGTGAATGGTATTCCACTGAGGGCGTTATTCTTCGTACAGAACAAATGTTAATTAGAAGGGATAGATCAGATTATATAAAGCGGGTGAGGCAAAACTGCTCAGTCGCTGTTTTCTAAACAGTTTTTAGTGGGTCTTACAACATGATACTGTGCGTTGTCGAGATTGGAAATTGATTGTCTCGTGTGCATTCGGAAATTCTTTGCATTTTTGAGCAATTGCTCGCCTCAGTTTAATAAGTTGTGGTCAATAGCGCTTCTCATGAATGGTTTCACTCGGTTTTAGATGCTCATAATACAGCATGTCCTTTTACAAATACATAGCTTTACCTTGGTATCATGGATGCTCGGATCTGATTTGACTGCTTGACCTGGTTTCAAATGTGATCTTTTGCGATTAAAATAGTCGCAATGGATCATTACCCATCACAATCCGATGCAAAATCGCACAGTATTTCTGACATACAAAATCATGCTTCACTGTCTCTTCACTTCAATTCATATGCCAAGCAGTTTTCTTGTTTTTGACTGTAACCCGTTGCTTTGGAACGTTTTGAGATGACTGCTTGAGTGAGTTCTAAAGATTCATTGAGCTCGGGATGCGATTTTGCTCGAAGAGCTCTTATAACTTTTTATTGAGTTAAATACAATCCATATTATGGAATAAAAATTCATTTGGATACGAGTACATATATATTTTTCTGCTTTCCACTTACTTTCATTGTAATTCTCAACTAGCTTTTTTGTGCTGCTGAGGCTTAAGTTTCTTTGTGTTTTATTGCAAGGCTTTTGAAATATAAACTTCCCAGTTCATTTCTTTTCAAAATCTCAACTATATTAGTATACGTTCAAAAGCGTGTAATTAAAGAAATATTTCAGAATACATAATGTATCATTAGTAGTTTACGGCAGAAGTCGCAAAAGATACGACAAAGCATGACAACGTCTCTGAGGGCCCTACAAGTACATTCATCAAACGCATCTTGATTGTTGATCGAAACTATCCAACAACGAATGACATGACAAAAAGTCCGGGTCAAATTCCATCAGATGGTATATATATATTTATATTTTATATATTTTAACGTAATTAATTTATGTAATGTAAGAGGTTTTCTTTTCAGTCCGGGTCAAATTTGATCAGACATTATATTATTTTTTTTTTTTAATTTTTGGTAGTATAAAGTAATTGATTTTTAAATGTCATTTTAAATTCATATTATTTTCATACTTTATTCAAGTTCTATTCACTTTAAAATTGCAATTACTTAACAGACTCGCCCCCTAGCCAAAAAGTTGAACTTAACAATGGCAATAAAGTGAGAAAATCTCTACAATACAACTTTACGCTTTCGAGCTGGTACGAAGCGGACAACCGACCGACTACAGAGCGCATTAAAAACTTCTACGATTTCGCCAACAACACCAACAACAACTCCATTATTAGTGAATAGTTTCATCCTCATAAACTTTGCCAAGCATTTCACGATTGCTTGCGATATTTTTTATGCATTATTGTGCAAATGATGTCGCCAACATAACTACTACCATAGGTACAAGCACTCGGATACAAGCAGACATACGGGTGTAGGTACATAAATTATGTCAGCATTGGTTGGCATTCAAATGAGCGATTCTAACTGCTGCTGCTGTTGCCACTTTTTCCACTGCAACATTTCACTGTTTACGCCGCTGCCATCTTGTTTACTTATAAATAACTATTCGCAGCGTTGTTGCTGTTGCTGTTACCGTTCACAGCCTTGTTGCATGGCAGCGCCGCATCATTCAGAATTTGAAGTGCGCACGTCTCAGACATTTTGCTAAACATGTTTTATAGCGCTTTTAAGTATTCTCGCAATTTACACCCTATCCCCCCTCCAACGCCAGTTTTTGCTTAGCGCATCTTCACAGCATCTCAAGTTGCGTGCGAAAATCTGGTCGAAATCCGCTCGCTACGCGCGTTTTACATATTGCCTGACGCTTCCACGAGCGAAATTATGTGCTTTTGGCACGTTCGTTGCAAGCAAAAACCATAGCTTCAGCGTGTCAACGACTACAACTGCAACAACAGCTAGTGCATATTTTAAGTACGCAACAAATAATTAAAGCTGTGGAAAACGGAAAACTGTTTTTAGTTGGATGTGCTGAATGTGCGAGCCCCGTTCGCTGCAGCGTCTGCCACTCAGTTGCTTCCGTTTCGCTTTTTTAGTTTGTGCGTTTCGTGATTTTCTTACTTCGAAAGTCATTTTCTTCCGCTTATCAAAAGTTTTAAATCTGTTGTTAGCCAACGCGCTCGCTTCGTAAGTCCGTCAATCACTCAGTTCTTTAGTCAGTCAACTGATTTTATGACTTCCTCTTGACTCAATTTTTTTTTTGTTGCTATCGCTTTGCGTAAAAAATGTGATAAGCAGTTTTTGAGGGAAGTGAGTGCAGTTAATGAATGTTTAGAGTTTCAGACGAAGACAATAAATAAAGGTACGTGCAACTCACGCTGAAAAAAAAGCTACGTTTTTATAAGGCGCAAAATTGTCTATTTGATTATACATAAAACATATCTTCTTCTGCTTAACTGGAGTAGATAGCACTAACGCTATTCTTTTCGCTATTTGGCGCCAATCTGAAATACGAAATGCAGACCGGTCCTTCTCCACCTGGTCTTTCCAAGGGAGTGGAAGTCTTCCTTTTCCTCTGCATCCCCCCGGCGGCCATTGCGTGGAATACTTTCAGAGCTGTAATATTCCATACGTCCATACGTCCATACGTACGACATGATCTAGCCAGCGTAGCCGCTGTCTTTTAAATCGCTGAATTACAGTTATGCAAATGTCGTCGTATATCTCATACAAGACCAAAAATTTTTCGCTGAACCTTTCTCTCGAAAACTCGTAACGTCAACTCATCAGATGTTGTCATCGTCCATGCCTCTGCATCACATAGCAGGACGGGAATGAGTGAGTTGTAGAGTCTGGTCTTTGTTCGTCGAGAGAGAAATTTACTTTTTAATTGACTACTCAGTCCGAAGTAGCACCTCTTGGCAAGAGTTATTCTGCGTTGGATTTCGAGGCTGACGTTCTTGTTTGAGTTATATCTGGTCTTAAGAAAAGATAGACACAATTATCTAAGACTTTGAAGTTATGACAGTCATCAGTGATATCAATTTCATCGGCATACGCCAACAGCTGTACACTCTTACAGAAGATTGTACCTCCTCGATTAAGTTCTGCAGCTCGAACTATTTTCTCCAGCAGTAGATAGCAGAAATCGCATGACAGGGAGCCGCTTTGTCTGAAACCCCGTTTGATATCAAACGGCTCGGAGAGGTCCTTCCTGATTATGATGGAGCTTTTGGTATTACTCAACGTCTGTTTACATAGCCATATTAGTTTTACGGGGATACCAAATTCAAACATTGCACCACAAAGGCAGGTTAGAAATCGATGAAAAGGTGGTGTGTGTCGATTTTCCTTTCACAGGTCTTTTCCAAGATTTGGCGCATGGTTAAAATCTAAAGCCACACTAATAGGGTCCAATCAGTTCGTTGACTGCGAGCTTTAATCTTTCACACAATACGCTCGATAGAATCTTATATGCGATGTTTAGGAGACTTATCCCACGGTAGTTAGCGCAGATTGTGGGGTCTTCACACTTAAATTCCAATCGTTGGACTTTCGTCCGACCATATTTTACAAAGAATCTTAAGCATGCTTCTTATTAGTTATTTACCGCCGTGTTTGAATAGCTCGGCCGGCAATCCATCGGCCTCCGCCGCTTTGTTGTTCTTAAGACGGGTAATTGCTATTCAAACTTTTTCATGGTCGGGTAATTGAGCGTCTGTTCCATCGATTGGGGAATCAGGTTCGCCTTCTCCTGGTGTTGTACGTTCACTGCCATTCAGCAGGCTGGAGAAGTGTTCCCTCCATAATGTAAGTATGCTTTGGGCATCGGTGACTAGATCACCTCTGGGGGTTTGTATTCAGCTCAAAGAAATATTTTATAATGTTTCATGAACTACAAAATACTTACAAAACTCTCTATTAGAATTGGGTTTCAGAGACTTGAAATGTTTGATATCGTCAAGATCTAATCAAAATTTCTTGTTTCAAAGAACTTTTGGAAACAACTAGGGTAACATGTAATGCTACGTCTATTACCCCGCTCCAAGAGCTTTATGTTAATATGCCACTTAAAATCATTATTGTTTTAGAAGTAGTAGTAACAAAGTCTGCTCACTCTAGACGATCTTTGGCTGATACTAAATTAATGAATTTGGATCACTCCTCTAAATATTATATATAATGGTGAAACCATACCCGGGGCAAAGAACAAATGCATTGACCGTCAGCAGCACTGATAGTTGGCTGTAAAATCAATTTGTGAAAAAACCGTAAAAGACAAGTAAAAAGAATACAAGCGCCGGCTAAGAAGAATGAGGGCCATGGTGAACAAAAAAGTCGCCAACGCTGCAAAAACAACAATACCAAGGCAAAAATATTTATTTATATATTAACTAAATATGAATAGAAATGTCATACGTACATATGTACGATTGTATGTAAAAATAGAATATTCAAACAAGAGACAGAAACAACTGTCGATGTAGTTGTGGAATGGCGTAGAATGCGCTTGAACAGAAAAATGTTGCTGACTAGAATTTAAATGCCAAGTCAGGCACAACGAATTTGGTTGGCAGCGGCGGCGGCGATGGCGTTCACGCGAGACTCATGTTGCCTATATGTAGCTGGGGAGCGGTGGGGTAGGGCGCACAGCCAATTGACGTTGCCAACTTTAAGTAAACAGGTAAATCATTTACGGTATACGCTGAGCGCAGGCGCAAACGTTGACTCGAGAGTGAGTCGGCAGCTTGTTGCTGGCAGCGCAACAGCTGAAATCAGCGTCAGTCACCGACTATTGCCGGTTTGCCGGCCGCGCACAGCACAATCAGGAGAAAAATAATTGTTAATTGAGTGCAAAGCGAGAGTGATTGTTTGAGGAGAGCGTAAAGAGCATGAGAGAATTAAATATGTTTCAATTGATTAACGAGAGCAGTAACAAATGTTGAGAAGCAGAAACATATTTGAGTTACAATTGAGATCTAAAAACACGGTTATTTTGGTTTTTTCGCTTTCAAGAAGAATCAAGAAGCTTTAAGGTTTTTTTTTTTACAAATATCTATATCATTGGCGTGATAAATATTGCTCGATTTTCATTTGTTGCTCCTACTAAGTTTTTTTTTGTAGTATTTTCGAGTTATAATAAATTTAGAGTCCCAACATAGCATAGAAGAGAGGTCCGTTGGTACATGGAAACTTTCCAAATAGAAGAAGAACGGAATTTTCCTAGACTTTAAGTGATTTAAAGTATTAATTTTTTATGTTTTGAGTTAGAAACATAACCTCATGTATTGTGTGCTATTGGACTAATTTCCTAACCAGGTGATCATTGCTTTAACTAATCAAAATAACAGCCGTAATTTTTGGATTGTGTCAACTAAAAATAATTTTTGTGTCAAAGAGCTTTGGTTCTAGAAAGCTATGTTCCTGACTTTGCTGACCTTTCTTGATATCTTATCATAATAATCGGTCCATGACCTCAACGGCTTCCTAGTATTGAAGATTTTGTCAATGAATTGATATCTTCTCATGATAATCGGTCCATAAGCTCAACGAGTGTCTAAGATTGAAGTTTTTGTCAATGAATTAGATGTTGCATCGGCATTATTAATGATCACATTCGTTCCCAGGACAGTCGTATCTACTTAACCGGAACGGATCTGGATTTTTATCCGGGTTAGGACAGTTATCTCGATAGAATTCGAACAACAACAACCATAGCCCGACATCAAACTAATTTTCGACATGATTTATTTGCCTCTCTTTCTGAGAATGCTTAATATTTACAAAGATATTTTGGATTTTTCATAATTTATATCTTTTGAGTGGAGTTTTCTCCGAAAGTACATAGACAGTTCCTTAGATTTTTCTCAACTGTAAAAACCGAGTTCTTCAAAGAAACTGACTTTCAAAATACAAACATTTCGTCCGATGTTTCAGGCCACTTCTAGGATTTTTGGCAATTACAAAGAAGCCGCACACATGGTTGTCCTGAAGCCATTTTCCGTTACTTTTGGTGCGAGAATCTGCCCTACGACCTAACCTAACCTAACTTTCAGGCAAATTCCCAGTGACTCTCGAACCAAAAATGCTGTTTAACTTACAGAATATCAATCGAATCGTCTTACAAAATATCAATCGAATTCTAATTAAAATATAACTTTCCTCTTTGAGATTATTTAGAATGCTTTCAGGCGCTCAAAGATATTAAGGTTTAAGTAAAGATCAGAATTCTCCAATTAATTAAAAGAAATCTCACATTGTGAATTTTTTCACACAACCTCTTCCTCCTTAGCAGCTACTTTTTGTCGAACCGCTGAGATCGGATCACTATAGCATATATGTATGTATGTAGCTGCCATACAAACTGATCGAACAAAATCAAGTTCGTGCAGGAAGTAAAGAATATTCTTCCTTCGGTGAAACCGAAATTAACGTGTTTTCTTATTTTTCCAAAAATTCTTTCTATATGTAACTTTCGCTCAATAATTTTCACTGAATATTTCTAACTCAATATAGACTCACTAATTCACCATATTCAATTATCAGCGGAAGACTGTTATATTTTTAACCAATTTTCGCGCTCTTTTGCCATTATTTAAGCAGCAAATATTCACTTACTTACAACAACAAGAAAATTGAAACATTTTGCGCTGCCAGCCATCCTTTCTTTTTTCAAAAAAAAAATATTTCAAAACAACAAATCGCCTTAAAACCGACAAAAATATCCAAGCGGCGGCCGCTGCTTTGAGTGAAAAGTTGTTGCATGAGCATAAATTAGCGCAAACCGCTAAATATGTATATTTATACACCAGCTCAGCGCTGCCATAAACGAAAGACTTCAATGTAACGGCGACGTTAACGTCCACTGTAACGCTGGCAGCGCTGTTAGCGTCATGAATCTGAGCAGCTGTGTGCGTGTGAGTGAGTGTGTGTGCTGTGTGAAAGGCAGTTTTAGCCAACTAAGCAACCAAGAAAGCAACGCACACAGGCGCTGCAAACACATACATACATGTTTATTTAAACGCACACACACATACACGCGCATGAAAGCGCGCTTACTTTTGTAGCCGCTGAAATCAAGCAAATGGTGGGTTGCCAGCTCAACACTGAGCCGAGGCAACTTTAGTTGGTGAGCAGACTTGTCGGTGTAGACAGTGTTCGGTCCACGGCAACCATAAAAAAAATTAAAAAAAAAAAAACAACAACAAAGCGAGACAGTGTTTAAAAGACGTGTGTGTGCGTTTATGCGCTGCATTTCTCTTATTAAATTCTTTTTGTGCGTACGTTTGTGGTTATTCTTTTGAAATTTTAAATTTTTTGAATAATTTAATAATAATTTCTTATAAAACCAGTGCAGAAATACCGTTTTTTGTTTGCTACAAAAAGCAGTTTGGAAAATATTGCCACCAAGTGTTGCAAGTGCATCAGTGCTTTACTAAAGAGGTGAAATTTTTATTTTTTTAATTTATTTATTACTAGCAGTGTAACAAGTTGGTGCTAAAATACATACATACATACATGCGCGCAAAGTGTTTTGCTTTTAATTTCGAATATTTTTCATCCTTTGCGCCGCAGCAGCAACAAGTGTTGTGTGTTTGCCAGGCCTTGCCGCCTGTTAGGTGCAGGCTACACAGGTGTTTAGGCGCAGCGCTGCATTTAGCTACCTGCCAAAACATATTAAACACACACATACATACATACATACATGCGCAGGACAGACAAATTTACTTGTCTGCGTTGAAATAAATATTCACTTGTGTTTGCCTTTTCCTGAAACCTGTTGACCTGCTTTGGTGTTTTTTGTTTGTTTTTGGCTGCGCATTGGTGCATTGATTTAATCGGTTCGTGTGCATGTGTTTGTACAATTAAGTGTTGCTGCTTTTACTCTTTTCCCCGCTCACCATTGCACATTTCTAATCCGCAAACACTCGCCGACAAATCCGTCACTTCGCATCATCTAAGCTTTTGTGCAAGCGCTGAGCGTCCGCATTAGAAGCGTTTCGAGTTCGAGTGCTGGCAATCAGGCGGAAAGCGCGAGTGTGTTCGCCGAGACGACTTGACTAACAGACTGGCTGATTAGTCGGTAAGTCAGCTAGTTAAGCGGCTTAGCGGCGTTAGCTAAAATTGTGGCAGATTTATGGATATAAGGATTTTGACCAACGCAAATACATGATTACTTACTTACATATGCATACATGGAAAGAGGTGAGTTAAATCATAAAATTGGAATATTAATTGACTAATAAATATATTTCTTTTTACAAATTCATAGTAGTGCTAATAGTGCTCAGGAATAAGAGTAAAAAAAATGTGGAGTGTATTTTATAATTGCCAGATTTTTTTAAATTTATATTTACATAATTTTAGATACGTATGTATGTATGTTTATGTATGTGAAATAATAAAATATAAATTTTAAAAATTGTTTACCAAAAATTGTGACTAATAAAATCGCTAAAAGATAAAAACTTAAAAAGTCGGTTGGCAACAAAATAAAAAATAAATAAAAATATTAAAAGTGTAAAAAATCTAAATGGTCCTCTGACACCAAATATCTCCATTCATTGAAGAAATATCAAAAAATAAAAAATCAATTTAATGTTTTTAAATAGTCAAACGCTTTAAAGAAGAGTTGTATTTCTTAAATAGTGTATTTCCGGAATATTTTATTATCGAAATAAAATGATTAGAGAGTTTTGAACTTTAGTTTAAGCAAACATTTCAAACCTATGCAAAGAAAAAGTTTAGTAACCTAAAAAATTGATATTCAGACCTCATGAACTCACGTTTAAACGTTTTTATTGTGGATCGATATCTACTTTTCGTACAAATAGCATTTTGACTTGACTTAAAATGAGACGAATGAATGCAGGGACTTGTGAAAAAGTTTTGAGATCATTATCGCAAATCTTCCATATTTACATATTGACCCCAAAAATATATTTTTCTTTATGAAAGAAGTAGTTTTCTCCCGTTTAAGTAATAAAGTCAATTCGAAGACGTTTTCGAAGCTTCCGGGAATAACGGTATTTTAAGTTTAACTAAATTTACCCTCCAGACTCGTAAAATATTTTTCCACGAAATGTTTTCTTTGTAGACTTCTAATAACACCGATGGTTCTTATCTTGGCAAAAAGGTCTACAGTCTACAAGTATATGGGGAAAAATCAAACTTTCGGGTTACATCTAATTTATGGCAATTCTTAACTAATGCGTTTAAATGGGTTCCCTTGAGCAAAAAACGTCCTATATTCAATCACTATAGAGGGTATATGAAGTTTACCACGATGTCTGAAACCACCAGAAGGAATAATCGAAAACCATATAAAATATTTATCTAAATGATCAGCGTGACGAGTTGAGTCAATTTCCATATCGGTCCGTCTGACTGTCTGCCTTTATATACATACACAAACTGGTCCTTCAGTTTTTTAGATATTGATTTGAAATTAGCATATATTCTTTTCTCCCTAAGAAGCTGTGTTACAGCTTACAAATTACGTTTTTTCTTGATTTTTTTCATATAAAAATGAAATATTTGATTTAAGTTTTTTATTTTTCCAAAGATACATACTTTTCAAAGATTTTGCGAAATTTCCAAAGGAAAATATTTAAACCTCAGCGAATACAATGTCATATCCGGTAATCCCTCAGTAAAGAGGACTCTCTGCGGCGATAGGAGTACTTCTAATTGGATTGTCAGAAGTAAAACGAAAAAAATCGGAGGTTTAAGTAAGCCAATTAATCAGATATTGGATGAAAAAAAAAGTGAATATGTATCTTTGGTTGACATTTTTTTAAGACAAATTTTGGCGAAAATTTCTCGACATCTTTTTAACTAGTTGAAGTTGAAAAAAAAAAATTGCAAACAATTTTATTAAACTGTCAACTTTGTAGAACACTAACGCTACAACAACAACATAGTATAGAGAAAAGCATGTGGCTATGTAGCAGCTGACCACGAATGCGCAACTATTCAAGGCTGTAACTCCAAGATTAGTACCCAAATCAATTTGGTTATTTGGGACAATATTCTTGAGAATCTAGGAAATTATATATGATATAAAAAAAAAATCGATTTTTTCAAGCCACGAAACCTATCTAACTCCTTGTAGAATGTCTAACACTATTTTCTTTCATGTAAAAAATAGCGGAAAGTCTCCGATATAAATCCTATATATCAATACAGCAAATATCAAAAGCTCAAAGAAAAATACAATTTCATAGAAAAAGGAAAAGATCTAATCTGCAATATAATGATAGTTGAGTTCTAAGGTTTAGATAAATTGCTTATACCGTCACCTAAAATGCAAAATAACGTCACATCACTTTTCATAAGTTTACTGACGAAATGAAAACGATTTATTTTAAACTAAATTTGAGTTTTGATTATATATTGGCTATATCTGACAGCGGAAGCTGAAGCTGTAAGCAATAAAAAACTCAATTTTGATTTTTTTGATGATACGTTGTTTCACATTTTAGGTGACGTTATAAAGAATATCAGATTTTTCAGAAAACTATACAATTTTAAATAAATTTAAATAAAGAACACTGATGTTCTTGGCTATTGCTTAATTGCAGAACACTATAATTAATAAAGATCCGCTTCTTCTATGTATGAGGCGAACTGAAAACCCTTTGATCGATTGTTTTAGATTTTATGTTTAACAATTTTTGAAAAAACCTGGCGAAAAACCTGAATGTGTTCTTAGCTAGATTTTTTCGTCGGCTTTAATTATGCAATGTAACAACAAAACTTCCTGCATGTTCAAAGCACACATATGCACCTCCCCATAAATATATTTATGCTTACAATGTATGAAAAAATAACGAAATAAGGACATGCATTGTTTTCAAATAGAAATGTCCAACGCAGAGCGCTCATTCATTGTGCTTTTATAAAAACGGCATTTCGCTACCAAACTATGTTGTTGTTGCCTGTGCTGCTGCTGTGGGCCCATAAAATTGTTGCTGCAACTGATAGCGTTGTTATGGGCCAGATAGATCCATATCCATATTTTGGGTAAGGCAGGTAACTTTGCCGCTACTATAAACAAAAACACAACAACAGTAGCGAAAGCAACAACTAAATATTGCACAGACTCACTATAAATAGCTGAATGCTAGCTGCCAAGGTATTGATGGCATTCTTCACTCGGGCATGACAGTTCCACTGCCATGCAGATGGACTTGTTGGGTTTTGGTATGTGTGTGCATATGTGTTTGTGAGTACTTGTGTATGTGTGCTTGTGATTGTGTGTGTATGTGTGGCGCTTTTCTGATATTGATAGCCAGTCAGTCGACTAACATAACAACCAGTCAGTTAGTCAGTCCGTCCGTCAGCCAGCGAACCTGTTTCTCTTCCACAGTGACAGCAGAGCATCCGCGCATCAGGTTGGATTTTGCTGCGCTGCTGCTGCTGTTGCTCTTCCGTCCTTTTGTTCGGCATTTTGTCTTGGCTGTTGCACCGCACACGTATTTATCGCTCCACATGCCACACAACATTCTGACACTTTGACAATACACAGCAATGTAATGGAGTTGTTTGTTGTTGAGCATTGTTGTATAGCGACACACACATATATCTACATTATATATTGCTCTATATATATATATATGTTTGCATGTGTGTGTGTGCCTGTGTTTGCAACTCCCACTTATTTTATCTGCCAGTTAGCACAATCCAGCGCTTGCTTGGCGCTGTTGTTGTTTGTGTTTACATCCTGTGCCATTACCGTGTCTTTTGTTGATGTCTAATAGAAGTTTAGTTTTTGCTGCGCTCTCGCTTCACGCTTCATTCTCATTTTACGGCGTTGTCATTCCTTGTAAGATTTCCAAAGGTTGGCGTTGCAGCAATATTTTTGTTGTAATGTTTTAGGTTTTTGTTGTAGTTTTTGTTGTTGTTTTTGTTGTAATGTTTTTTATTTTCCGTTTTCATTTTATCGTCAACTCTAAAGACATTCCATTTTATTCCCCTTGCTCTCCATTGAAGCAACTAATCCACCTTCCATTTTCCATTTTTCCGATTGAGAGCCTTTCTTCTTCTTTTATTCTCCAAATAGCCACCTTTTTCCATTTCCAAAGCGCTAAGCATATTTTTTTTTTCGTTTGTTATTGTTGTACCTTTACTTAAGATCGTTAGATTTGTTCGAAGTGCTTAGCTGAAATGCTGGATAAAGCAAATACAGAGAAAAAAATACAAAAACAAGAAGAAAAGAAAATTACAAAAACAATAAGAAAAAAAATTACAAAAACAAGAAAAAAGGAAATTTACAAAAACAATAAGAAAAGAAAATTTTAAAACAAAAAGAAAAAAGAAAATTACAAAAACACGAAGAAAAGCAAATTATAGTAACAAAAAAAAAACTACAAAAATACAAAGAAAAGCAAACGTAAAATCAAAAAAAAATCTCACTTATATAAAATCGTGTTGCATGAAAAAGCAGTTTTCACTTGCTTAACTATACGTTTTCATTGTTATTGTTGTAGTTGTCATTAATGTTATTGCTGCACTCGCCATCGTCGTCGTGCCTCTATTGAAGGCAGACGAATCCAATTAAAATTGTTGAAGCTTAGGAAGTCAAATAAAGTTTTGGTAGCGCAGTAGCCGATGTGGGTAATAACCGAGTTGAGTTGAGTGTAGTTGGAAATTAAATATGGATAATGGAATTAAAAGAGTGAAGAGTGCATTATTTAAATATTCATTGCCGAAAGTTATTCTAAGTTATTATGTGTGAAATTCACGATTTTTTTGAAGACAAAAAACTCAAAAATTAATTGAATATTTAATCTAGTTCTTGTTTCAAAAAGAATATGTAAAGAATATAAAAGTAGATTAATTTCTTTTCATAAATAATAATTATAAAATAAAAAAGCAAGGAAAAAAGTTAACATCGGTTGCAGCGAAGCTGTAATACCCTCCGCAAGTACAAAAGGAAATACAAGTATTACATTCGATCAGTTTGTATGGTAGCTACAAATATGCTTTAGCGATCCGATCTGAACAATTTCTTTAAAATATCTATGAAATAAAACAGTTTCTCCTACAGGCACCTCATTCGTTGAGTTTGTATGGCAGCTTCTTGGTGAGGAAAGAACAAGCGCAAAATGTCAGTTCTTTGTCTACAAAAAGTCAGAGGAACAGAGTTACTGATAAACAGACAGGACATGGATAAATCGACTTGGCTCGTTGATAATTTTTACATTGTGACTAAAAAGTACCAGAAAACAGTAAATAAAACTCAAATATATGTAATACACTTATGCCAACGATTTTTCCTGTCCTCGAAACACTTTTCATAAGCATTTTGCTTCAGCGAATTTTGTTTTACATCTTCGATCGACTGAAAACGGGTTCCACGGAGCGGAAATTTCAATTTGGGGAGCAACGGAGCTAAATCTGGTGAATACGGTGGTTAATCGATGGTATTCATAGCGTTTTTGGCTTTAAATTCGATCACAACCGTTGCTCGATGCGATGGTGTATTATCGTCGTGTAAAATCCATCAATTATTCTTCCATAATTCCGACCGTTAGAATTCTTTATCGATCGACTGTCCCTCTGGAACAAATTCATTTTGTCCCAAACCAGGAATATCGAAAAAACAATGAGCATATCACCTTGTTTTTTGCTCGGCTCGTTTTTTCCCTGCTTTCGAAGATGTTTGATTTGTTTGCATGTCAGACTCATAAACCCATGTCTCATCGACAGTTATAAAGCTCTCTATGAAAATGGGATCGGAGTTCGCATGATCAAGCCTGTTTACAATATTTTGTTTTGAAAAAAAAAAAAAAAATCAGCTTTATCAAGTCGAGCAAAAAGGTGTTTCATACCCAAAATATCCACCAAAATCATTCGAAAGGACTCGCCAGAGATGTTGGGCTCTCTTTTCATCTTTCTAACACTTGGCTGACGATTTTCAAGCACCATACCCTTCACATTTTTAATATTTTGATCAGTTGAAGGTCGTCCAAAACGATCTCTGAACCATCTTTGAGGGCTTTGTACCACTCGTATTCTTGTGCTTTTGATAACACTGAATCACCGTAAGCCTTTTCCAACATTCTCCCCTTTCTAAAAATATGTTAAGCCATAGTAACATCCAATATTTTCAAAGATGTCTGTATTACACCCTCAAAATTATGAATGGTTCGAAAATAATAGATACAGTTTCAAAGCCAATTTACTGCTGCTGACGGAAAGCGTAATTTTAGGTTCCCTTGTAGCTATATGTTATATTATATTTTAGTCAGGTGACAATTATTGCTCTGAGTTATATAAAGTTACTATCTAAAGTAGTTCTGAAACACTTTCAGCTGCTTTCGAAAACTTTCTTTATATAATAACTTTGAAACTAGGATACATATAGTACTTATTTTGGAAATTGAAAGATTTGCAAAGGTTATTGGCTTGGAAAAAATTTTGCTTCACAGAGAAATTTTCTGTTCTCTGCAGGGTTTAATACAGTTGAGAGCTCGGTCCCTCAAGCAATAACCCGCCAAACAAGAGGCCTAACAACAGCTGTTTGTTCTGGCTTGAATTCAAATCCGATACAGTTCGCTTAATTTGCATTTAGTATATTAAAAATCTTTAAATTTAAAACTTTGCAAGAATTATTTCTGAAGTTTGTTAGAATTATTTCGCCTTCAATCGAGCAGATGTGTTTTGAAGTTATTTTTATCACAGGCGACAAGAGTTCGCGTCATTTTTTGCTCAGCCTAAGGTTTTAATATAAATTAACGACATTATTTTCTCTAAATTGAAGATTTTGAAATATTCATTTGACAACTCAAAAAATAAAACCTATTTTTTCTATCAATAAAATCTTTATTTATATATTTCTACATATATGTATGTATATACATAATAATTTAGAATTCCACACAGTTTGGTATACTGTGTGTATGTATTCGCTTAACCACAGCTTACGGTTTGTCTAAAACTTTGCCTAGGCAATGAAAAGCAAAGCTTTCCACATCCTTTGTGTGAGCATGTGTGTGAGTTGTCGGCACCCAAGTGCTAGCTTTTATCAATTATTACAAGCTCGCTTTGTGGCTTTTTGTACCGCTTGTTAGTTCCAACTTTATTCTTACCTTTATCATGTTATGAATTAATTATGAAAATTTCACATTTAATTGGATTTATATATATATACCGTTACACAGAAACACATGTGTCGCAATCCTCTGATGAACTTAATAGTATTCCTTAGCTTTGTTCAACTGACGACGTTTGCTAGTATTTGTGCTCAGGCGGCAATTCTAATGAGTGTATTTATACTTATACTGTATTTTGGGCCCAAAAAGGAGACGTGCATTAGAGGTGATCGTTTTTTTTTCAAAGAGTAGAAATTTTTGAAAGAATTACATAAAATTTATTTTAAATATATCACGAAAATATAATCTGATTCAATAAAATAAAAATTTTAGTCCATTAAATAAATCTCTACGAAATTGTAGTCCTACGGCTCCACCCTAATAATCCGCGTATAAGACAATATTATGATTTGCGCCCTTAAACGCTCATCTTCTGTTCATCACTTAATAAAACATACTGACAGCTACTTACAAACACACAACAGCTGTGTCCCTACATCCCCCCTTCTATACTTTTTATACCTCAAAGGCCGTTGTGTCGAACAGTCATCTTCCTGTGTCTTCCTTTGACAACAACTTGTTTGGTATCCTGTTTGCTTAGCTTTGTGTGTCGCTGATTGTTGTGGTGTTTCATTGCCGTCGTGCTTCTAATCAATTTTCAACCTGTCCTTCACTCATTTTTTGGTTTTTGCCAGTCTTCAGTACTTGTTGTTGTTGCTTCTTTTTTGTTATGCTTACAGTTGATGTCTGTCTGGCAGCTTGTGTAGCCGAAAATAACGCGAAATTCACCAACTCCATTCAAGCACATGTAATTTTACTCATGATAGCTATTTGTCGTCCTTACAGCTTTGGCGGCGCGTGGCGTTTTTTTTCTAACGCGACGATAATATGAATTTTAACGTCTTGTAAGCTAAAAAAACAGCAAAAACACATGTAGTCAAATTGTGAGTGAAGTAGTATGAGACATTTAATGACATTCCTGCTGCGAAAAATGAAGCGGAGCAAATGAATGGAGTCGAATTGAGTGCACTGAGAGAAAAAGGTGGTAGCATAAAAAATTTTTATATGTAAAAAGTTTGTTTTTGAACTATGAAATAATTTTTAAGTTATTTCTGAAAGCTTTCACTTTAATTTTTGATGCTATGATACAAAGCTTTCACATTAAGCTTTAATTTAGCATTAAAAATCTCTAATTTTTTTTTTTAATTACACTCTTGTAGGATTTACTTTTTATGTTTGGAAGTTTTTCTGAGGTATGAAAATAATTTTGATGCTAGGAGTGAAAGCTTTGACTTTAAGAGAGGATTCATCATCCAAAATCGCTGATTTTTATATATGCCAGTTCATTTATTTCATTCATTTTATGAATGAAAGCTTTTACGTAAATTTTGATTATTTGAGTAAAAGCTTCCACTTAAGCAATTGCTTTTTAAACAATTTCTGAAAGCTTTCACCTTTAGTTTGATACTGTGAAGCAAATTTTTCATTTATTGCTTTAATTCTGCGTTAAGGTTGGCAGATTTTTTCTTTTAATTACACTTTTGGAGGATTCACTTTTTACATTTGGAAGTTTTTATGAGTTATGTCAACACTTTTGATGATAGGAGTGAAAGCTTTCAATTTCAGAGTTGATTTATCACCCAAAATTTCTAATTTTTTTACAGAATTTAGTTCGTGTTTCTATGAGTGAAGCTTTTACGTTAGTTTTGATGATTTGAGTAAAAGCTTTCACTTTAAGCATTGATTCATTACTTAAATCATATTATTTTAGTTTGGTGTTTCTATGAATGAAAGCTTTTACATTGAGTTCTCATTTCACTTTCACTTAAGAATTAAACTACTAATACATAAGGATACGACTAGATCAAACTTGCGAAAGCTTTTCGAAAACTCATCAGCTTTCACAGGACGAAAGCTTTCATTATGAAAATTTCTAAAATGTTTTTGAAGTCAAATTAAAGAGTTAATAAAATTTGGCGAGCTAAGAAAATACTTTCAAAAGCTCCACTCAAATTAAAAATTTCAAAATATTCTTGTCAAAAAATGTATATAAGTATTTCACGTATTATTTTGAGAAAACCACACTTTTCTTTGCGCCTTGTATGCCAAGTGTTTTTGTGTCAATTTAATTTAACGGTAATGGGCTCAAGCGCGCAAATTTTCTTTTATCCGACGCACACATGCGCTCAGCAATTTGCTTACCTGTTGCAGGCGGTGTGCCGCCAACTCTTAAGCAAACAAATGATGATTATATACTATTATAAATGTATATATATATATTTACATATAAAATATACATACATATATACATTTGTAGACAATGCGTACTGTTGTTAGTACAAATGACATGGCAATTGCATGCGAGAGCTTTAAATTGTATGACATTATTTTGGTTTCACGCGACAGAACAAACACAATCGCATATGCCACGTTCATATGCAAATTATTAATTGTGTGAAGGTGCGCTGGCTTATACCGGTACACACCGCTACAAAAGTATGCATATATATATTCATTACTCAAGCATACCAAGAGGCGCCCGTCTACAGTGGCAAAGGGGAGTATTGTGGTTTCTGCAGCCTCTTTTCTAAAATTAAAAGTTTTTAGCTACCAGGATGTTCAGAATATGCTTAGATGTGAAAATTTTTGATTAAATGATATACTGTTTTATCATTTATTCCATTGACTTCTTAGTAATTGAAGAAGTTTTCTAGAGGTTTTCACATATGTATATCGATAACATAATTTAAAAATTATATATAATTTCCCAAAATTAACTCTTTATTTAATGATTATTATGAAAAATTTGATGAAGGCCGATAAATATCATTCATGTTCATAAAAATATCGATAAAAATTCGATGAATAATCGATTTAGCCAACTTAATAATTTTACATTATAATAAATTTCTGTTAAATAAACGATTTAAAGCCGTAACAATCGAAATATTTTCTATAAATAATCGATATAAATCGATATTATCAAATTTATCGTTATGAAAGTTTTCGCATATATTTAAAATTTTCACGATATAATAATGCTTAATATGAAACATTTACTGAAGGCGATAAATATAATTGATTCTCATAAAAATATCGATTAAAAATTTGATTAATGGTTAAGCCTTTATGATATAC
The DNA here is from genome assembly GCA_037783105.1 of Bactrocera zonata. Classification (NCBI taxonomy): domain Eukaryota; kingdom Metazoa; phylum Arthropoda; class Insecta; order Diptera; family Tephritidae; genus Bactrocera; species Bactrocera zonata. The sequence continues at coordinate 733,549 of JBAWJQ010000144.1, read as the reverse complement.
CGATGAATCGTTTAAAACTTTATACTACTAATACGAATAAGGGGAAGATGTATATATTTCAGTCGTTTATAGCCTTTCATCCACTAATTTTTCTACATATGTATAATATTGCCTAATGCAGCAATCGATGAAAAGTCGATATGTCGACTGAAACAGCTTAAAGCTCTTACGATAATTTTTAATTAATTTTTATAAAAATATTGATAAAATGTCGACTAAACGTTTTTTAAAGCCTTGACAATGTGAGCATTTATTCAAATATTATTGATAATTTGACAATAAACCTACTTGAACGCATTAATATGAATGCAAGTGAAAAAATGCATTAAATATCTTTATTGCAATCAGTTATATCAATTTATTCGCCCATTATTCGAGTAATTATATACCAATCTCTGGAAACCCCCTTTTTTACTTAAAAAATCATTTGCTTCACCTCCATCAGAATTTTCATGCATCATCCACTGCTCATACACACACACACACACATAAAGGCATTGTAAATATTTATGCACGCCAATGCATTGAAGTAGTCGTCACACTCAGAGCCGTAACATGCGGTACCATTCACCATTCAAATTTCCTCACTGCCTGCCGCGCCGCCCACCTGCCGACTACGCGCTCAATCGCTCACTTGCATATGCACCTCGGCTGTCAATCGACAGCATCATTAGTGGTTGTAACAAATGTTTCCGTATATGAATGAGCGAGAGACTAACTGAGTTGGTGCAAAACCAACCAACTTACACACACACACACACAGGCACACACATGCACACGCTTGCATTTCTTGCAAATTGCTTGTCGCAAGCATATTTACATGCATATTTCATTAGCGCGCGGGCGCGACGGTGCGCGGCAGTGACGTTGGCGATGGCGATGGCAAAGGAATCGTTTTTGCACTGCAGCGATTATCTGGCTTGTCTTCTTCGCTGATCATATATACTGTATGGTACACGTGTGTGTATGTGTTTGTAGCATCTGTCTGTGTTTTTCGCTTTGGCAGTCACTCACTCGGTGGCGCGCGGCGTGTAAGCTCCCTAAGCGCGCGCGAAGACAATGCGCACAGCGGCTAACCAATTTCAATCACATCCAAAATTCACAAACACAACGAAACAACCACACACATGCCACTATTTGTGTGTAAGTTTGTCAAGGCAATCACTGTTTTCTACGGCTGTATGGTATGTATGTGTGTGTGGGTGAGTGCGCCTGCACTTGTGAGTGAAATTCAAATTCAAATTCACATGCCAGTTGCAATAATGGCTTTTTACCACATTGACATGTCTCAATTTGTGGTCGTCGGTTCTTTTCTTGCTTGTGTTTATGCTTATTGTTGTTGTTGTCGCTATTGCCTCCATCGCTTTTACTGCCGTTTGCCGCGTTTGACACCTCAATCACATGACTTGCCTTCGCCTTGCTTGCGGTAACATTTGTCGGGTTCTCCGGCAATTACCTGGTCGATTTGGCGTTTCTTGTTTTCCGCGCAGTTCGTGCCACAATTAAAATGTGTATTCTAATCCGCTGCACTTCTCGTCTCTCGCACTCACATGCTGTTGTACTAACTAGAATGCCACGAAGCTTGTAAGCTGCTAATAGCTCTGGTCTTTTGTCGTAGTTGTCGTTGCTGCTAATTGCAAGTGGCTAATTGCTTAGGAAAAATTTAATTGGATTTCGCAGTTATCACTGATTTTTGTGTTGACGAAAGGCGTTTACCTAGCATATGAGCAGCTGGTAATGAAATCGTTAATGTTGGAAAATGGTTTCACACTTGATTTAAATTTGTTATGAGAATTTAGTAATATTATATACGAGTACGCATCATTTTTTTTCTAAAATATTTTTATACAATTTTTATGATTTTTATAATTTTTTCAAAGCATGTAATCACTCATTTTCTGCCTTTTTGTTTTCTTCATGTAAAAAAGACTTTTTTTCGTTTGCTGTAATCCATTTTTTCTTACTTTCGTTCCCTTCAATTATGCCGTTGCATAACAAAGCGAATTAAAATTGATTAATCGTCGCAAATTCCTTTGCTTTATTTACATTAATTGGTTTCTTTTAACTTGAGTCAACAGTAATTGGCTCTTTTAGCATTCTTTTTTTGTGTCAAAGTAACAGTATCTGCCCCTTTTTGTATTTTTTTTTTTGTTTCCAAGATAAAAAAAAATTAAATACCGCTTGTCAAAAAATTATGTTTACTTAAGCAAATTTAAAGCGAACAAGGAAAATGATAAAAGCTTATTAAAAGCTTTCAAAGTTAATTCAAATAAATTGCAATAAAAATATTATATCCTTTCAAAGAACCCAAAGGAAAGGATTATTATCCTAATAATTTATCATTAAGATGAAATTTTCATATTCAAACGTATTTTATGAACAAATCTTTCTAAATTCAAATAAAAATTAAAGGGAAAATAATTTCTGAAATGTTGCTAACCTTCTAACGTTAATGCTTTCAAGCACTATATGCTTCATATTCATAATTTTATATTTAGCAGGATAAATGTTTAAGTAAGAAGCTTGATTTGAAGCTTAAAGCTTTTTAGAAATGTGAAAGCTTCTTCCAAAACTACTTTTATTCTACACAAAATTACCAGTAATGAATTTTAAAATATTTAACTTCTTTCTCAAAGTATATTTGAAGCTTTAAGCTTTTCTTGAAAATATGAAAGCTTCTTCCAAAATTACTTTTGTTTTGCACAATAGTGTAAATCATGAATTAAAAAATATGAAACTCCATTCAAAAAAAGCACTTTAAGCTCAGAGCTTTTATGAAATGTGAAAGCTTCTTCAAAACAAATTTTTTTTTTAACAAAAACAAAACTCTAATTGCAAAAAAATGAAGCTTTAAGCTTGAAAAATGAAAGCTTTTATTTCTAATTTAAGTTCTTAAGCTTTTAAGTTCTTAGAAAAATTATGTAATTAATTAATTCATATATAAAAGCTTTTAACTTTTTAGAAGAATTGTGAAAGCTCAAGTTAGAAAATAGTAAAAGCTTAATATACCTCACTGTTAAAAAACGCTCCATTCAAAAATTTCGTTTAGAGTCTTTTGCAGGAGTGTTGGTTGTGTTCGGGGATTTTAAGAGTTCATAATTTATTATTTACTCAAAATTTAGAAGATTTTAAAAAATAGCTGAAAACTACACGCATATTATATTCAAATTACAACGTCAAGAAGATTGAAACATTTTTTATAAGCTATTAATAAAAAGAAACTATCTTTAACGTTTCTTTTCGCATCAAATTATTTACGAAAACTTCAAAGCTTTTGTTACGAAAGTAAAAGTAGAATAAAAGCTTTTATAATAAATTACAGATATTTTTAAGATGTGTCGTTCTTTTTGTTGTTAGAAATGCAAAAGCAGAAACTCAATTCAGTTTGACGATATATTGTCGAAAGCTTTAAGCCTTGCGTCATTTAAAAGCTTTCAGTGCATAGATGGGCCTTACGTAAAGATAAAGAATTCAACAACAATCAATAGGCTTTTAAATACACAAAAGCTTTTCTTATTGTAGTGACAACTTCTGAAAAAAATACTTATATATCAGATTCTATTAAGCTTGTTTCAGAATTGTGTTACCTTATTTCTTATCAGTAAAATCATTGACCCAAAATTTTACGAAAGTATTCTTTTTGTCAGCAATCTATCACTCTCTATTGTTTTCGAAAGCTTTCACAAGTAAATATCTATGCGTGCAACATTCACACAGTTATCAGTATTTCATCAAAAATCCCCAAACTATTATTTTAATTATTCGCAAATTGTTTTACATGTGTATGTATGTACATACACATGTCTGTGTGCTCTGACAGCCTTGAAATATTCAGTTAGTTGTTCAAATAATTGCCGATGTTGCATAAACAGTTTTTATTGTCCAAATGGAAATATTTATTTTATATTTGAATTTCATTGCCGCGTTATTAACTGCATGTTATAGCCAATTTACTGCTTGTTTAAATTTTACTGTTATCTTTTTTTCACATATATAATCTTATTATGTCATATAACAATTGGCTGCGTGTTGACATTCACCGGATGTGCAACATTTCACAAAAATGATTTCACCAAATTGATAACGACCACATATGTAGGTGAATTAAATGCATACAACGGTAACAAAAACAATAATAATAAATAAATGTGTATAATGAAATATATCAAGAAAAAATTAAACAATTGCAATTTGTTGTGCTGGCAATTTCGCTTCGATTGTTTTTGTTGTTAAAGCAATTTACTGTTGCTTAAAACGCTGAACAGTTTTGGTATAAATATTTGTATACCTTGAACAGGGTGTATTAAGTTTGCCATGAAGTTTGTAAAATTCAGAAGGAAATATAAAATACATGTATATGTATAAGGATGTTTTTTTTTTTTAAATATTCATTTTGGTCAATCACATTATGAAATTTCCTTGGAAATACCCTAAAAGAAATTCCCTGAAAATTTGAGCCCTTAGTATTAACATTTTTTTTAGGATATTTCCAAGAAAATTTCATGATCGGATTGAAAAAATAAATAGTTAAAAAAAACACCCTAATATGTACACATATACACTAGAGCTTGACGGACTGAGGCGATTGGCTATGTATGTCTCTATATACCCGACAGTTTTTGAGACATCGATCTGAAATTTTGCTCACACTCTTTCCTCTTTAAGAAGATGCTTATTTGTTGGAATCGTTGATATCGGACGACTATAGCATATAGCTGCCATGCAAACTGATTGATAAAAAATAGTTATTATATTGAAAACTTTTTTGTTTGAAGAGATATCTTGACGAAATTCAGCATGAATAATTTTTCAAAGGAACAGTAAAACTTCCGATAAAAATTTTCAAATCGGACAACTATAGCATATAGTTGCCATACAAATAGACCGTTAAAAATTAAGTTTTTGTATAGAAAACTTTCTTACTTGTTGAGATATCTTTATGAAATTCGGCCTGAATTATTGCCTAAAGTAGTTATATAATCTCCGAAAGAATTCTTTAGATCGAACAAATATACCATATATCTGCCATACAAACTGACCTATCAAAATCAAATTATTTTTATTTGTGCAGGGTATTAAAGCTTTAGAGCAAACGAAGTTAACGTTTTTACCTATTTTTTAATTTTTTTAGCAACAATTTACCGTAAAGAAACATGCAAATTACCACTGTATGTATCGTATGTGGTTTTTTGTGCAACAAAGTTAATTTCAATATTTATAAGTATTCAAAAAAAATTCTACAAGCATCTCTGTTCGTGCTTTAAATTGTTTATATTTGTATATAAATTGAAAATATGTATTATTTCAACTCAAAATATGCAAAATAGTCAGGTGCCAAACGGCAACTCAATAGTTTTGCTTCATTTCATTTGTGTTTATATATTTTGTATATTTTTTATCGCATGCGATAAAATGATTATAAGCCACTGTGTTTTGTGAAACATGCACGGCAAACAAAGCACAGCTCTGTGAACGTGACCAAACTGAGAAATATGCATATCACCTGCATGCCGCCTTAACACTGCTGTGCACGTACATGTATTTGTGTGTACATGTGTGTGTATGCACGGCAGCTTAGCATTTTTATTTAGTTAAGAATTCAATGTCGAAAAAAGTATTTATTTGTTTTAAGCGCTGTGCACGTTTAGTGCGCTGCAAAAAGTTTAAGTACAAAGTCAAGTTTAAATGGAAACACTCACAGACACATACATATTATACAAAATAAGAGTCAAGTTAAATAGAGAATATATTTTTAATAGTTTTATCAACGCATAGGTGAGCTGTTTGCCAGCTAGTAGAGTCGGCAATAAAGTCAGTGAGTTTCTGCTGATATCAGCAGCATTTGCTTGGCATATTTTTATTATGACTTATGTTTGTGTGCTTAAAGTGTAAATATTTGGACTACTTTATACGTGAATATTTATAGCATGAGTATAAAGCTTGTCGTTTATATAATATAATAATAAATGTGGATATAAATACTGTGTACGGTGTAGCTCCTTAAGGTTATCAATTTTTCTTAAAAAAAATGCCAATCTCTGCTTTAGATTAGAGATGAACTCACGTTTTTGACCTAGCCTATTAATAAATATATTACTCAGTAATTATTCAAGGTATTTGGATCATAAAGTACTCACTCAAATATGGTGAATATTTTTCTGGAAATGTTTGGATATCAACGCAAAAGAAATGTGCGGGTTCGACGGACAAGAATGTTTTGAACCAATTTTATGCCCTGATGTTATGATGTTAAGCGACACTCTGTGTGTTTTAGAAACACTGTTCTGATCGACCGGATGAAGCGGTATTCAAACAGGGTAATGTCTAGGCTATAAGAGGAGTCAGGCATAACTTACCAGTCGCTGTTTTTAGTAAAAACTAGTCTTCTGACAACGGCCCGAGTGTTATCATGATGAAAAATTAATGGCTTATGTCTAGTCGAAATTTCCGAGCATTTTTCGGCAACCGCTTGCTTCAATTTGATTGAGATATTATCGGTGGTGTTTCCCATTGATGGTTTTACACGGCTTTAGAAGCTTATAATACAACACGCAGTGCTGATCAAACTACAGAGCTTTACTAAAGAGTTATGAATTTTCTGCTTTGCCGTTGATTTTTTTATAATTTTAATACTTTCATATAATTTTTAGCCTTAAAAGTTGACGTAAAGGATTCATTTTTCATCATCACTCATGGTACGTAGCAAAAATTACTTTTGTTTGTGACCTTCAAACCGCATTTCTGACTTTTCAAAGTTTCTTAGCTTCAATTCATATGACTCGGCTGCTTTGAAAAGTTTTCAAACAGCTGCTTGAGTGACTCAAAGGTTCTGAGAGCAATCATTATAGATTTCATGATTGGAGCTGTCACTGGTTATAGTCCGGTGTCGGCACAGGGATGCAAAATGGGACTGAAAGATAGAGAGGACTACAGGAACAGTCAAAAGCAAGATTCCAGGCAAACATAAAGATTGTAGCATTTTTTTGCACTTGTCTCGCTCTCGTAAGGCAAAGCTTTAATCACGTGATGGCCATACCGTATGAGACACTGTAAGATGTTTCAATACTGAGGCAATAGAGTCTATTCAAATTCTCTTCAAGTGCAAGCATCCCAATCGATGGCTTCGCAACAGAACGCAATCTAATATCTGATATCGAATAGGATAAAAATGCTATGCTATACGTGACTCATTAGTCTATCAGACTAACATAAACTGATATATCAGGTCAGTTGAAAAGCTTTCGGTCTACCATTGGAAAACAAATTTTTGTTGGCAAAACTCGTTTTTTCTATTCAACGTATGCTGTTGCCTTCAAGGCTGATACACTGGTTATAGCAACCCACCAACTTCTCGATGCTATATTTCTTGTACGCTTTCTCTTTTCAAACGGTCCAGCAATGCTATATAATGTTGTTGTTGTAACGGTTATCTAGTCCCCGTTAGGGTGATAAGGTTCAGATAAGTTGTCATCGAGGTCATCAAACGGTAAGCCTAGGAAACATCTTGTTTCGACGGGGTTGGGCCATAGGAACGGGGTGTCAGATGTGTAGGGTTAGCTGGGCTTCTCAAGGGACACTTTTGATTCTAGAGACAGCTTGAGCTTGTTATCTGCAATGAGTGGTGGTTTGACTCTAAATACGCCCTTCACTGAGAGGAAGTCGGTGAAGGTGTTTATGGCTTCACTGTGAATGGCGGTCAGTGCAGGTCTGAAGGTAGTTGTTCCGAAGTCTGATCAGCGTATTGACTTATGTCGTTGACGTAGTTGATGTAGCACTTCTTGAGGATGTTCCTCTCCCAAGTAGGTGACTGCTGGGAAGGTTTCTATAAAAAAACCCCAGAAGAAATTGCTTGAAGAGGAGCTCGTTATGGTCTTTTACTGCTCCCTGTGTAAATGTTCGATACGAGATATCCCGTTATAGTGCGGAGTGCTGTGGACTGGCATGTCTGAAGCTTCCCCGTCATTCGATGAATTTCAACTGTGATTTCCTTCAAAACAAATTTTATCACAGCTTTGAGCAGCTATCAATCCAAAAGCATTTCTATTACCACAACTTAAAAATAAATGTTGATTTATTTATGACATGACAGCTTTAAATTTTAACTATTTTTTCCTTTTGATAGTCTATTATTCATAATCCTCTTTCTATTTACATAAATATTAGCCCGAATATCAAATAATTATAATAATTTATAATCATCAAAACTATAATCTTCCGCAACAAAAGTGTTACATAAAACAAATTTGATGCAAAAAAGTGTTTTACAAATGCAAATCGCATAAATTGGACTTTCTCATATGGTCAACCGTCAAACTCATAGCTCATTATGTGAACAGCAGAAATATAATTTTTGCTTTCTGTCAGTAAAAATAAATACAGAAATAATTGTGAAACTTTTGTATCCGATTAACCGATTAATTTAAACTTTGCCAAGCATAAATTCAGAAATTTGAAATGTGAAAACACAAATAGCAAAATAAAAAACTAACAGTAATTTAGTTGACATTCGCTTAGTTTATTTAAAACGAGTATGTGCCGGCACACTAACAAATAGCCAAAAGTTTTCGCTTTTTCCCCCTTCGACCGAAAACCACGACAAACTCACGCCAATTACAGCACGCTTTGTTTTAATGCCTGGCGACAATCGACAGATCGGCAACATAATATTGTATTTGTAAGCTTTTTGTAAGCGGCAAAACGCTACAATTGTTGCAAGAAGCAACTGAGCAACAGAGCAACGTAGCGGCAACAACTGCAATAACATACATAAATAGCAAACGAAATGCGAAAGCATAGAAAGTGTTGTGTAATAAATTTTGCTCTGCAACTTTTGCACAACTTTTTTACCAAACAACAAAAAGCAAACATACATATGCGCATATATATCTAGGTATATATATATTTATATATGCACTTTATGTAGTTACGATATACATACTTTCCAGCAATTCGTACAAATGCAATGAAATGTTCATAATACAATTCTCCGCTGCCAATCTATGTTGCTCTTGCTTGTTGCTGTTATGCTATTGTAGTTGTTGTTGCTTGTGTTACATCTGCAATGCTGCTTTTTTTTTTTTTTTTTTTTTTATGGATACGCCAAAGGTGGGTGTAAATCTTCAAAAGATATTGTTGGCCCGTACCAACAATTATGCCCGATTCGCATACAGCGCATACGTGCTAAAGCACCCCTTGCCCACAGACCTGTGTTTCCCTGCGGAACTACCTATAGGCTTTCCTTCGCAGGGCAGGTATTGTTTAAGTATATAACAGCTCTTTTATATATAACTTCTATTTTTCATACGTTTTCAGCTTATCGGGACTGCACTCTCGGTCTTACCGTGATTTCCTCTTCACGCAGCCTTTGCATAATATATGCTATTATCCCACATACCATATCCCATGCTAGGTGGGATGTTAGCATAAATTTTACCACATCCCTTGAGCGTATGGGTAAGGGCTTTCCTACTTTATCTGAAAGTATTTTCCTTTCCTTTTGGAAGCGGACACATTCCACCAGTATGTGATCTGCCGTTTCAATTTCATTTTCACAGTGCATGCAGAATGGAGATTCCACATGCTTATATTTGTACAGATAGCTTCTGAAGCAGCCGTGGCCAGATAGAAATTGTGTGAGGTAGTAGTTCACCTCCCCATGATCTCGCATAACCCATTCTCTAATATTGGGTATCAGAGAGTGGGTCCACCTTCCTTTCGTTGAGGTATTCCATCTCTCCTGCCATTTTTGGAGGCAGTTATCATTGATTTTTCCCATTTCTTGCTTATATTGGCTAGGTGACATGCTAGCCCTCATGGCACGAACTGATGAGCAACGCTCTGCTGCTATGTCTATGGGGAGCCTTCCAGATATGACATGGATTGCATCATCCGACACTGTTCTAAATGCACAGCAAGTTCTCAATGACGCCAGTCTGTGTACCGAGGCAACTCCTCTCATATATGAGCTGTGTTTAATAGCAGATATCCAAATTGGCGCCGCGTAAAGAATGATGGAGCTACTGATACTTGTCAGCAGCTTTCTAACTAGTTGTCTGGGGCCTCGCATATTGGGCATTATTCTCGCTATTGCCGACACTGACCTCGCCGCTTTGGTGTGTGTGGCTATTAAGTGCTGCTTAAACGAAAGTCTTTGATCTAGGATTACTCCAAGATATTTTAAATGTGGACTTGACTTTATTGTATGCCCATCAATACATATCTCGATTGTTTCCATCTTTTTCCGACTACTCATCAGAACAACCTCCGTTTTGTGAGCTGCTAGTTGTAAGCCAGCGTTTTCGAGCCATCTTTTAATATTGCTGATACTTTCGTTGCACTTATTCCTCGCCTCGTCCAGCGTTTTTGCTACTACTACGACCGCAATATCGTCCGCATAACCTACTACGTTCACCGCATCTGGCATCGCGACTCTCAGAACCCCATTGTACATAACGTTCCAGAGTACAGGGCCGAGAACTGACCCTTGTGGAACACCGCCTGTTACTTTGTATGTTTCAGGTCCACATTCTGTTTCGTATACTAGTACTCTGTTGTCAAAGTAGCTGGCTACAATTCGTATAAGGTAGTCCGGAACCTTTAGTTCTGTCAGGGCTCTAATGATTAGAGTCCAGTTCGCTGAGTTGAAGGCATTTTTGATATCCAGGGTAATGACAACACAGTATTTTTTGTCACCCCAGCGCCATCTACTCCCTTCCAATGCTTTTCCCGCAATATTGGTAACCGCATTTATCGCATCCACTGTGCTTCGTCCTTTTCTGAAACCGAATTGCATTGGACTCAACCCAGCGTCTCCTTCCGTATATTTCTCGAGTCGCTTGCAGATAATTGTCTCGAAAACTTTTCCAGCCGTATCAAGCATACATAAGGGCCGATATGACGAGGGTTCTTCTGGGGGTTTATCACCTTTGGGGAGAAGAACGAGGCGTTGACGCTTCCAACATTTGGGGAAGATCCCTTCCTTCAAGCAGCTTGTGTATGCGTTTTGGAACAATGTTGGCTTTTTTTGGATTATACGCTTTGTTACGAAATTGGGTATTCCGTCCAGGCCGGGTGCTTTGCCTATCTTAATTCTTTTCACCGCATGTAGTATTTCTTCGTGGGACACTTCAACGATTTCGTCCGGGTAAATTTGAAGAATTGGCACTTGCATGGGTTCGCATCTTGGGAATAAACTACGAACTATCTTACGTAGGATTGCGGGAGATATAGGCGGGCTTCTTGATTTACCTATTTTCTTCATCACGATTCGGTAGGCTTTTCCCCAAGGGTCGTTATCTACCTCTGAGATAAGCTGGTTGAAGGCGTTTCTTTTGCTTTTGGCTATGGCCTTATGGAGTTCTTTCCTTTTTTTTCGGAAGTTTATTAGGAGTTCCGCGAAATCCTCTCTTCCTCTAGCGCGTTGTTGTCTACGTCGGAACTTGAGACATTCAGCTCTCAGTTGAGCTATTTCTTCGGACCACCAGTATAGTGGGGCTTTGTTTCCTCCGTCTTTTCTTCTTGGCATCGTGGCATCAGCTACCGTTACTAGTGATTTAATTATGTGTTGTATTTGGTTCCGAGCGTTCCCTTGTAAATCCTCTTTTACCTGGCTAATGGCGTATTCGAGCATTTCTGTATCACAGACTTTAGTTCTCCAGCGTCTTATTACGCTTTTAGGTGCGAAAGAGCCAGAGTTTTGCTTATTTTGTATATTAATATCAAAAATTATAGCTTGGTGATCACTGTGTGTATACACGTCCGAAACTCTCCATGAGGTTTGGGTTGCAATCGACGAGCTTACGAATGTGAGGTCAATATACGATGACGCTCTTCCTTTGATAAAAGTTGGTTTGTATCCGTTGTTAAGGAGTACAAGGTCGAGATTTGCGAGTGATGATAGTAGGGCTGTGCCCCTCGCGTTTGTGATCATACTCCCCCATTCAACCGCCCATGCATTAAAGTCACCAGCAATGACCAGCGGTGTCTTTCCTCTTGCGCGCGATGTGAGCCTAAAGAGCATATCCTGGAATTCAAAAAGGGATAGGCTCGGAGCGGCGTAGCAACTGTAAAAATGTATGCCCTTTATCTTTGCGTACACGAAGCCTTTTTCTTTAATGGTCTGAATATTTTCAAAAGGAATATTGTTCAATGTCCATATCGCAGATTTTGAATCTTTGTCTTCGACCCAGTTATCGTCATTTTTTGGGGTCTTATATATTTCACTAAGTAAGAGTACGTCTGTGTTAAGGTCCAAGGCGGTTTTCGCCAACAGTGCTTGGGCTGCCGAACAGTGGTTCAGATTTAACTGAAGGCACCTCATCTTTTCGGTCTTGTGGCAGCCTTTTTATAAGCTGGGCAGCTAAAGCTACCAGTCGGGTGCTTATTTGTCCCATGTGGGCATAAGAGACATAGTGGCTCCCTGCTGCATCCTTTTGCGGCATGCCCCTTTTCTCCACATCTATAGCAAGAGCCGGTGAGATCTCTGCTGCTTTTACAGCTACGCGATATATGGCCAAACTCAAAGCATTTGAAGCATTGGGTAGGTCTTGTAATTTCCCGGACCCTACAATTCATCCAGCCTATTTTTATTTTGTTTGCGTCTAAGAGTTTTCTTGATGTTGCCAAAGGGACACTAATAATGGCAATTTGCGTTTCATCTTTAAGCCGTCGCATAGATTTGATGGCACTACGTTCTACATTCTCTTCGTCAGGAAGTTTGTCGTTTATGGACGTACATACTTCCTCGGCTGTCGTTGCCTCATCTAAGTCTCTAATTTCTAGCGTAACTGTTTGTGCTAGAACTTTAACTTCTGCCATGTCTTTTAGGACCTCTATTGCGCGTTCCTTAAGTATTTTAGAGGGCTCCTTCGTTTTTGCTTTAAGTTTTAGGAGAAGTTCACCTTTCGCTGTTCTCCTTGTTTTGCTCAAGCTGTCACCGAGGTCTTGAAGTCTGGGGTCTGATTTCATTTTCTTTAGCATTTCTGCGTAAGACATCTCACTGGTCTTCGAAATCACCAGGGCTTCTGTGCGCTTCAGTTTCCGTTTTGGGACCTTTGGTTCGGTTTTTTTCAACTCCGGTTTATTACGCTTGTTTTTCACCAGTTGCCATTCCGGTGCCCTGTCAGGTATTTTCGTTTGTTGTGTTTTGCCAAAGTCTTTTCGTCTCTTACTCTTTGACGTTTCTTTTTCGTTTTCGAGCTTTCTCTTCGCTTGCATCGCAATCACAAACCACGGCGAAGTTTGGGACGTGTTTTCCCTCCTTTCACAGGGATTTGGATTGGTAGCACACTCAGAGGCCGCTAGCTCATATAGTGAGGTTATCCGTCCTATTGTGTCCCTCATGGCCTGATGAATAGACCGTCTCTTTCCATCCTCTAGCATAGTAACCAGATTGCCAATCTGTTCGCCGAGTTGATAGAAGGCTGGCATATTTCCGCCAGTAATGGGTTTCCTTACTATAGGGGTTACATTTTGCTGCCTATCTTGTTCATCACCCACTGCTGTGCTGCTTTCGTGGTTGGTATGTAGTGGCGGTGTTCGCATTAAATTTGAGCTTCGCCTAAAGGCCATGTGCTCGTTTACATTTTCCAGTTCAGCTTCCGTGTTATTTTTAATATTGTTTGTAGTGTTCATTTTGTTGGGTCCCCCCTCGAGGCCGCTATCTCTGCTCGCTATGTGCAATCGCCGTGATGATCCCGTGGTTATCTTTGCAATGCAGGGAGGTCACGCAAGGGTTGACGTAGGTCCTTATGGGTACATGCGTTCAGTGCCAGATCAGCGTTAATCGGGAGCAAGGCTCAACCGAAATTGCAGCGCCAACTCAATGACGGCAAGCATCGAACGTACCTCGAGGCCTTGCCGGGGTTTTAGCGGGACGGAAGGCAGACGTAACATTAGCCGGTGAGCCATTTCGGCAAGATTTCACTCCGCTTACTAAAGTCACCGAATGCTAGGTCTGTCAGCTCCAATGTGCAGATTTTGAGAACCGTTTCCAGTAGATTTCCACCAGAGTCTTACTGGGCTTAGAATCTGGTATCCGTTTTGAAAGAATTATTTCAATATCCGTATGTAGTTGGTTGGTTCAGCCGCTCCTGACCTGGAGGCAGACGCTGCCCAGTGAGCCGCTCAATCTGAGTCCGACGCTCCCGGGATTTTTCTTTGTTTGACACGTAGTTTTGGGCGGTGTCGGTTCGCCCCATCACAGAGACTTCGTCGGGTAGATATAACCTTTTAAGCTATACCCTCCATCCCTGCTGCTTTGGTCGGGGACTGCTTATTGGTTATTCGCAGCTAACCTTCATATCTGGAGGCCGTTCAACTATCCGCCACCTGCTGACCCCCACAGTAGCCCAAGCTAGCCCTGCAATGCTGCTTGTAGCCGCGTGTGTGAGAGCAGGAGCGCATTGGCAAAGTACATGGGCCCGGTTTTTGGAGTGAAATGTATGGAGAAATTGTAATGAAGTTTGGGGTTAAAAAATGTTTAAACTGGAATCTCTTTGAACGAGCTCAATTTAATAGAGATCCCCTGAGCACTTCTGCCGACAAGTAAAATATACTTTTAATGCTTTTAATTAACTAAAAGATCTAGAGCTCTGAGTATGGCAATGAGTATAATTCTGAGTATTTAAGAGAATATCCATAAATATATGGAGAAGTTAGCTCTCAAATAGGCATCCACCACCGGTAGAAGAAATCACATACATAGCTCAGAACCTACTCGACTAATTTCGTCCAAATTCAGTACACAACAGTATGCTGACATTGTATTGTTACTCGGTGAAAATGGGTAAAATCCGGATATAAGCACTTATACTTTCCATACAACATAATTTTTCTTCATTTCCTAGTAAACAAATCAAGCAATAATGAATATATTTGGATAAAACTTTACACCAATAGTGCCTTTAAGGTATACCATCTCAGGTCTATAAATTGTTAAAATCGGACCAGAACAAGGCCTTTCAACAAGTCCAAGTCCGAACATCGAACAATCTGTGAGACATATTATTTTAATTCGGAGAGTATATTTTTTCATAATAACCTATCCTTCTGTCGAAAGCGGAGCAATATTTCTCCTAGCCTCCATATAACTAATATAAGATCTAAGATCTTCGAACTTTCGGTTGAAATTCAATAAGATTACTTGTTGTCATCAAACGAAATTATGTACTTTTTTGCGAAGACTTTAAAGGTTCCCGTAAGGTTAATAGTTTCATCAAAGAAGACCTTGGGGTACAAAAATATTGGTATTAAATGAAAAAAAGATACTTTTGAATGAATACCGCTGGAAATTATTGTAGAATTGTACAGCGAAAGAAATTAATATAAAAAATTAACGTGATCAAATTTGACGCGGACTGACGAAAAAATTAAATTTTCACGTATTTTATTACAAATCTTTATCATCGCCCTTAGCCAGTACAAGCATGCCAATGCGTAGGCCAATTTTCCATAATTTGTTAAAAGCGTCGGCTGAGTGTGCCCTTAGCGGATTTTGGAATTTTTGGTTTCGCCTCATTTATAGATTGTTGTCATTCGGTAGATTGTGGGAGGGTTATGATATCATATTCATAAAACCATGCCTCGTCACCGGAAATGATAGTTGTGGCGATTGTAGGGTTCTCTGCTACGTTGTCAAGCATCTCTACTCGACGACGATTTTACAAAAGATTAAAGTCGCTTGGTACGAGTCTAGCATTGACACGCTGTATACCCAAAACATTAACCAAAGTGTGTTTAGTCGATACTTTCGCTCTAATACTAACACCATGATTTTGAAACTCAGTTTCTTTGATTGATTCCGGATCAAATTTGATCATATGAGTTTTTCATAGTACATATTTCTTTTTTTTTAGAAAGTCAGAGCTTTTTAGATCAAAAGTTTAGTCTAGCCTTTATTAAATAATAGTTAACCAATCCGGGTCAAATTTGATCATATGACGTTTTTTCATATATATATTTTTTTTAAAGAAATTCGGAGCTTTTTGGGTTAAAGTTGAGTCTGATATCAATAATACGATTTTGAAATCCATTTTTTTAACTTAGTCCGGTTCAGATTTGATCGTATGACGTTTTTCTTATTTGTTTTTTTTTTTTAAGAAATTCAAATTGGCTCAATTCAAGCACAACATTCGGGCCACTCGAAGCCATTTCGCAACGGCACCGGTGGCAACAAAACGTACTGCCAGCCAAAAGAGGCGTCTGCAAAGCAGCAATTGCAAAAATTTGTGCAAAATATTCAAATAACTTCACACACACACACAGGCGCAACACTTGCAAATACACCGACATGAAAGCATAAACACACTTTTGGCTGCACACACACACACACACACGCTGCTTTTGTGTGTTTGCCAACAAATTTGTAGTTAGATTTTTTTGAGGGAGTGAAAGTAGCTGCAATACTGCTTATTATTGCGAGTGGCAATATTGAAATAAAAAAATAGTAATAAAATAAAAAATCCACAAATATGTGAAATAAAATTGCAACGCCAGCAGTCGTTGGCTGAGTACACTTTTTATATGCATTTTTATTTTTTTACGTTTATGAATCTTTTTTACCGTATTTATTTCATATCTTGTTTGGTTGTTGTTGTTCTTTGTTGTTTTTTGTGTGTTGTTGTTCATTATTGCGATAGCCATATTTTGCGTTATTTTGAGGTCAACACACGCCCCCTGCTTCATGCGCTCGCCCATGCACCGGCCGCTCGCCGCAAACGTTTAGGCTTCGCTGGCTGGCTTAGCTGCTTGCAGCGTGCTCCATGTGGCCGTCGACGAATTTACTGACCATCGCTCGCTGTCACTGCCAATTTTGCAGCTGCCATTGTGGCAGAAAGCGCTTATGTGGCGTTTTGGCGATGTTTCTTCCACTGTTGTTGTGGTTGTTGCTGTGGCTGCCTCCGTTGCTGCGCTATTACGTGATTATCTCGACAATGAATAGGTTTGGTAGCCAAAATGCTGCTGCTGTGCATAACAAATTATTATACTTAGGTATTACGGCTGCTTTTGTTTGCTTTTTGCTTTTTTGTGTTTTGCTGTTTTTGGCTCTTAAATGTATTTATTGCGAAAAAGCTCAATTTACCAAATTATAGCTTTCGCCGTAAATAACTGAAATGTGTGGCTAAATGATTGGCCTGTCATGGAAATGAAATAAATATAACTTAACTTAAATTACTAAAGCAAACTTTTAATTCAAACTCAGGCCGTGGCGCATTGTATTAGTCAATTTGGCAGCAGCGAGAGCATCGAAGCGGCTGCACTTTAATTTCAATTTATGTATTTAAATGTTGAAAAGCCATTGCTCAGACTTTGTGCTTTTAGGTAAAATATTTTATTGCTGCGTTGAAATGCCTATTGATTTTTGGCGTTAAGCTTTTATTTTGCACGACTTTTGCAGCTGTGTTCACTTAGCAGTAAATTTGAGTTTAGGCTGAAACGAATATTAAAGCCTGTCATTTATTAATGAAATTAGAAAGCATAAAAAGAATAAAAATTTTGTGGTATTAGTGCAGGACCTACATTAGTTACTGAATTTTTGATAGTATATTTGAAGTATTTCGTTCTTTTGTGGCATTAGCATACATTCAGGCGCTTAAACAGAATTTTCATTTCTATTAAGAGTGATACTGTGCTCTAAATTACTCATAATACCTTTAAAAGAAAAAAAAATGCATTCGATCTAATCCAGGTATTAAAATTTTATTATTTTTTTGCTGTTTTAGTATACATTTAGGCGATTAAACGGAATTAATATTTTTTAGAGTGGTCAGATACTTCAAAAATAAGCATAATGTTTACAAATTAAACAAAACTTATATAGATGTTTGAATTTTCATTTTTTCTGGTATTAGCCTACATTTAGGTGCTAAAACAGAATTTTTGTTTCTAACAAGACTGGCGCTCTGTATCAAATTAATCATAATAATAAAATAAAATGTATGCTATCATAATCTAGCGGCTTAAATTTTTATTTTTTTTGCTTTAGTATACATTTAGGCGATTAAAAGTAATTCATATTTTTTGAGTGGGCGGATAAAAAAACTTAATACTTAAAATTAAAAAAATGCATATGGCTATTTGAATTTAAATTTTTTGATTGTTTTAGTAAACATTTAGGCGCTAAAACAAATTTTTATTTTTCTGTGACCCAAATCATATTAATTACAAAAATAAAATAAAATGTATGCTATCATAACCTAAGCATTAGAATTTTGTTTTGTGTTTCTGTTTTAGTATACATTTATGGGATTAAAAAGATATCATATTTTTTTAACAGTCAGATACTTCAAAAAGCATGATAATATTTAAAAATTAAAGAAAGCCGTGCTTCGATATTTGAATTTGTGTTTTTTTTGTAATTTTAATATACATTTAGGAGCTAAAGCGGAATTTTTGTTTATGTAGCAACCATTTGCCTTAGAGCTCTTTTTACAATAAAATGTTTTTGGTAAAATTGGTTTCTAAAAATCAAGGTTTTAATCACGTTTACTTTTAAAGAGTGTTTTAAGGTTTAAGAGCTTGCTGGTAAAATATTTTTTTATTACTCCGAAAAAAACTTTTTTCTCCGAATTTTCTTTTTAAATTTTCAGTATGCATATATGTAAATATAAACACGCATAATAAAAAATTTACTCCGAAATTTTTTTACTCCGAAATTTTTTTTTCTCCGAAACTATATTTTTAATTATCGGTTGAGTTTTCGGATTCAGAATTGAGTTCTTTAGTACTCAAGACAATGCTAATGTAATGACTTTTAAAACTTAAGCCTTGCTATTCATTTGAAGCTGTTTTCTTTTGAAAATCTTTGCAAATAATAAAAATAAATATATGTTTTTTCAAAATATTGTTTCATCTTAACCCTTAAATTAATAATTTTAATTTTTTTCTTTTCAGGTAAATATTTTCTCAATTTCAAAAAAATACATATGTACCTTGAACTGAATTTTTATCGGTAAGTTGTTACACTGTTAAATAACTCAATAAAATTGCCTAATTTTACTAACTACTACAGGGTAGGCCATTTAAAGTTGACCCATCTGGCAACGCTGTAACTTTTAACAGCGCTGACAAATCGGCTAATGTCATACCGCGTTAGAAGCGTCATTCGAAGACAATTTATACCATGGAACAGTACACTCCAAAAGAACGCGCTGAAATTGTTCAGCTTTATATTCAAAATAACTTTTCAATTGTGTTAACTCAACGTGCGTTTCGCAAAAAAAATAAAGTGAAAAGTGCTCCAGTTAAGAACACAATTAAGTCTTTATACGCAAAATTTGTGAACACCGGTAATCTCAGTAATGCCAGTCATGCATCCAGACAACGCACAAGACGTTCTGATGAAAATATCGAAGCTGTACGAGCCAGTATTGAGAAGACTCCATCGACATCGAGTTATCGCCGCTCTCAGGAATTAGACATCTCTCGCACCACTCTCCGACGCATAATTCATAAAGATTTGAAGATGTTTCCATATAAAATTCAAATGGCACAAAAACTAAACCCAGCTGATTATCCGCGACGCCTTAATTTTGGCAAACAAACAAATGGGTCAACTTTAAATGGCCTACCCTGTATTATCATTAAACTCATTGCAACTGTTTTTCTTACACAGTATCACACTTAACGAATTTTAGTAATGCTTTCCTTGAACACACAATTTATCAAACGAAAGAAAAGAATCAAAAGTACCTAGAAGAACACCTATTCCCTCCTAATCGCATTACTTTAAAACAAGTAAGCTATTCGTTACATTCCAGGTAGTTTTCAATGATTTAATTATAAACCGGCAAACTTTTAGGTATTGAAACAAAATGAAACAAATGAGAAAAATGTTAAAAAATCACTTTAAGAGGAAATGAAACTATACACCCTTTAATCTTAATATTTTTTCAATAAGAGAAGATGATTTAACTTGCATAATAAAAACAGTAATTTATTTTTGTTCCATAAATTAATTTCATATATTTTCTATAAGCAACTTTCCCGCTGGGTATTCTTACATTTTCCCTCCAAATTTATGCACTCTTAAAAGCATACATACATAGAGGGCACAACATCATTACTGGCACTATCTCACTCATATTAAAAATGAGCAGTTTAAAACTAACTTTTGGAATGTGGTATCACATAAAGTTATGTGTTATAATGTCTGCATATCAATTAGCCAATAAAGTTTACTTGTGTTTTGTGCTTAATTTAAAGAACAATTTCAAGTCACGTATTTTACGTTTAGTAGTTTTATGTTGTGCATATATAAATGGATCTGTTCAGTTTTATGTCATGGCAACCTGTTTCTTATGAGTGTAACATACTTGTACAAATTATGATTTAAATAATTTACAATGTTGTAAAGAAGCTGCTCAAAATGTAAATTTAGCGAGATTAGTGGAAAAAATATATATGCTAGAGACATTTCTTTGGAGGAGGGAAGAAGATCGTAGTTTGGTGTGCTTAACATAGTGATTTCTTAACAACTCGCTAAGCTATATTCACTATTCGGTAAAGATGCTTCAATTCGGGATTAAGACATATAAATATTATATGAAGTAATTTGATATACGAAGCCTTCTTTTCTACTGTAGATTCCTACTACAATAGCTAATAATCATAATTTGCATTATAACCCTATTTTTTCTTGATGGCCTTGCTTTCAATAGCCGCAATAATAATTTTACAGTAGACGAACTCATGTAGGCATATTCTCAGAGTAGCATGTTCGAACGAATTTGTAATTAATTTTTCCGACGGAGTAAGCCCCTTAAGTTTATGATCGCTAATTACAGGGAGAACATATCTTTTTTGATCCAAACTTTCATGCTTCCTGACAAGTTAGTTCAAAACAATTTCAGTGAATTGACTCAATTTCTTATCTTTCTACCTCTCTCTGCCTCCCGCTCTCTACTTACTGTCTCACGTGAGAAACCACGGGTTATTCCTCAGCAAAAGCATGAAAATTTAAACGAGAGCTACATAAAGTCTCTTCAATTGAGAACTGAAAATTCAAACGAAAAGCTACATAAAATTTTGATATTCTTTTTGGTTGTTATGAGGTCGATTAGGAACCCAAAAGCTGTCGATCTTAACAAATAAAATTCGAAGAGAGCTTTATCCATCATGGTAACGCAAAAAAGTAAAAATTAAATAATATAACTTTGTCAAACTAATTCCAAAAATGTAATGCTTTTAAATTAGGAGGCTTTTTCAAAAAAAAAAAAAAAAAAGGTTGCCACATTATTATATTTATTCAACAAATAAATTATATCATACTAAAATTACATAAAATATGTAAACAAGTGTGTTATTAAGCTTTATTACAAAAATATTACTTCCAACAGTTGCCATCTATTCTTAATAAATAAAGTTCGATGAGAATTTTAACCATCGCGTTTACTCAAAAATTAAAAAATAAGTATGTTATTGTTGACCCAATTCCAAAAATGTACTGCTTCTAAATTAAGAGGTTTCTTCAAAAATAAGGTTGCCACATTATTATATTTATTTAAAAAATCAATTATAAATTTGTAAAATTTTCCAATATTTGTAATGAAGTGTTTTAAAAGGCTTTATTACAAAAAAATCATTTCCAAGTGTTGCCACCTGTTTTTAGATAGAAAACATTAAAGTACTCAAAATACCTAGTAAGTAAGTAAGAAATTTCAAAAAATTTCAAAGTTATTAGTTTAGTTATAAATTGAAAAATGTTAGAGTTGCCAACTGCATTAAATGTATAAAAAAAATATTATATTATTAATAAAATGGTAATAATACCCGATATGGGCACGAAGTGCGTGAAATATTACCGGACTGTTAGTTACTTCACTAAAAAAAAAAAAATTAAAAAAAATGGGAAAATTTGTAATCTTATACATACGAGAACTACTAAGAGCATTGCCATTTAAGAGCATTACTTTTTCTCTTTTTTATGTTCATTACCCTCAATTATAGATATCGCTCTGATATTTTGCAGATGTCCGTTTCTCCACAAGAAACTGCTCATTCGTCGAAATCGATGATATTGAACTATTACAGCATATACATAGCTGCCATACAAACTGAAGGATGAAAATCAAGTCCTTGTATTAAAATATTTTTTATTTGACAAAATATCTAAACAAAATTTGGTTCAAATTGTTATTCAAGGCTAAACTATAGTAACCAAAATTTTTGTTCAGATCAGATTATTATAACATATTGCTGTCATACAAGCTGTCCGCCCAAGTTCAAGTCTTTGTATAGAAATCAGTTTTACTTGACATGATATCCTCGTGAAATTTGGCATAACTTATTTTCACTATAATATATAACTGCTATACAAACCGATCGTTCAAGGTATCCTTTACATCAAACAATGTGTCTGGAAATAACTGGTGAATCGTTGCCGTTAACGATTTAATATTATTTATATCCAATCATATATAAATATATCTATCCATTGTATCTAAGAAAATCATAAAAATTAATCACAATAATTCCTAAAACAAATTTTATCACTTAAGAACACACTAATGTCACGTGATGCAAACTTACTAATCTCAAAATTAATGACTTCCGCCGTCAAACGCTTAATTCCTTTTTAGAAACTAAAAGCTTACACAAATAAATTTGTTCATTGTTCCCGAGTTGAAGGCCTTCTTCACTTGAATTTGAAATTTATCAATTAAATAACTGTATAATTCATCATGCTGACTGACACTTAATCGGAAAGAAGTCGCCAACAATAACAAGTCATTAATAATACTCAAAATATGAAATGAAATGCACAGGTATAAATTCTTAACAATCATTATTTTATTTCGCTGGCAACTACTTAACTGCTGACCTGTCGCTGCGGCGCTCAGTGCCACTGCTGTTATGCCAGTTGTTGTTGTTGCCGTTGCTGTTATTCGCACAAAAGCATCGTGACTGCAATTAAATTTGTTTGCAATTTATACTGTCTGCATAATTATTTCAAAGCATACTAATGATGCAGATTGTAGTTGGCTAAGCAGAAGATTAGAATGCGGAAAACTTAGAGACGGCATAATGGTGGTTGAAGCACATATGAAGCATCTACATAACGTGTGTATATATGGAAGACTCGTGAATGTAGCTCAGTCAAATAGCTTTAAATATATGTACTAATGTATATAGATTCCTCCATTCTAATTCCGCGCTGAAGTCTCAGCGTTGGGCAGTAAATACCATCGGATGCTTCGAATGCAACTAACATTTGCAGAGGCATACAGTTTGGCTATTAAATTCCTAACATATGCAGTTATCTGGCAACATATTCCGATAAACACATATTTACACACATAAACACACATATATATGCACTCATACATGCTTGTTTATTTGCCATTTTGGCGCTTTCAAAGCTTCTAGCATCTTGGCCAAGTGACTGAAACCAGTAGGGAAATGTCAAAATTTGATTTATGACAGTGTGCGGTTGGCGTAATGCCATTGCAGTTGTTGATATTCATGCTTACATTACCGTTATGCATTGCCCATGACAATTGAGTGTAATTGCTGCCAGACTTTTATTTGTGTTTTAATGAGAATACTTGAACGGCTATTATGCCAAGGAAGAATTTTACCTCCATATATACAGATATGTACATATGTATATATAAATTCTGATTTATGGCAGACAATAATTGTAAAAGTTCAAGTGCACTCTCTGATATATTCGCTTTTGGCTGCAATAATTACAGAAATATAAATTTTTTATTATATTTGAGGATTCGACTTTGAAACCTTATAGCATCCGTCATATATGACTGATCGAAAAATGTTATACACTACTGTGTTGAGAAAAAAATGTGTATGATTTTTACTTGTTTAGGAATTTATTGTAATCAATGATAATATTTTCTATTACTTCATTCACAAATTTGAAGGCAAAAGTTTAAATTTTGGAGGCTAATTTCGAAAAATGAGTTTTTTTAGTACTAAGTCTCTTAAAAAATTGGTTTGGTACAATAACCAGCCGAGTGCTCTACAGTGTAATTGTTGCCTGGAGATATTATATGCTTTCAATTTCTGTGTCAAAGTGTGCACTATTTGCTTAAACTTACATTAGTAAGTTGCAATATCGTCGAAAAAATATATTTTATATACATATGCCTTGGTAATAATGTTGATCTTCTTAATTTTTTTTTTATTTGTTATCTAATTTTTCAATCATTTTAACATTCGATTTGCTCAGCTAACGGTTTTAAACTACATGTATCCAATAACTAAAGGAAATAAATAATTGATTTCCGCTGGCAACTCTAGAAAAATAAATATAATACTAATTTTATTTTTTAATGTCGTGGTTATAATACCCTTATAGAAAATTGAAATATTATTTAGTAACATTTTAGAAAATTTCATAAAAACTTATCGCAACTCTATTTCACATCAATATAATAAATTTATAATTTCAATTGTTATTTAGTAATTTTGTATGTATAATTTATTTATAAGTATTATTATAGCGAAAATAAAAATTAAAATTAAAAAACTTGTTGGCAACTCTGGGATTTTTTGATTACTTTTAATAAACCGTTTTTGATCATAAAGTCCTTATAGACAAATTGAATTATTATTTCGTGACATTTAAGAAAAATTCATAAAAACTTATGGCAACTCTATTCCACATACTACATGCAAGATTTATATTTAAAGAGTTTAATTTGTAATTCTGTTTGTATAATAACATAAAACAAAACATATATAATAAATATAAGATGAAAATTTAAATTAAAAACCCGTTGGTACCTCTGTGATTTTTTTTATTTCAGAAAGATATGTATGAATAACAATTTTTTTAAATAGACAAAAATACATAATTTTTTGCATTAAATTATAGTTTTTATTACTGATAATTATGTTAACAGAAATTCAAAAGAAATCTAAACCATGTTGGCAACTCTGCTTAAAAAATCGAGAATTAAAAATGGTGATTTAGACTAATTTCAATTATTAATTAAAATGTAAAAAACAAATTATAAAAAAAATGTTGGCAACTCTACACAAAACTTTCACACTTAAAAACGGTCTAATGTAACTTTCGTTTAGAAAAAATTAAAACAAAGAGGCAACTTTAAAAAATATTTTGGCAAATCTACTTAAAAAATCGAAAAGTAAAAATGACGTACTTTTTAAAATATGTAAAAAAATTAAAAATTGTTGGCCACTCTACACGGAAAAAACGCACTTAAAAACGATTTTAAACAAAAAAAAAAAGCAAACAAACAACAAATTAAAAAAATTGTTGGCAACTCTGTGTGAAAAATTCAGGCTTCAAAATGGTCTACTTTATCTTCATTAAAAAAAAAAATTAAAACAAAGAGGCCAAAAAAAGTTCTTTTTTTTTATTGCAGAAAAGAATAAAATTTTGTTTGTTGTAGTAAAATTTATGTTAAATACAAGTAGAAAAATAATAATTTTTTTGGGACTTTTAAAAAAAATCGTGAATTTATAATTATGATGTTTTTTAATTTCAATTAAAAAAAGTGTAAGGAAAATAAAAAAATTCTTGGCAACTCCACAAAAAAAATTCGCACTAAAAATGATATTTAAGAAAAATTATTACAGAAAAAATGTTAGCAACTCTGTGCAAAAACATTGAATTTTGAATAATTATTTATTAAAATTTTAAATAATTTTTTGCACTTGGCAACCCATTTAATTGGCATTGTACTGACCGTCGTGAATGACTGCATTAAGCCTGATTTCGCATTTGGAGTTGTTGTTTCTTTGTTTGTTGCCCTACAGTTGCAGTTGTTTTGCGTGCCCATTCGCATCAGATCGGCAATTTCGGCAGCAATTGCATGTGAGATAGCAACAATATACAGCAAATACAAACGAGAACAATTGTAGGAGGAATTTGTGTAGAAATTATAGATATACAAAGATATTCGTACAAACACAACAAGTTTTGCATCTGCTGACATGGCTCAAAAGCTTTTGATGATGAGGCTGCCATTTATGCGAGAGAGATTGCTTGCAATGAGAAAGAAGAAGAAACAACACTAAGGTTGGTATGCGGATCTTGTAGTTTGTGTGGTCGCTACAAGTATAAGCTATATTGATCCGATCTGAACAATTTCCTATGAGCTTGAGGCTATGCCTTGGAAAATAAAGTATGTCAAATTTTGTAAAGATATCTTGTCAAAAAAAATTTTTCATACAATAATTTCATTTCGATCACTCAATTTGTATGACAGCTATATGTCATGGTGACTCGGAGTGAACAGTTTCTTCGGAGATTGCCCTGTCACCTTGGATATTAACCCATACCGAATTTGATGGAGATATTTCGTCAAATGAAAAAGTTTTCTCTACAAGAACTTAAGTTGGATCTCTCAGTTTGTATGACAGCTGTATCCCATAGTGGTCCAGTATAGGCGGGTCCGCCACATAAGAAAGAAAAGAGTGTATCCAATATTTCAGATCGATATTTAAAAAATTGAGAACTATTCGCACCATTTTAGAGAAGCTCGGCCCAAACCCGCTAGGCTGGTACTGGCCTGTTATTCTATATAAATGCCAATACATATGCCGCTTATGCAATTACACTTGCTTGAATATGTCGGTGAGCGATGCATAATTGCTTGCGTACAATCACTTTAGACGCCGCTGCTAATATGTCCAGTCGCCGCCTCTTGGCCGCTTGTTGAACCAGCTTGTTGTGTTCTTCGCATGTTTTTCGTTGCTCATTTGCATTTGCTGTAAAGTGCTGCGTGAGTTGTTGCTTTTGTAATTGCCTAACACGAAGACAAATTTAATTATTGCTATTGTTGTCGCCAAGCAGTACCATGCACCAGCACCAGCAGCAACAACAGAGGCAGCCATAAATGCTGCTCTTAGTGGCATATTCATGTATGTGTCTGCGTTGGTATGTGTGCCCACAAACGGACGCGTACGAAATTGTTAATTATACTCGGCATGCATTTAATTGAAATGCTCTGGCATTTTACGGCACAGAAAATGTGGTTTTCCCTCAACAAAGCAATAAGTACAACAATAAAAGCAAATAGTAACAAGCATGCTAATAACATCATCAGACGCCGCAGCAGCAGCAGCAGCACCATCAACTCTTCGCTACCGTATTGCTTTGAAAGTTAAGTATTGTTGTTGCTATTGCAATCACTGCAGTTCTTGTTGTAATTTGGCATTGAAATGCCAGCTTTGTTTGCACAACACAAATGGAATTTACCTTTTTCGTGGAAATTTGTTAATTATCTTCTACCGGTTTTTATTGGTGCTGGGCAGTAGCAGTGCCAAAAGTGGTCAGAACTCTATGCTTCAAAGTATAGACTGCGCTTGATTTCTGCAAATATTTATATGGAGCATCGTAATGTACTCATTCACTTCAAAAAAATCAAAGGTGATTAAAAGGATTTGTAAGTACCCGGTACCTAAAAGTACTCGGTACTGAAAGGTATTCGGTACTCTAGAGTAATCGGTACTCAAAAATATTCGGTACTCAAAAGTACTCCGTCCTGGAATAAATATATTTATATATGTTTTACAAGCATTATCGCAAGTCAATGCTTAAAAAAAAAATTTCAAAAAAATGTTTGTTCCAAAAATAGAAAAGTATTGAGGTTAAGTTGAACCGTCAAAATTGTTTCTATGTTACACAAATGATATGTGAGTTGTGGGATGAGAAGGCAGTTTTGAGAAAGGACTGGTTCACGGTTAAACCCATTTTCAGAATATCGGGTGCCGACTATTGATACTTCAGTCTTTCCAAAAGTGTCTGTCAAAGTCTATTACTTGACTAAGTGTGCGAATTATATAATAAATTACGAGTTTATAACACCACATTATCATCAATACTACTGTTTGATATTAGCCTCATCGACAATATTTCATAAGAACTCAACCAGTGTTGAAAGACTTAAGCTGGCAGGCTTTCGGTTTAGCGTCTTTTATTTTGATTATGGTCAACCGTATACGAGTTTATGACGGTCATGTACGAGGTAATTAATTTCAGAGGAAACCACAAATTCAACCAAAAATTTTTCTATAAAAATGAGTTCCACTACAGAGCATAGTTAGAGGTTAAGTCACCCAAAAGAACGTTGTGGCTTCGATGCCAAAATAATTTAATTTGGAACTTTGCGAAGCAGTGGGCGCCTAATAGTTAAAAAATTTCACGATGTAGAGATATAGTGTCTACTGACTGATGGTGTTTTCATTTTGATTGTAGTACATCCAGAGGGTCCATTCATTTTACCTAAGAGTGAATATATTGCTAGTTGCATGTCTACAAATTCTACTTCAGATATGATCGGATATCTGAATGAAAAGTCAATAACATTGTCATTTGGCGAAATATGAATTTATGGAACACTCCATTGGAGTGGAGTTTTGGAGCTTTTAGTTAATTTTTAGGTTTACTAAGTGACTGAACCATTCTAGGAACCCATCTCTTGTTGAAATAAGCATTTAAAGTATTTTATAGGACAACTTAATACCAATAACAATAGTTAAGACATGGTACTAGTTCACAAAATATGATTTTTAATTGGGCTTCACTATATTGCATATATTCCACAATACTAAATAAACCTGAACTTAGTAGAAACCCATTGTGCATTTAGGGCTTTAAGCACTTTGAAATGTTTGTCAAGTTAATCTATACTATATACCTTATTATTCGATTATTATTATTTACTATACATTGTCAAATTCTAAATACTCTCTTTAAGAATCTGGGGTCACTCCTTACGTGGAACCAACTTTACCTCCCTAGCTCAATTGAGCTCCAATTACGATACTAATTTAGATAAACTTTTCCAAGTTTTGAAGAACAATTCTACAAATTTCTGATTTGCTGCCAAAACATTTCTTTCACATACAGTCGAGGTGAAGATTTGTCTTTCTTTTCCTTATATTGAAAATATTTTATTTAATGGAAAAATTTCCAGTTTTCAGATTCATTAATTATTTGCTAATATCAGATATACGACTTCAACTAATAAACCAGAATTTAGAAAAAAATAAAAGATTTTTGTGGAACCATATAACAGAGATCATCTAAATATGGAATCCAAACCACACATATTATTTTAATACCATCTACATACATACATATATAATATGTATAAATATATATTTAAAATTTTGTACTAGGTCTTAAAGTTGAGGCCACCAACTACTGTCTTTATCGGTCTACTTTTGCAGTGCCCTATTGTAAAACCCTATACAGAGCTTTGCATGTTGCGATAAATATTTTTTCCGCACAATTCTTCGCCAGTTTCTCAAATGCTCACTGCTGTTGACTAAGTCAACGCTGAAGTTAAGCTCTTACGCTGAGCTGTTTGCTGGCTGGCTGAGGCTCATACCTACTACGAGTATTATATTTGCCGAGTTTCAGATAAAGTAAGTGAGAAGTGCTTGAAGTTTTTTGTGTGAGGTGACGCAAAGGGAGAAAAAAGTTGTAGTGCTTGATATTTTGAAGTGCTTCTGTTGTACAGTTAGAGGTGTGCAAAAAATGCAAAACATATAAGTAAAAATCTGTGTGGATTGTGGTGGGCACAAGTGTGGATCTGACTTTTAAGGGGGTACTTGGTGATTTTTTTTATATTTTCTTCGAGTTTAAGTGGGTCTTTATAAGTTGTAGTTCTATAAATAGCTTTTATGTAAAAACTTTTTGCTGGGTGATCTAGTTTTAAGCTGATTTTTGCCAGATAATGAATAAAAAACTTAGTGAAATATTTTGAATCTAAAAATTCTACAATCAACGGGTTTAAAATAAAAATAAAATAATTATAATTAAATGAAATATTAAGAATCCATCAGGTAAATATATTCGAAGTTTGTACATATGTATATCTATACAAGAAAATGACTTAAAACTCTAAGAGCTAACAATTTATCAGTTTATAACCTCACTTATTTTCGTGCAAACAACATTTCTTGCCGTGTATAGTGTTCTAACCCAACATTTACTCATATTTATTTACATGCTTGCTTTTCTAATTACCAGTTGTTGTTATGTTTTTCAAAGCTTTGTTATTTTTCCTTCATTTGTATAGAAACGCGCATTAATTGATTGCAGCTTTTTCAACATAAATTATTTTGTTTTTATATATTTTTTCTAATTTATTTTAACATCAATTTGCAATGTTTACCTGAATATGTTTATATGCATATAAACTTGTTTAATTTTTTATTTGTTTGCACAGTTATTTTTTGCGGCTCATTTCTCTTAATTCTGCGAATTTTAAATTTTTTCGCGTCTCGCGGTTTGTTTATTAGTTTTGTGGTGATTTTTGTACAATATTGCTATTGAAAATGACATCATCCCGTATTTTAAAAGCAAATTCGTACATACAAATGTGATGTATGTAGACGAGGAATAACTAATATTTCAGTTCAGTGAATTATTGAAAATATAGTAAGTAATGAAGGGTGTGCCTTTGGTAGTTTAGAAATTTGATTTCAAAAACGTGGTTTTTGAAGTCGCCAATATAATGGCTTTTAAGGCCTTTGGAGGTTGTACACAATTTCGAGCATATTGGCACCATAAGTGCTTCCTCCGAAGACGATTGTGTTCTTATCTCTGGTTTCAAACAATGTCAACGTCACGTAAATACTTTTTCGGCATGTAAGACATTGGAAAGACTT
Source organism: Bactrocera zonata (assembly GCA_037783105.1). NCBI lineage: Eukaryota > Metazoa > Arthropoda > Insecta > Diptera > Tephritidae > Bactrocera > Bactrocera zonata. The sequence goes on along the minus strand of JBAWJQ010000144.1, from coordinate 702,940 downwards.
TTCAGCACTGTTTGCACGTCAAGTGTGACAATTTGACTTACTTGACTTTAAAAGCTATTCCTATCAAAGCTATTCCTCCCGAAAATACGACGTTTTTAACAAAAAATCTTATGAAACCAAATTTATTTCGTAATAAAACTGTAAATGATCATATACCATCTGATCAAATTTGACACGGATTGACATTTGTACGTATTTGTGTACCAATCCTTATTATCGCCTTCAAAGTAGGCTTCTGAGTATGTCCACATTTAAATATCATGGTCATATACCATCTGATCAAATTTGACCCGGACTGATATTTTTACGTATTTGTCTACACATCTTTATTATCGCTTTGACAGCAAACTTGTGAGCAAGTTCACATTTAAATGTCATGGTCATATACCATCTGATCAAGCTTGACCCGGACTGACATTTTTACATATTTTTATACAAATCTGTATAATTGCCTTCACAGTAGGCTCCTGAGCATGCTCTCATCTAAATAAATTTTGCATACACTTGTCAAAAGCTTCGGTTGGGAAGGCCCTCAGTGACTTCAGTAATTTTGATAATATTCATAAGCTCATCACCCGTAGTGCTGTGTTTGATGAATATAGTGTTTCCAGCTCCGTTGTCAAGTATCACCTTTGCCAGGTCTACTCAATCTAGTTTTTGCAAAAGATTCAGATTTTTTGGTACCAGTCTTGAAATACTTTATAACTAAAACATTAACCAAAATGTGTTGAGTCGTTCCAGAAGAGAATTTGAGTTACTCTGCTATCTCTCCGACGCCAGCATTACGATTTTCAAGCATTGCTTTTTCGATTCGTACAAGTTTTCGATGACTTCACGACTTTCACTGAATGCCTTCCGGCACTCAAATGCATGTGTTCCTGATAAAGTCGACGCTCTAAATCACTTCTGCAACATTTTTACAGTTTTCGCAGCCCTCTGCTCCCCAAAGCTGTACTGTTTTTTTAAAAGAACTGATTATAAATGTTTTTTCCGTTGTCTAATAAACAGCCGTTTCGAAATTAATTTCGAATTTCATCGAAAATTTCAGTCTTACAGCACAACTTAAACTATTTCCGACGTTTTACCAATTAAATGGCGTACTTTCCAGAACACATTTGATTACCACAAAAGCAGTAATTAAATTCACGTGAATACGGCTTGACAGTCGGCCATTAAATGTTAACTTGATTTTCCCAGTTGTTAGCAAAATAATCATAAATGAATTAAGTTATTTGACGATAAAACAAAACACCATAATTTATTGATAATGAACAAATATAATTACAATTAATTAACATTAAAATTACTTAATCCACATATTTGTGAATAAACCCGATAATCTCTCCAACAATTAATTTGAAGCTTTGCGGCTTAACTAATAAACAACTTAATTAATAACTTTGATTCGAAATCCCTCACTAGCAAAACAAGTTTTTTGGAATAACAGTTTGATTGTTTAGTCAAATTTATGTTTATGTACTATAATGTATTATATAAATATCTTTGTAGCTTCAATAGTAGCTGATTTGTTTACAACTTACATTCTTTAAATATATAATTATGTTCATTCCATCTTGTCTTTTTACATTCTCAATTTAGCACTTCTCATTTTTTACTCTTCTTGTCTCACTCTTTTATTCAGCAACACTCTCTTACCTCTTCCTTCTTTGCGCCGCATAATTTCATTACGCGCACTTGAGTTATGACTAATTCAATTATTTAATCGAGGTCATTTCATTTGCTAAGCTGTGCTTCCACCCATATTTTTGCTTTCAATTCTCATTCTTTAAACGTTTTTTATGCTGATTCCACGACAACTATACAACTTTGCATAAACAAAATCTGTTGTTTATCGCTTTTACACCTGACCGGTTAATTCTTGAGTGATTTTTATTGAATACTTACGTCATCTGGGTGGAAATACTGGTGTGTTCGACAATAAGTTTGGGAAGAAAATATGGAAATGAATATTGCGAAATATTATTAAGAATATATAGGGTGATCAGTTTCGAGGTTCCCTAGTTTTTTAAAGAAAAACACAGAGAAACTTCAAATTTAATTATCCTTCGAAAGAGCATTCTTTGGCATTTATTTTTCGAGGATTATCTCTTTCAAATGCTGACCGCGGCTACGTCTCAGACGATCTATCCGTTGAGTCCAATTTTCGATGACTCGTTCGAGCATTTCGACTGGTAACTGGCAAATTAAGGACTGCATGGAAGCGGAATTGTTCGCATAGACTTTAGACTTAACATATCTACGCAGAAAAAAGTCTAACGGTGTGCCATCATACGATCTTGGTGGCCAATCGACCGATCCAAAACGTGAAATTATCTGCTCACCGAAATGTTTTCTCAATAAATTCATTGATTGATGAGTTGTGTGGGAAATGGCGCCGTCTTTTTGAAACCAAATGTCTCTGAGATCACGAGCTTCACTTTCAGACATCAAAAAATCGGGTTTCATGGCGCGATAACAGTCGCCATCAACGGTTACTTTCACACCACCATCATTTTTGAAGAAATTAGAACCGATGATTCCACCGGCCCACAAACCGTTATTTACAGAATGCGGAAATTTTGATTGTTTGCATACCCACCGAGTCAGATATGGTCCTCAGCGCTTAACAAAAATTTGGCTCGAAAATGTTGGATCTTTTTGCAACTTTACAAGAGCCCACAGAGTGAAGCGATGTCGCTTGGAAAGGTCGAGCGGCTTCAGTTCTTGCACAAGCTGTATTTTGTAAGCATTCAATTTAAGATCTCGACGTAAAATGCTCCAAGTCGTTCTACACGTCAGCACGAGTTGCTGCGATTTTCGCCGAATCGACTCTCCACGGTCTTCGTGTACACTCTCAGCTACGCGTGCGGCTATATTTGCTTTACTGCATGCTGGACGTGGTCTATTCGATCGAATATAATCCAAAATTTCAATATCTTTTTGAAAAAAGTACCCATACTGAGATCACCCATGATATGTTATATCTTTATTGAGCAAATTTCTGATTAACAATATCTTTTTTAAGGAGCAGCTTTAATATGCCTTCATGTGACGATCAGGTTAACCTTGATACCTTTCTGCCTTACCTATAGATCCTAGTGGAACAGATATCTCTGCTTCACAGCATAATTATTTTTATTATCCCAAAATGTATTCAAATGATTGCGATTACTATATAATCTAATTTCATATTCTTGTAAGTCTCTCTGAAAGCTTTTATCAGAATTTTAAAGTTTGATGATTTGCCGTATTTTTGAGGACCAGAAAAGTTTCCAACAGTCAACTTGTCCATACTAAGTTCGGAAATTTTCTGCAAATGTGTTCTACAATGAACTTGATGATGTATGAAAACACTGAGTTCATTCTAAGAAAATAAAACGGCATAGATGTTTCAATCTTTTATTCACATCCACTGGTAGACTACCATATACCAATATTTGGGTATTTGGGAACATCCTTCTGAGGAGTGTATGGAAATTACTTTGGAACGAAAGCGAAATTTCCTTTGAGTAAAACTCAACGTTTTATAGACTGTAATTCTTGATATCACCATGTTTGATTTTTAATAAAACCTTAAAACGTTCCACCTAATTTTTCACACATTTCATGAACAAGGTCGTAATCTGGACACTTGAAAGCATCAAAATATGCTGAGATATTCGAGGGAACAAAAAAATTTGGTTTTGGTAGAGCTGTGTTATAATTTTTGTATGTAATTGCGAGCCGTTTTTCATTTCTTCTTCTTCTGAAAAGCCTACTTTGTATCTGAATAATGACCACATACGGCTTCAAAGAATGAACCGCTCAGTAAATACATTTTTTGAGAAGCTTAAACAAACAAATGTAATAAATTAGGCTTTTTATGAACAAAACAGGATATCATTAGTATAGATAATAAGAGAATAACAATAGTTTAACAGACGCTAATACAAAAGTAAGCTAAGTGAAGTGGACGGGTGCAAACTTCAGAGGAAATCTATAAAATGGTATAACTTATGGCGCTTCGACACGAAGAACATACAAGTAGTGCATACCATATAAGTATATAACATGTGATCTTATAGTAATCAGTATATGTATTCATATACAGAAATTCTATAAAAAAACCGTAAATTTTTATTCATATGTAAGCTTTGTAAAAAACTGGGCACATTACGCACATGAGTGCCCATTAATACATTGAAATATTCAATAGCTCGTTAGTGAGTACAATGAGTGAACAAAAGAGCATTACTACAGTGAGTACACCGGGTATTTTTGTACTGTAAAACACAAAGAAAATACGTTGTAAGAAAAAAAACTAATAATACAACAACATGAAAAGTGAGAAAAAATGAAAAGTAAAATGAACATCAGAAAATACAATAAGAAAAGGAAAACTAGTTAGTTGCTTAAGTACTTCCGCTTGTTTAGGAAACTTTTGTCTGTTCATTGCGCAAAATAAGAGAATTGTTGCAATAATAACAAAATGTGTTATGTTGTTGTTAAATTTTGTTGCCAGCACTGTAGTTTACTGCATGGGGTCGCATGTACTGTGGCACAAAGGCAATGACAGGCGAGTAATAGCAAAATTACGAACAATAATAGAAAAGTAAAAACAAAAAAACTAAATAAAATAACAACAAAATTATGTTAGCCAAGCGAATGATGATGCAGTGAAGTGCAGAGCAGAGAACTAAAAGACCAAGTTAAACTAAACTTAACTGCGCAAGCCGGCTGCAGCGCTGAACCAGCGCCAAGATGAACTAAAGTTCAGCTCGACTACATCAAAGCAACCCAACTGGAGCGCAGTTGAAGTAAATTTGAAAAAAAAATAAAAGAAAAATGAAAATGACAAATAAGTACTTGAGGCTAAAGGAGGCAAAGGCACGTTGAAATAAAAGAGATTACGGCATAGGCGGCGGAGAAGAAAAACACAACGAAAACTAACAACGAATGTAAAGAAAAACTACCGTTACAGCCGAAGGGTTGACAAAAATATTGCAAAAAGAAGCAGTAAACAACGAAATATTAGTAACAATGGCAAAAAAATCTGAACTAAAGAGAAAAATAAACAGCAAAAGTATACGCTCAACAAATGGCTGTTAAGCAAAAATGACAACACAAAATAAAAACAGATTTACAGCGAACTTTAACGATTTACTATGCGAAAGTTAAAAGTATTAGCAAATGGCTACAAATATTTACACAAATATATTTATTTCTGAAATTATTTGCATTGCATGGAGGCTCCCTGTAGGAAATCATTACGACATTATCTATGTGGTATGCTACAGTCTTTGGAATCATATACAAATGTTAGTATACCAGCGATATATCAAGCTTAGGGTCTTTTCACTTGAAAAACTTTATAAATCACATGATCAAATTTGACCCGGACTGGTGATACAAAATTTTTTCTAATTTGATTTAACCCTATCGAAACAAGTTTTCCATTTGAAAAACGTTATAAATCATTTGGTCAAATTTGACCCGGACTGATGATACAAGTTTTTTCTAATTTGGTATAACTTTTTTATTTTCCTGTAAATTTTGACCTCCATATGTCTATTAGCAAGTGCTTGGCATCTTCGCACGACGCGAAAATGTGTTTTGCCAATTTTCACCAAGAAAAACTTAATCCACAAAGTACCATAACTTGCGTAGCCGATAACCCTTCAATCATCAAACTTATTCTTTCTTACTTAAGAATATGATGCCGAAACTGTTTAACAATCTAGCTATTGACACTTTAAAAATTACCAGGAACCGGAGAACGCTATATTCACTGTAGTCACTGGAGGCCATGCTAGGGCGTAGTATGTGGAACCGGAACCAAAAAACCAATATTCACTGAAGACCATCCTAGGGCCAAGTACATAGAAGAAGGTTGGATTAAGCGTTGACATATTTATATTGGCACAAAAGAACCTTTTTAAGGTGATAATAAAGATTTGTAAGAATATGGTTAGTCCGGGTCAATTTTGATCAGATGTATCATGTTTATAATTTTCTCAACAGTCATCAAAAAGAATAAAAATTGATAGAAATTATTATAAAATGGTAGTTTTGTGAAAATATGTATTTTGGTCAGTCCGGGTCAATTTTGATCAGATGTATCATGTTTATAATTTTCTCAACCGTCATCAAAAACAATAAGAATTGATAGAAAATTATTATAAAATGTTCATAAACGTAATCTAAGACCCGAAAATTCTTTTCAAAATTATCAGATATGGAACCTTGAACCACCACCCTCAAAGGAAATATAAAATTTCGCGTTGGAATACTGCTTTCATATTTTCATAAGGTGTACTTTTTAACAAAGCCCTACAATGCTAAGATAAAAATTGTGCAGATAAAAAATCAAGACGCCTCTGTTGTGTATACCAGGACTATAGGGTATAGCTAAAAACTATTCCAAATGTTGTGTTACCTTAAATATTACAATAAAAGTTTAAAAAAAGTAAGAGCGTGAATATTTCACATTACATACATTGTATATTTTCATCCTACTGGGCCGTCTTTGCTACAAATTATTACGGCCAAAGCGCACCCATACGAGCGCGCTACCATAAACACTATTTTTACTACGTAGTTAACGATCTAAGCACTGCCATGCCATAAGCCGCTGACTCGAAAGCGTATTAAAGTTATGCCACACAAAGGCAAAAAGGGGTAAAGAGTTGAGCTTTCGAATTGACTAAGCAGCCACCGAATGGTTATGTCAATGTTGTTGGCTGTAGTTTGGCGAACACTAACCAATAGCGCACGATGGCTGCTTGGTTGCCAGCTACAAAAATGCATACCTTTACGGCCGCACAGCGCTTATGAGCCGCTGACTAACTCCAGCGCCAGCGTCTCACGTTGTTGCTCCATTTCGGCATGGCCACTAAGGCCCGGGGTATCATTGGCACAGAATAGGCGAACAATGCCTTCAACTAACAGACATGGGTACATGTGCGGAGGGCAAAGAAAAAAATGGCTCACATAACTGTTTTGAACCCAACAAATCTGGAGCGACAATAAATGCGCACAAAAAGTGCTCGCTGTAACTAAAAAGAGGCGAAATGAAATTTCACAGCACATTCCGATAGAAAATCAAGCTGCTGCTGCGACATAATAGCGAAATAGTGCAACAGGATGGAAAAAATAGTAGTAAAAAGCATGCACATAATGCACAAACTAATATTAAGAGAGTTTAGAGCAAATAGTACGGAAGGGTGGTCTTAAAAATTAGAGAATCTGAGTTGCTAAATGAACATGTGTTTGAAAATTCGGAAATCTTTGCACTGTTCGATTTCATATCGGATATTTTGGATCATGGAGTCGATTAACCAAACTCTGGCGACTTTTTTTTGTGGAAATATCTGGAAGGGAACTGTGGATGGGAAGAAGCCGTTCTCTCGTCCGGGTTTGCTGTTGTTTCCTTTTCATTGGAAGGAAGAACGATTAGCGTGCTATCACATATTCTGCTATAATCCCGTATCGCCAATAAAGAAGAATAAGAAGAAGCCGTTGGGTAAGGTCTTTTACGGATGGATTAAAATTTGAGGAAAAATTTGCAGCGCTGCAAGGAGTTTCATCGGCTTATAAGATCGGAAACAGCTACTTGTTTTTTAATGCTTCACAAAGAACTGCATATCGTAGTCCAGCATGAACCGAGCATTAGCAATCTGTTTATATTTTTTTTTGGAATTTTTGAGTTCCAAAAAATCGTAAATTCATATATTGAAACCAAAAATGTTCCCTACATTTCAGCATCACCCTAATATACACACTTTGTCATATTTCGTTTCCTTACAATAGCGAATCAAATAAAATTAGCGCAACAAATGAGCACAACGACTCTCATAATAGTGCAAAAATGAGCTTGTGTGCGTATATACTTATGTGTGTGTCGTTACAACTTCCATTGTGCAACAACAAAGTGAACTGCTGTATTTACTAATAATACCAGCAAACTAGTTGAAGAATAAACACATTTGAAATGCTTTGCCCATGTGCTCTTTGGAGGAGGTGGTAGTGGTATCCTTTGTCAGCGTGACCTACATGCACCCTCCCTCTCCCTCTGCTACTTTGTAGTCTTCTCGAGCACATTTTTCGTAATATGTTGCAAATGATTGTCAAATTGTCTAAGGTATCCATATTTATAGCAACTGGTTGGCTTCTGTAGTGGCATGTGATTGGAAGGAAGTAAATAATATGCTCGTTATGCGCAATATAAAATATTTTAAAGTGTTTCATGTACCTTATATTTGTTGGAATCTTAAGAGCATGTAATGTTGAAATTGTGAGATAGATGATGGTATGTATGAATTTTGTACTAAAAGCCTTAGATCATTAAATATGCGATGAAAATTTGTTGCAAGTTTTATATTCAATACCAATGAATATACATAGAATTGGAGTCATTGCCATATTGATTCAAATTTAGTTTTTCGAAGTTTACTTGATATTGCTAAAAACTTTTCTAAAACACGACAGATGAATTAGGTATTGCTAAATGACTACTTTTCAAAATATACTGGAGACTTAAGTAACAATTGAAGGCTTTTTAGGAATTTGAAAGATTAAGGTTGGGGTTAAATGTCGCTCGTATGCGATGACGATAATGATAGTGTGAGGACTCTGTAAGTCTGTTATTTCTATCAAGCTAAAGGGTGATTTTTTAAGAGCTTGATAACTTTTTTAAAAAAAAAAACGCATAAAATTTGCAAAATCTCATCGGTTCTTTATTTGAAACGTTAGATTGGTTCATGACATTTACTTTTTGAAGATAATTTCATTTAAATGTTGACCGCGGCTGCGTCTTAGGTGGTCCATTCGGAAAGTCCAATTTTGGGCAACTTTTTCGAGCATTTCGGCCGGAATAGCCCGAATTTCTTCGGAAATGTTGTCTTCCAAAGCTGGAATAGTTGCTGGCTTATTTCTGTAGACTTTAGACTTGACGTAGCCCCACAAAAAATAGTCTAAAGGCGTTAAATCGCATGATCTTGGTGGCCAACTTACGGGTCCATTTCTTGAGATGAATTGTTGTCCGAAGTTTTCCCTCAAAATGGCCATAGAATCGCGAGCTGTGTGGCATGTAGCGCCATCTTGTTGAAACCACATGTCAACCAAGTTCAGTTCTTCCATTTTTGGCAACAAAAAGTTTGTTAGCATCGAACGATAGCGATCGCCATTCACCGTAACGTTGCGTCCAACAGCATCTTTGAAAAAATACGGTCCAATGATTCCACCAGCGTACAAACCACACCAAACAGTGCATTTTTCGGGATGCATGGGCAGTTCTTGAACGGCTTCTGGTTGCTCTTCACCCCAAATGCGGCAATTTTGCTTATTTACGTAGCCATTCAACCAGAAATGAGCCTCATCGCTCATCGGACACGGACGCGAAACACATTTCGAACCGAACACTGATTTTGGTAATAAAATTCAATGATTTGCAAGCGTTGCTCGTTAGTAAGTCTATTCATGATGAAATGTCAAAGCATACTGAGCATCTTTCTCTTTGACACCATGTCTGACATCCCACGTGATCTGTCAAATACTACTGCATGAAAATCCTAACCTCAAAAAAATCACCCGTTACATTCTATAAATCTCGTATTTTTCTTAAAATGGGTGATGGTAGTTGAAAGTTAGTAGTCTAATATAGAAAAAATAATTGATTCTAGGCTGAATAGTTTATTCCACGATAGATAATTTTTGAAATTTTTTCGTTTACATTTTCCTACCGGTTAGTGTGAATGGTATGAGTATTGTGACCAGTTAGAAGAAACTTAGGGTTGAGTGGGCGAGTGATTTTGTCAGTGTATGTGTATGCAGTATTGAATATTTAGTGGATATTTCTTGTTCGTTATTTGCAATAATGCAGTCCAAAGTGCAGTTTACAGTAAAATTAAAACAATAATAACACAATCAAGGTAAATTGCTAGTAATAGTAGGGTAACTAAAGCAATTATGAATTTGTAAAAGGTTCTAACACATGCGGATAATTATAAAATATTAAGAAAATAAATACCCAAGTGAAATAAGTATTTAAAAAAAAGAAAGTAAAAATATTTGTAAATAAAATCATCAATCTATAAAATTAAGATTCAATACGAAATATAAAAAAATAAAACTAAAAATATAATTAAATGAAAATTTAAAGAAATATTAAAATTAAAGTAAAAAAAAATTTAAATTAAAACTAAAACCAAATTTCCAAATTAAAATTATATTGAAAGGAAGTTATAGTTAAAAACAAAATTGATATAAAAAATAAAATTAAAAATAAATTGAACTTAACCTTAACATACAAAATAAAAATAAATTGAAATTAAAATGGAGTAATTAATAAATGAAATTTAAGTCAATATTAAAACAATATAATGTAAATTTAAAATTAAAACAAAAATTAAATTTAAGATTACATTAAATTACATTAGAAGTAATACCAAAATTAAAATAAAGTTTTAAAGAATAAAATAATTTAAATAAGTAAACAAAGTTGAATTAAAATTAAAAATAAACCGAAAATTTATATAATTAATCAAAGTGATATTGGATTAAAACTAAAATCAAAATTAACATAAAACAAAAATAATTAAAAAAATTAAATTAATTGAAATTAATTAAAATAAATGAAAATGAAAATCTAAATTAAAATTAAAATTAAAAATTAAAATTGCAAGTAAAATTATAGTTAAAATAAAAAAGTAAATAATAAATTTAAAATTAAAACCATAATTAAAAGTATAATCAAAAATAACATAAAACAAAAATAATTGTGAAAAATTTAATAAATTTAAAAATAAAATTAAAAATGAAGGAAAATTCTAATGAAAATATCAATTAAAATTGGAATTAAAAATAAAAATAAAAGTAAAATTGAAATTATATTTAAAATTAAAAGTAAACACGAAATAAAAAAATAAGAGTTGAATTAACGTTAAAACCAAAATTAAAATGATAATCCAATTAAATTTGAATTAGAAATAAATTTAAAATCATAGTTTTAATTTATTTAAAATATATAAAATAATAAAACATTCTAAAAAAATTCAATAAAGTTTAAATTGAAACTAAAATAAAAAAAAAATAAAAAAAAAATAAAAATAACTAAATAATAATATTTTTATTTAAATATTGACATACAAAAATATATTATTTAGATTGTAATCAAAAATCAAAAAGAAAATTAAATAATTAGAATTATTATTAAAATAAAAACTATAAATAAAATAAAAATAAAACATTTAAATAAAAGTTAAAAAGGAAATCAAATAAAAAAATGAAATAAAATTAAAATGGAATGATATAAAAAAGAGCATTAAAATAAATAGTGTAAATATTCTTAAAAATAAAAAAAATAATTAATATTACAAAAAAATTGATTTTAGGTTAACGATTAAAGAAAGTACTTATTTTATATATATATTTATATATCTATATATACATATATATACATTTAGTATGTAAACACATGTGCAACAATTCCAAAACAATTAACATGTCCTCATATTTGCTTCAGCTTCAAAGTTCTGTCGCGTAGAGTACTTTGCACCCACTTTGCCTACAATTTTGCAAATAAAACTTCTTGAATTATGAAGAAGGAAGCAAAACGACACACACGCAAAAGCATAATAAATCAGCACAAATAAGTACACAGGTAGCATATGGGTGTAAATAAATATATATAGTATATGTATATTTACAACCATACCAATGTATACATATATAGTATATATATATACATGTATATATGCAATTTGAGAGCTTTTGTTCCCTTCTAGTGGCAGCATTTTTGTAAAGAAGTATACACTCACGTACATATATACAGAATTATAGATATTTTTATATGGCTGTGTCCATATGTGGAGTTTAGTATGTACTTACAATTCGTAGGGGAACTGATTTTTTCACAATTTCTTTACAATGAAATTCTTTCCGTACTCAAAATCTAATATTCTGATTGCTTTATTGATTTACATACAGATTGAGAAATTGCGACCGGATTCGAATTTTTGTATTGGGATATGTAGGCATGTATACTTATGTGGCTGAGTAATTGAAATAGTCTTATTGGGTTAAGTGTGGGTATTTCTGTTTTCAGAATTTTCATATTTTTTTAATTGAAGTTTTAATTTTGCACATGTTGAGGCTTAAAATTCGCGCAGTTATTAGAATATAATATTTGAATTTCTTTCCTTACTAACTATTAATTAATAATGCATGAGAATGTGTATACATTGATACTTATTTTTATTATTTTCTTCTCTTTCAGGTTATTTCCGTCAAAAGTGAAATTTATTTGGAGTCTTGGCTTTAAAATGGAATGAGGTGAGTAGTTATTTTCTAAAAGTAATGTAATAATAAATAGTTTAAAAATTATTAGTAGTGATATTATTATTATTTTTGCTACTAATATTATTGATAAGATTTATTAATATAACCTATATATTTATTATTGTACATAAGTTCTAGTAATAAGAATTTACATATTTATTTCTGCAATAACTGCAATCGATGTATGTTGCTTTGGAGAATCTCCTATTATCCAAAGCTGGGCGTTTCTGGCCGATTGCTTCTTTCAGACGGTACAATTGTTGAGGGTACAGGACCGCATTAAGACCACGGACATAGGAGAGCAGCTCAAAGTAAAATTTGTTTTGTCATTTGTCAAAACCAAAGCTGAACCTTATTGCTGTCAATCCTGGTTTGGCTATCATTGGAACCGTCTCATTCCGATTCGACCATCACTGTTTAGGTGTAACATTGTCGTAGGTGGCCCACTTTTCATTACCGGGTAACCAGCTGCTTCTGAAATGGAGCGATTTGTAGATGGAAATTCGGTCTATCAGGTTTTTTAGCTTAACTCGAGTAGACCCATACATCGAGTTTCCTGTTATATTCAGCTTTATTTGAATTATATATAGAAAAGGATTGAGGTTTTGCACTGCAACCTATGGTCTATTGTGCTTTTCCTGCACCACATATGCTCAAAAAGGTCCAGCACTTTGAATAATTCCAGGAGCTTGCTGGGCGAGACTGAGGTGGTGTGATCAATGTCCACATAGATGAATCCAAGGGCCTTGAGCCTGCTTTTACACATTTCTGTGCAATATAAAATCAAGTATTCTGGAGTTTACAGTTCCATGTCGCAAAACCGACAACCTGTTTGGTCAAGAGACTATACTAAACGATGTTTTGTGCCATACTTAGCTCTTGGTCAATCGATGCATGCCGATTGGTCCGACCCGACAATTTCCATTACTTGATCGATGTTTTCGGCATTTGATCTTCTAGAGCATACTTAACCTCTTCAAAGGACACAAACAGTTTTCACTTTCACTTGACTTGTGTTCTCGCATTTATAGAAGATAACCAAAAAATTTGGCGTGTTTTCCCTTTGTTGTCCATTTATGAGTCGTGTTCGAATAATACTGAGTAAAGCAATCACAAACAGTCTGAGAAAATTTTTTAGCACGAAATCTTATCTTTATTACGCCATATTGTGTAACCCCATTACACTTATATCACGTGACTTACAGATTACTAAAGCCATTATTTGAAAATACAGTTAATGGATCTAATAGTATAAGTATAGAAAATAATTCGTACAGAAAACTTACAATCTTAAAAATTAATAATTTTTGGGACATTTTTTTTTTTTAATTTATTTTTATAAATTAACGTTTGGTAAACTTCCTCTTTTAAAGTTTTACGTTGGGCATTTATTTGATAACATTTTTAGATTTTTTGTTCGGCGGCAACTCTGTTTCAAATATATCTAAATTGTATAATCTCTGAATTCCTTCCGTAGGTTCTTGTAATTTACGTATTTTTTATGAACAGCCTAGAATTTTAATTTACTTGAGAGGTGGCAACTCTATATTTTATCTAATATAACGATTTTTTGAAAAACGACTCATACTGTAAGTCTCTTACTATGTTTGAAAATATTATTAATATTATTTATTTGAAATATACTGTTTTTTTATATTTCTACTTTTTACCAATGTGGCAACTCTACTTAAAAAAATAGCAAAAAATTAATTATGCTCGTATTAAATTTTTATGTGAAAGCATTGCCAAATTTATAATGAGCAATCCTGTTCGCAAAACCATGCTTTCGCTGTGATTAAAAGAAGCCGTTAAAGATCCAAAAGAAGAAAATTAATATCGAAATGCTAATGAAAATAAATTTATTGCTGTCAAGAAAAATCAAAAATCAAAACTAACTAAAACACCGCTGGCGAAGGTACCAACTGGAGAGCAATACATACCACACACACACAAGTGGATTTGTGTGTGTATGTGTTTGTGCCACATGACTTTCTTCAACGTCGTCGTCTTTCGCGCCGTCTACGCCAATGGCAGCAACAATTTACACGCCTTAGTCCGCATAGCCGCAAACACAAACATGGCAGTAGCCAGCCATAGTAGTAACAACAACAACTACAAGCCAACGCCAGCTAGTTATTAGCGACTTGTGGCGAGTTAGCAGCCAAAAGCCAGCGAAAGGAAAAGAAAGAAATGAAAAAGGAAGCACAAAAAAAGCTTAAAACTGAAAAATAAATATCAAAAACGAAGAAAATGCAAAGCAGTTATAGTGCTGTTGCTGTTGTTGGCGCGCAGCGGCGAAAAAGATGTAAAATGAATGTGGAAATTACGGTGTCGTCGTCGCCGTCGTCATCGGGTTGGTTTGAGGTCATTCACATTGACTACGACGCGGCCGCGCGCTGTTTAGTTCGGACCGGTGAGCTGTACACATGCGCTGCATACATGTATGTGTGTGTATGTTTGCTTAAGTGTGTCGGCGTACGTGTTTGGCTGGCGAGTTTGCCGGCTATTGTTGCTTGCTTTTGTTATTGTTTAAGCGCTAATGCCAAGCTGGCGCGCTGGCTAGCTTACTAATCTCTGCTGTTACTACATTGTTGCTCTATTGTTGTTGTTTTTGTACTTGTTGTTGTTGCTGCAGCGGTTACCATCACCGGTTGCTGCCGCCGCCGCCACCACCAATTACAGTTTGTTGCTATTGCCGCTAGTTTATATGCATATTTGATTGTGGCTTAATGTTGGCTTTGCTATTCCCCCTCTCTTCCCTGTCTAATTCACTGCTCTCCTCTTTTCATTTCTTTTTCAATCACGCATACTCCGGTTTCTGCTTCCGTTTCATATGAGCGACGATAGCTGCTGTGGCAATATAGTAGCTGAATATGTAAGCATTGTTGTTGTTTTGTTGTTGTAACTTTACATATACATACATACACACATATAATATGAGTGCCAGAAGCATAGAAGGCGGTGGCTGTTGAGAAGACGTTGGCTCGCCAGCAGCAGCCACAGGTAATGACCAACTTCAGACTCTGCACGAAGCGTCGATTGTGAAAAAATAGTCAATAGTTAGTTAGTTGTTGGTGGCAACAACAACAATAGCAACAACAATTTTCTTGCTGACCGGTTTATGCTGTTGTGGTGGCTGTTGGTTGCCAGTGTGGCATACATAAGTTCAACACAGTTCAGTTGCCGATATAAAAATGCAAATATAATATCTACCTCTGAATATATGTATATATGTACTATACATATACATACATAAATAAATATCTACTATATGTATGTACTATGTATATACATTATGGTCGTAGCAGCACAAAAAATTAGTTTCAACGGATAAATTTAGTCGCCGCTTTAGCAACTAAATTATTTATAGTGTATCGAATGGCGGGCGAAAAGTGGCTACAAAAATTATTTATACTCAAAAAAATATACCTAGACAACTTCGGATTTTAATAAGAAAAACATTTAAGCTGGGTTGCTATTATACCCTTCACAAATAAACAAGTTTCCTTAAAAGAGCTTGATTTCGGTCGGTCAATTTGTATGGCAGCTATATGCTATAGTTTTCCGATCTAAACGATTTCTTCGGATAATGCTTTGTTGTTTCAAGTAAAGCTCCACACCGAATTTCGTTGAGATATCTCGTCAAATAAAAAAGTTTTCCATACAAGCACTTAATTCCAATGGTTCAGTTTGTATGGCAGCTATATGCTATAGTGGTCCGATAACAGCCATTCCTACAAACGAGCCGCTTTTTGCAGAGAAAAGCATGTGCGATAAATTTCAGTTTGATATCTTAAAAACTGTATGACTAGTTCGCCTATATACTGACAAGAAACTTCCTAGTAAACTTAATACACCCCATTCAGGGTATAAAAAATTCAGAATAGCAGAACATTTACAAACAAACCTACAAAATTCCGCACAAGTTTAAATATAAAAAGTTTACTTTGCAAAATGGCTGCCTCAAGCTTGTTGAAAAAAGCTTGCGTCTCCTTGGTCAATGTCTGCTACTGGAGTAACATTCACACTGCAAAAAAGCTAGTTTGAGAACTGAGCTTATCTTTATGTTCATAAAAAATCGTGTGCGCTATTTTTTGTTAAATTTTTTTTTTCTTTCTTTGTATTACTTCCGCCATTTGTACTTAGCCTTCGTCTAACTTTCTCACTTCACAAGTCAAAAGTTTGCTGGCCCCGAAATTTACTTTTTCCGCTTTTGCCTTGCATTGGCGCAACTTAGAAACCGGAACCGGAAATTGTTCGTGGGCGCAATGGAATTAACTTTGAACTCTTGTTCTAGTTTGTAGCACAAAAAAGTATAAAATAAAATATGGAAGCGGTGTTCAGAATATGGAGCAACTGCAGCGCCGAAAACAAAAGCAGTGGCAAGCGGCATTTTCGTCGATGCAAGATAAAAGCAATCGATAAGTTGTTGTAGGAATAAACAAAACATGAGGAGCTGTAGTGAGCGCTGGCAAGAAAAATTTATATTTTTTTGCAGAAAATGTAAAAAATTCAATTGGACTAATTTGAGTTTCTTTTTAAGAATTAAATTTTCGTCGAATTCAAATGAAGGAGAAATGCTTAGAAAATCTTGTTTTGCCTAGCGGTAATGGATTGTAGAGTGTTGAATATCTAAGTTCTAGCCGTTTTTTACATAATATAAATAAGAAGCAGACATACGATGATTAGATTTGGATTTCGAAGGATGACAATTTCATACCTAGGAAGCTTTACTCCTTAAGGTCCTTTAGTGCCGTTGGTATTAGCGAAGCATTCTAACAGGTTTTGGTTTTTTTAGTGTAGATTTTAATCGAATAGTCAGTGTAATGTTCTTAATTCTAACCCAAGATAGCTGATAGCTAATATTCGACAGCTAGAAGTCGTTAGGGCGATACTCTCACTGTTCTAAAATAGCTCAAAACATCTACAAATACTTTATTTAGAGATTGCTTTTGACAAATAGAGAAACAGTAGGTAGAAAAAGTAAGTTGTCAATATCTAAAATTTCGTCCTGAAAAACTAGGAAACCATTGTGGTAGTTGAGGTGAAACCTTTACATTAGAACTTTTTATTGTTTCTCCTCCGTTTAAAGATATTTCATGCGCTATATATCTATACTAAAGGAAGAAAACCCTTTACTATTTTAAGAGACATGAGATTATCTATGTATATTCATTGTAGAATACTGTATGGTAAAACAAACTTGGAAACAAAGCGAAGTTTTTCATAACATTAACTTCAGAAGTATGATCTTTGAAAAGAATGTTCTGTAAGAGGAGCTGACGGTACTATAGCCATGCTTAATTAGGTTGTGAGTAAAGTCTGGTACCCGAGATGGACCCATACATCACTGACAGTTTAAGATAAATCGTTTGAGGTACTAAAATGTTCTAAAAATGGACTTAAGTACTCATGTACTTATCTATAACAAGTCTGGAGCTTTTACAAATCCATGAAACTAAATCGATAAACACTCCAGATTTAAAAATTTTTAATATTCGAAGTTTGAGAAATTCGAATTTCGAAAAAGGTCGAAGTTTTGAAAATATGCACAGATGTTCAGAAAATGTCGAGATTTGATAAAAATGAGATATTCCAAAATTTTCGAAGTTTGAAAAAATTCTATGATTGACATTTTCGAAGTTTAAAAATTCAAATTTTGAAAAGTTAGAAGAATGAATAAAACTCATTGCTCGGAAGGTTTCTAAGTTCGAAACCGTTCGAAGTTCAAAAAATTTTAAAGTTCGAAAAATTAAAAGTTTGATAAAATATCGCTTTTCGAATGATAAGACAAGATTCGTAATTCAAATGTAAACTTAACATCGAAATTAATGTGAATTGACAGTATGCAATTCATACTTTTTGCAGGAAAGTCGTTTAGTATCCCTACAAATTTGGAGTAAAACGCTTTAATTTCACTTGAAAAAATATTAATACTCAATATATACATTTTTTTCATTTCTTTTACTTTTACCACCACACTTTCATCATTTTCAATCCACAACTTTGTTAGTAAGCAATTTGCGCTTCATTCTTTCCTTTCATAAACGTCGGAATTGCGTTTGTTTAATATTATTATGGTCATTATGCTTTGACCGCTTTTCACTAAAGGAATTACACGGTTAAATCTATGTTTGTTTGAATGTATATATTTTGGTGAACCTGAACAACGCACCGTGACATTGACAGCCGGTGCTCTCGGTATTAGTGGGAGGCAAAACCATAGTCAAATTGCAACAGCGTCTCACAAAATCTTCTCATACCCACCACACTAGCTGGTGAACTGCGACATGACCTACGCCCCCGCCGCCGCGCATTGTCTATCAGTGATTCATATTTTGTCGCTTCGTGCGCGCTTCCTTCGATTCGCCATTCGCTTGCCATTCGAAAGACTTGCTTAAACGCTTTTGTTTTTGCTGTCGGCGTGTCAGAATCCAGTCGCCTTTCTTTCACCTTCTTCTTTTCCATTTGGCATTGTTTTGTTTAAACTCAACTTAGTGGGGTTTGCGGTTGATTGTCGGCCGACCGTCGTGTCAGGGGGGGCGTGTGTGTGTGTGTGTGGCGAACGAAGACAAATTGCTGGAACAATAAGTACGCGAACGTGACTGGAAATTGTTGAGTAGTTGCACGTACAAATGCCACAAACGAAAAAGAACACGCCGACACAGAAACACATGCATATAACAAGTCGTGAAAATATATTTAGTGTTGCACAAACACTCACACACACACACTCATACACATGTTCGAGCGGCTTACATGCGGCTGCTGAGCTGTCACCTGCACGACACTCTTGAGTTGGCGCGCATGGCGGCGACAAACAATTTAAACACACACCCACACACATACCTTGCAACATGTCGCATGTCGCTGCGATATGGCGGCTGTTAGCCGTTGTTATATATTATTTTAAGCACATGCATTTATAAATAAGTCTGCGTAAGCGACAAATGTGCTATTCAATAAATTAAATTATTTCAATTGCCTTCGCTTCATTTGTTTTGCCGACGCGAACGCGACTGCGCTTTGACGTTTTTGCAAGGCGAGCGGCGCGAGTGCGCGCGTTCGCGAGGCCAATAACTTCTTGTGTGCGCAATTTGGCGCACAAAACAACAACAACAATAAATACAAAAACAAAAAGAAAGGTAAAACGCTTGTAATGATGATTACCTTTGTGTTTCTGTAAAGTTTTGCTGCCAATGAGGATATTGTTGCTTGCCTACATACACACACACACACACAACGCTTTGGAAGTTTATTTCTATGTGTGTATAAATGTAGTTTTGCGCGCCTTTCTTACCATTTTCATGCACATATTTGTACGTGTTCTGCATAAATTTTCAGTAAAAATCCATTTGAAGTCGTTGCAATGCTTTTTGGCTTTATTTTATACAATATTTTTCCGTTGCTGTTTTGTTATGCAAATCTGGAAATTTCCTTTCCTTCATTTCAATTTCAATTTTATAAGCTGATATATGGCGAGCGATAAAATTAAAAATAATTAAGTTTGTATTATTTCCACCGCGGTTTCGACAAAAGTTATGTGGTCACTGTACTTTCCAATATTTATAGCCTACTAATTTTTATTCACAATTTTCGCGAATAATCAAAATATTGATGGCTAAGCGTTAATTTACTATTATTTGTTCGACTTTGCTTTGTATTGTTGGGTGTGACTCATCGTACGAAATTCATTTTCAACTTTGTTTGGTGTAATCAACTTTATTAATAACTAAATTCTTGAATGTATTCTGACCGCAGCTGACTTCTTGGATATTTGACGTCAGCAGGGGGTCTTAAATATGTTAAAAACTGTATTTTTAGAATTAAATTTATGTTGATTAAACCGGGCTTGGTCGCACACTGCCAGTTAGTTTAGTGATAAACAAGAAAAAAATGTTAACTTTGGTGGCACCGAAGGTCATTGGTGACTGCCAAAATAGGTGTGCGAAATTTCAGGGGAATATCTCAAAAAGTTCGCCATTATATAGACAGAAAGTCAAACAGGCGGGTGTGGCTAAATCAATTCAGCAATCATACTGATCATTTCTAAACATATATATATATATATATGTATATGTATTTTATGAGGGTTCTGTCGTTTCCTTCGGAGTGTTACAAACCTAGTACTCTGTTCAGGGTAGAACAATGAAAGATGTAATAAGTCCCAAGTAATTATAGTGACATATAACTAAAGGTATTCGAAGAATGCTTTGTGGCGATCGGAAGATTCGATTTTTGACTACTTCATTCAGCAATAATGCCGCTTACAGCGTATTCAAAAAATTTTCTTACTCGTCATTAGTATTATACCACCCAGAGTGATACTTGGAATTATGCTTCATAAACAAGAGGTTTTAAAATAATTTGATAATATTTTGATAATTATTTAAACAAATCTTAGTTCCATAAAACTCTGGATTTTTAAATTTCCTATTTTGGAAATTTAGAAAAATTCGAAGTTCGAAGAAGTTCAATGTTTTGAAAATATACATATGTAGATGTTTGAAAAATATCGAAATTTGTTAAAACCAGATGTTCGAAAAATTCGAAGTCTGATAAAATTCGATGTTCGAAATTTTCGAAGTTTGTGCTTTGTGACGATGAAATAAGTCAAGTTTTTATATTGACATATAACGAAAGGAACTCGAAAAATGTTTTGTCGCGACGGAAGACCCGATTTTCAATAACTTCATTCAGCAATAATGCCGCTTATAGCGTAATCGCTGGTTAGAGGAGGCAGCCTTGCCTCGCTCACATCGGAATGGGCCAGGATTAGATCTGCTTTGGTGTCTTGTGTTATAGCACAGAATCAATGTACTTCACGTGCGCTTTGCTGGCACCGGCCGATTACCCACTGCTGTGCAAGTGTAAGACCATCAAATGCAGCACTTTTGACTTGCAAAGTCGTTTATCAACGTCTCTTGGTTTCAATGCTTTATTATTTGAGAATGCATTCGAATGCTTTTGAAAATTTTGAAATTGCTTCTGGAGCGATTTTCAAAGATTCGGCCTTTTCTTATTATCCTTGTCAACAATTTCCATCGAGTAATGCTTCCAGTTCCTCAACTTCAAACTATCTTGATCGCCTAGAATGTTATTTGTCTTTCAAGCCAAAATTACACATTTTGAATCATGTAAACCACGAAGAAGAAACCCCTACAAAAACACTTTCACACGGCAGATTTACTAAACTACTTGCCACTAGCAAAGTTTACCGCATTCATAGAGGTTCTTACAGTCCAATAGGCATTAATGTGGTAAGGTTTTGTCTGAGGCAACTTGTCAAAGTTGTAGGATGGAGATGATGTAGAAACAATCAGACACTTTGCCTAGCCTTTGCGAGACTAAGAAAACAGTTCGGTAGTCTTGTCTTCGGCGAATCCTATGATGTAACTGAAATTGACAGTAACTGTTTTAACAAATTAGTGATTGCTTCAAAACTTTTCGTTGATTTGTAAGGGTCTAATGATCCATTACATTGGAGATGACCGGCATTCTAACTTGTCCAATACTGCCGTTATGTCAGTATGAGAGTATTTCTATCATAATCCCGAAACATTGTAGGCTTATCTGACTTCTCTGTTTTCTTAAGTACCCTAATGTCGATTATGTTCTGTAAGCTTTCCTTTTTGAAGAAATGTTGGGATATATCCATGTTTGGTGACCTTGAACTTAGTAAGTTTTATGTTGACCTATTATTGAGTCTAAAATATGGATTTTTAATGAACTATATTGTGGAAAAAATATGAGAGGTTAAACGTTTATAGTGAGCGGTACTTGAAATTAAGTCATGTTCTGACAGTCAGAACTCATGCTCAACTGAATTTTATTCTTGAGTTGGGATCATGGCAAACATGCTGTGAAAGCATTATACCCGAGAAAATGTTGAGCTATACTGACGAGTATATGTACATATAAATTCTGGTCAGGTTTTCAGGTGTCGTAAATACGTCTTCAGGGCCATCAGCTACTGTAGAGGGCAAATCTGTTCGGTTGCATATTTGCCAACAATATGCTCCGCAATGCAGGAACTAATCTTAATAGCGAAAACGATTATAAAAATTTAAAGCTTGACGCTGCCGCCACCGCTGTGAATTTAAACACTTTCTTAAGCTCCTCTTCAGTCTCCTATCTATTTCAGTACAAAACGGTAAACTTTAAGAACTGTCCATTTTGAAACTAATACAGTTCAATAAGTGAAATTTTTTCACGCATTTTCGGCATCCATCACGCGTGAACTAGCCCCTAATTTACCCTAATAAATTTTCCAAAATACTTACGAACATATTGTCAGGCATGACTAATTTATTTTCTCTAAAAGAATTTTCCCAACAATCTGATTAAGTGGAAAATAAATTAACTCCGAAATCGAGTTAGTGCAAAACATCCACCACAAATGGCCGCCTTTGAGTGCCGTCTGTCGCGGCGGGCGTGTGCGTGCGAGAAATGCGTAATGGACAGCTAACAAGTTCAATGTTGCCATAAATCGCACAAATCCTCGTAATCGCCATCTTCATCGCCGTCATCGATCTCGCAATTGCTCACGTCGTTGCTTGTCATTGTTTTTGCTGCTGTTGTTGTTGTTCTTATTGACGTTGTAGTTGCCACATTTCGATGAACAATAACGCACACCCAATTTGAATACACACTCGCACTGGGAATTTCGCATCAAATGTTGAAATGTAGATGCGGATGTGAGTGTATGTGAGTATATGTATGTTTACGGGTGTGCATGTGTGATTGTTTTGTGATGAAGGTGCGCCAGGTCGGTCGTGTCAGACATTTCTGCTGCTCATCGCAGTAATTGATGCAAGATGGAGAAAAATCCGCAGATACCACACTTTTGTGTGTGTGTGTGTGTGTGTGCTTATGTAAACTCAGGTATTAAGTTTGTATGGCTGTACGTTGTGATTACTTTTTTCGCTGCAGTCTTGTTCTTCACTTCGTTTCATTTAATTTTGAAGCAATTTGTTTTAAATAAAAAGAAAAAAATCAAAAGAAATTATATATACATGTACACGTATTTTTACATATGTACGTAAATATTTACTCTTTACTTGTAAAATTTTAATTCCAAGAATTCGTGGAAAAATACTTTATATTTCAATCGAATTAATTCCAAGGAGCTGCAGAGCATCAGGTGATAGGCTTGATGTGGGAACCATGGAGATTCTTTAAGGAATATCAGTCGGAATTACTTATTACCACAGGCCAGAAAATAAAGTACGGGATTAAGAATATGGATCTTACGAGATTATTTAGGAGATATAAGGAACACGAATTTATCAGTATAAATAAAGGACAGAAATTTCTTTGGTATACATATCTGTATAGTTATTTTACTACTGGCTAGTTCAAATATTGGGTAGTCGAAAAAGTCTTTTCGTATTTCTAATCAAACTTCAACTTTTTTTTCTTTATAGTGAAAATGAAATTTAATGATCCATATATCTACCATTTTGGTCCACCCCTTTTTGCTATTTTTCCGCTGGAGACATGTATAAAACTTCTCTGGTTTCTCGGCGAAAAACTGCGACAAGTAATTTTCACAGGCTTCTCTTGAAGCCAACTTTACAACACTAAAAAAGTTCTGCATTGACCAAAGCAAATGGTAGTCCGATGGTGCAAGATCAGGGCTATATGGTGGATACATGAAAACTTCCCAGCCAAGCTCTCCCGGTTTTTGTTGAGTCATCGAAAATGTGTGTGGTCTAGCGTTGTTCTAATGGAAGGTGAAGCCCTTTCTCTTGATCAGTCTGCCCGTTTTTTCGATTGCTTGCTTCAATCTCATCAGTTGTTGACAGTAAAATATAGAACCAGCTGGAGCAACTCATAGTGGACGATTCCTTTTCAATCTCACCAAACACCAGAATAACTTTTCGAGGCGTAAATGCTGGCTTTGCGACCATTTGTTGAGCTTAAGTCGTATTTGATCCACTTTTAGTCTCCTGTTACCATTTGCTTCAAAAATGGTTCGATTTCATTTCGTTTCAGCAAAGAATCGCAGATGTTAATTCGGTCCATTCAATCTTTCACAGACATTTCATGTTGTACCCAAACATCAAGCTTTCTTTTAAAGCCAGCCTTTTTTAAATGATTCAAAACCATTTGTGAATGAATGTTAAGGGGGTATTCTACTCTAGAATTTTGAAAAATTCGATTTTGTTTCATTTATTTAAAGTTTAGACCCTTAAGAACATATCCTCCAAAGGATTTGTAAAAATTAAAATTATTTTAAGAGCTACAGTTACTTTAGTGAAGCAGTCAGTACCTAGCCTCTCTCTCCTAGATTCACTTTTTTAAACGCGTTTTCCTCGAAACTACATTTTTCCACACGGTATCGGAATTATCTCAAGTTCTATACAACCGATTTACTTGAAAATTTTTGTAAACATTCTTTATATAATCCTTTATCGTTTCTACCAGCATTGTGTTAAACTTTTTGTTTTTAATTATTTTAAAAAAATTCAGGAATTTCAAAAAAAGCGTAAAAAATGATTTTTATTTTCAGGCAGTCGCCATTTTTCCAAAAAAAAAAATTTTTCGTGTTCCCTGAGGTAGGGACTATAACAGCATCTTTACTGATTAAGAACTTCTTTTAATTTTTTTTCAGACCACCAGGAGAGTCAGGATCAATGTCCCCAGGATGCGTTATTTTTTTACCACCTGTCTCTCCCCCCTCTAATTATTTTAGTTTTTAATATTTTTTTGTAAAATTTTTTTTCTGTATTCTTAAGATATCAATAAAAACACCATAAAAAATGGATAGTAAAAATATTTTTTGTTTTTTTTTATTAATTTAATAAAATTCAAAAAACTGCACAAAATTTTATTTCTAGACTAGAATACCCCCTTAAGTTCCTTAGCGATGGCATGGCTGTTTTGCGACGGTCCTGGCCAATATTTTCCATAATTTCATCACCTTTTTCAACGATAGGTCGACCAGAGCGAGGTGCATCTTTCAAATCAAAATTTCCAAAACGGAAGCGAGCGAACCATTGTGTGCTACACGAATTGATACAGTATCGTCTCTGTAAATTTCGCAAATTTAATCGGTGGCTTGCGAGGCATTTTTCCCCTTTTTATACAAAAATTTCAAAAGATAATAAATTTTCTTCGATATTTTCACAGCTGTA
Source organism: Bactrocera zonata (assembly GCA_037783105.1). Taxonomy (NCBI): domain Eukaryota; kingdom Metazoa; phylum Arthropoda; class Insecta; order Diptera; family Tephritidae; genus Bactrocera; species Bactrocera zonata. The sequence continues at coordinate 677,486 of JBAWJQ010000144.1, read as the reverse complement.
ACTTTTTTTCAACTTCCCCGAATTTAATATATTTTTTTGTTAAATGAAGCTTAAAACCACAACTTACCAACATTATATGGTATAACTCAATGTGATTGGTAGCACTGGAGATATATGGCCGACTGTAACGACATCTATTAACAAAATACTAAAAGACTTTTTCGACTACCCAATATATACATATGTGTGTAATCCTTTTCATTAGTATTTTCTTAGTATCCAACAATTTTACTTACTCATTTCACTAACATGTCACACTGTGCGCTCCCTGCTGAGCTTTCATGGAATGACATACACACACATATATGAAAAGTATGCGAACCTAGGTGCGGCTGTTGTAGCTACGCTTCATCGCTGATTACTTGCTGTTGTTGCTACTCAATATTGCTGTTATTGTTGCTTTTGGTGGCGTTTCAGATAATTGCAGCATATTACTGCTCGTGTCTTTTTCCTTTTCGTTTGGCAAAGGCTTGTACAGCTCTTCATGCAAAATGCTGCAAATAAGCTCTGCGTCGCGCGCCTTGCCACTTTGCACGCACACAGACACACGCAATAGCGAGCAAATTCGTTTTTGCTTTCGCCAAACACTTTTAGGGCGTGTTGCGCATGCGCAAATGCCACACACTGTGAAGTCAATTACTGTCGCCAGTTAATACACCAACACACTTAAGTATGTGTATTTTGTGTGTGTGCGTGTGCTTATGCGTTGTCGTCAAATATTTATTTGTGCTGCCAAACGCGCTCTCATCTCCGCTGCTTTTCACTTTTCTGATTTAATTTCACTTTATTTCGCTGCTGGGTCACATGAGCTTCAGCCACTCAGCACGGCTGTCTGCTGCTGATGCTTTAATTGCGATTTGGCATTTCTTTGCAGTTGTTTTTGTTGTGTTCTTTGCTCGTATTTTATTCTCCGCTGCCTTCGCCAGCACCTTACAGGGTGTGTTTTTAGGGCGCGTGTGTTTGTTGTTTTAATTTTTTTTGTGATTCTGTTCGACTTCTCTTTTTGCATGTTAATGCATTCTGCCGCTGTGACTCTAACATAGATTGCAATCATTACTGACATTTCCTTTGCGACTTTCTCTCGCCGGCAGCGCTCTGCTGATCATGCAACACACTCCCCGAAATTGCTTAGAAATGACGCTCACATAAATATACTAATCAGTGGCCTAAAGCAGGAAGCTATCAATTTCAATTTCTCACACCAAAATATTCAAACTATAATTTTTTCTATTCTTTAAAGTTTGTTCCATTATAATTGCATTGTGTCCGTCCACTTGTGGCATGCTTCCGGGCGGAAAACATTTAATTATTTTTTGTTCGCTCGGCTCTAAATTCGCCTCAAGTGCTTCGTTATTCTAATATTTAAAGTTTATTTATATTTATTTGTGATCATAGCCGCTGGCAACATTTGTGTGTGTAGCTGCTGTCAATTGCCACTCATAAACCGTTATAATGGTTATTGAAAGCAGTGCTTGAAAATAATTTATTAAAATTATTGCTTAGAAAATCACATTGAATTATGGTGTTGTTGGCCTTGTAGAGTTGATGCGAGTAATTACTTGAAGTGCAGTAACAATAAATAAAATGGAAAAATAAATTTTTTTAGTAAGAGATTACTTGCAACCGGAAATAAGAGTCTTCAATTTTGTTCAATTTTTGTTTGAAAATAGAAAATAATTTCAGAAAATTATATGCATATTTTACTACTTTGTTATTTTTTATTACAAAATGAAGCAGCCTTGAAAAAAATGCTTTCACAGAAATTTGTGTGTAGAGTTGCCATATTTTTGTTTTAAAGTTTTTATGAATTATTTTAGTTGCCAAAATACTTTAACATTGTTGAATATTTTTATATGTATGCTTTAGAAAAGCTGTTTAACTAAAAAAAAAACAGGGTTGCCATATATTTTGAGCATAAAAATTAAAAAAAAATCTATGAATTTGATTTGTCTACTATTTTATTGCAATTTACATCTATTGAAGCAGACTTGCAAAAATATGTTTTCACGGAAAGAAGTGTGTAGGGTGGCCATTTTTCTGTTTTAATATTTTTATAAATTAAATTAATAGTAAAAAATGCTAAATATTTTCATATTTGTGTCTTAGACCAGCTGTATATTTTTTTCAAAACAGAGTTGCCACATGTTTTAAATATAAAAACTAAAAAATAAATGGGCTAGCTAAATTTTCATATAATTTACTTGTCTTTTGTGAACAAACAGAAATATTTACATGTATATGTTTATTTATATAGAGTTGCCATTTAATCTAAATTACGTTTAAATTTAATATTACCTCAGAGAACACATTAATTTTTTTTTGATGAACTCAAAAGCAATTTTTTTCTCAATCGCATTAAATACATAGTATTTTTTTTAAGGTTGCCACTTATTTAAAAAATAATATATGAATTTAAGCGTTATAAATTGAAAAAAGCGCTTAGAGGTGAACGGAAAATGCGTGATAAAGTTTTTATAATACGATATGCATATTTTTTTGTTTTATAAAAGTTAAAAGCTCGCTTTAAATTTAAGTTTTTAATAGAGTTGCCACATAATCGAAATTTTGTCTGAGGAAATTGTGTTAATATATCAGAATCATTAAATTTTTATAATAAGCGAAATAGGTGAAAATGCACTCTATATATAACATAAAATTAATTAGGGTTGCCAGCTATCAATAAATTATGCTGATTTAAGCCTAAAGTAAATATATTATATAATTACTATTGTTCGTTGTATTTTTTAAAATAGCTACCACTCAATAAAATTACGATATCTTGAAAAATTTCGAAAAGGTTGCCACATATAAAAAATTAAAAATTAAAAAAAATTTTACTACGAACATTACTAATTTTTTTTTTAGCAAATGATAGAAAAAAATACTAGAAAACGTTTATTAAAAAACAAAAAAAAAAACAAAAATATGGTTGCCATATATGCATGGTTTTAAATGAAAAAAAAATAAGAAAAATTAATACTAAAAAATATGTAGGATACGTTTTATTAAAAAATAAAATTAAAAAGTAGGGTTGCCATATAAGAAAATTATATTAAACGAAAGGTTTAATTTACTAAAAATTTTACTACAAAGTTATAATTAATTTTATTACAAAATTTTTGTTAGGTGCTTGAAAAAGTACTACAGTACGTTTATTAAGAAAAGAACATTAGTAGAGTTGCCATATATGTAATGCTTTTGAATGAAAAAAATTTTAACAATACAAAAACTAATTTTTCGATGCCACAAAAAAATATATAGAATACTTTTATTTAAAAAATACAAAAATAGGGTTGCCAGAAAAATATATTTCACAATTTTGTTTATAATTCACCTAGAAACACACAAAATCTGAAAATTTCTTTTAGCCATTGGTAATATTCTCCCTTGTACTTATACCGCTCTAACAATCTGCAAGCATTTCTGAATATTTCATATCACTCCGTTGCACACCTTCGCACTCCTTGAGTTGTCACCGACCGTAGTAAAATTATTCATGTGTTTCTTAACTGTGCATTTATGCAAAATTACCGATGCATTCTTCGTACAATTTATGTTGCAATAAAGTGTAAATTTCCACCGCCACACGCACACATATACAATTGTGCGCATGAACAAACAAGCTGGCGATTGGCGATAATGGTGGAAAGTGAAGTGTAAATTATCGCCAAGGAAGGAATAAAATTGTCATAAAGACAAAAGCATTGACCACAGCGTGCCACACACAAAACTGGAGCATAAGACGCTCAAATGACTTCTGTGCGTGAGTGTCTTTGTGTGTGTGTGTGTTTGCGTGCTCAAAATAGACACTGTATCTTCATTGCTATAAATATTTATTGCGTCTCTTGTGTACTTATTTCCTGCATTAAATTTTTAATAGTCATTTCCTTAAATCAATAAATCTGCTATTATATTCGTAGGTGCTTACAACCGTATTTGCGGTGTCAATAAAATGCAGCCAGGCAATATCATTGCACGGCATTCGCCTGCGTCTTGAATTCGTTGTGCTTTCGGACAGCTTGCGATTTATGCTGTCGCACGGCATAAACATTGCTATCGGGTGGTGGTGAATTTAATGAAAGCGTAATTCAATAGAATACATTCCAACTTGGCTTACTTGGTGAAATGTATATTTTGTTTGTTGTTTTAAATATGCGAGCGAGATAAGAAAGACTTTATTGTATTTATGTTTTCATTAAATTTTACAATTTCTTTACCTTTGTTGTGCAAAGTTATAATCCAATTTTGCTGTATTTGCTTTAATTTGCATTTAAAGTGAAGCTTTGGAAAATTCTGACCACGAATTATTCCTCTTATTCATGCAAAGGGATATTAAATGCTTATGAGGGATACAAATTGTATACAAGAATTTAGAATCACTTTGTTGCTATTTTTGGTTTTAATATTTTTTTGCTTTCACAAGTGTAGATCTGCTTAATGTTGACTCAATAAGAATTTGCCCAATAAAGTCCACTTTTAAAGAAAAAATATGAATTTGTAATGGATGTAGATGACGTACATCCAGCTTAACTAATCTTCTACAGGCTCTGCGTTTCAAATTAATTAATTTCGCTAATCTCTTAGAAGTGGATTCGGGCATATTTAGTGCAAAGCGGTTTCCTTTCTTACTCTACCGCTATGAAAGACATCACCGAAACAATTTGCTTATTCCATCGGTTACTATAATCAATGGCCCTGACCGAAATTCAAGAAAAGTGTTCCAAGACCAGGTTCTTGAGTACAATTTGCGTACTCTTAAAGTACTCTATTATTTATAAGTACTTTTTTGTTCGTGGTATATTTTCCAATATTCTGATTATATAATCTGGCCTGTACGAATAATTCCTTTAAGATGGGGTACTTTTCGTATATTAACATTTTAAGCAGTATTCATTGCTTACTTTATCTGTAGCAGTTGCAGGTTAGATAAGATTAATTATATCATACGCTCAATACTCGTCTGACATGGCTACGTGTGACTTTCCCTATTTCCAAAAAATAAAGGCATCTGAAAGGGCCTTCGTTTTACAAGTATTCTACAGATGGCATTATATAGAATCGTTGAATGAGCTAAAGGCTATCCTAAAAATCAAGTTTGAGAAGTATTTTGACTAATAAAAGAATCGCTGTTATAAGTATATAATATCGCATGGGGACTACTTTTAAGGAGATAATATTGATGGAGATGAATATACATATAAATATGTTTGTCAAAACACGAAAATTCCGCTTATTTTTTTTAACAACTTAACTTATGTTGCTCGAAGAAGTCGAACATTTTTAATTGCGCTTTTTTTCAAATTATGTTCCTCTGAACAATAGAGCTCAAGTTAGAGCTATCAACAACGCGCTTCTCCCATGTGTCCCAAGTACGTGCCAAAGCTTCAAACGCGATTATCTCAAAATTATGGGTTTCAAAATTACTCGTTGTGGTGAGTGAGGTTTCTCAAGGACCTTGTAACCTATCGATCAAATTTTTTTGCTGGCTATTGAAAAACTAGAATAGCGCAAAGGATATATGAAAGAAGGGTATCTGCTCAATAGTCATAGTGCTAAAAAATGAACAGATTCTTCACTCAGAAATGAAATTTATGAACTCAATATAAGTGTACAAGTATACGCTGTTTTTGGTTATTAAAAAAAATATTATTTTTTGTAAAAAAAAATCTTCAGAAAAAAAAAAGATTCTTCAGGCTCCTCCCAGTCAAGATAAAATTACGATTTTCTATATGCTCTCCATACTTTTAACTGGGTGATAATACTTGTAACTCGGGCTCATACTGATCCGAAAATTAAAAATTTTAGAAATTCACTCAAGGTAATATTTTTTATTGACAGAAGAGTTCACATCCACATCTTGAAATTATTTCTAAAAATTCTTTAAACACTTCAACACTTTAGAAATGGGATGTCATATGGAAGAATCTCACTTGGACAGCTTATAACGCCGGTCTGTTGTGGTAGCTTAAATTCCTATAAAAATTGATCATAAATACCTTCATAAATCGGTAAAGCGCTTGGAGACCGTCCAAAGTTTATTTAGGCAGCCAATGTCAGTTTCGACTTTGTCTCCTGGTTCACCGAAGGTATGTCTGTCGAAATGTTTCAGCTTCAGTCTTGCAAAATCTAAACAATGGGGAAGAAAGTGCCTTGATGTTTACACCTCTATACAACTTTGACAACTTGAGTTCGACTCGATTTTTAGCCTAACAGCATGAAGGTCTGTTGGACATTCTTCAATAAGAAGTTGTACGGCAAGATTAACTCTACTAAGAGCAAGCAGTTCAATTGAATTTTTTCGTTCTACTCTAGATCGGAAGGATCTTGCAGTCGAAAAAGTCGTCCAATCCCTGCTAAGCGCACGCGAGATCCATAAGCCTAGTGATAGACTCCAACCTTCCCCCTTAGATTGAACCCAAAAAACACATTGAGTATCTTCTTTAGTGACTTCTCCCAGTCCACAAATCCCTCGTTGGTAAGTGGGCGGAGAAACAGCCGCCAGGAGTAGCTTCTATAACGCAACTGTGCTGTCCTTAAACAGTATCTCGAGAGCGGAATCGTTCCATTCGGCCTTACTGCTGAGGATAACTTTAACTTCATTGTGAAGTTAACGCTTTTGGTAATGCTATCCTTTGGGAGAAGAGCCAGTGCTGTTTCGACACTTAGGTCCTTCATATGTTGCGAAAAGATTACCTTACCTCTGCCAAAAACATCTGCTGTCATTTGGAGCAGTGTGTGTCTGACGACTTTATTTCTTGATAATTTTATTAATGTTTTTGTAAAACAAGAAATTATAAGGGATAAAAGAATGGAATATATAGTATATACATACTTATACGAATGGCTCAATATAAGTTTATTGAAAGTTATTGCAATTCCCACTTAATTATACAATTCATAGCTTATATATTCTAGCGGTCTGTGTAGGATATATGTATAATTGTTGGCAGCCAGGTTCTTCGGCATAAAATGATAAAGCGATACCAATAATACAAACAACTTAAGTATATCCACTTTGTGACTGAAATTTTTACATGAGAAGAAAACAATAATTCTCTTCGATTTGTTTCGCTTTTGGCCTTGAGAACTTCCAAAGAAAATCCATGAATGAGCTTTTCTCAAAAATTGCAAAATTAACACAGTCGATTAGCATAAAATACTACAAATATTAGAGAGAAAAAGTTCTTTGGAAATTCCTAATGTCGACTCATTAAGATGAATTCCACTCAAAAATCGGTTTCAGCAATTTATTTCTCTTAATCCAGCTTAATTTCGAGCAAAAATCTGCAATTTGACAGAAACTAAAAAAAAAAGAAAACAAAATTCACTTTGGCATCATCGAATATTCTGTGAACTGTTTGAAGTAGTTTTGGTGCAAAAAAAAAAAATTAAAAAAAAACTTTTCGAGTTTCAAGAAAAATCGATACAATTACTATTTGAACTTTAACCAGCTTTTCATCCGAATTTCAATCTCCTCTAAATAAATAGCTTTCGCATCACTTCAATATAGTTTGCGCATATAGTTTATAAATAATCAATTTAGCACACACGTATGCTGAAAAAATTGAAAATATTCGCAAATACCTTCGACATTTCATTCACCACTTTGTTTGTTTTTATACGAAAATTTTTACTTTCCTTTTTTGCTTGAGTGATTGCTAAGCATTTAACCCAGCTACAAACGATGAGGGTAAGTGTAAGCGCAACCAGAGTCAACTAGTGACCCCTGACAGCAAATAAAGGCATGTCAGCTATGTAAATATATATGTTAGATATATCTTTTTAAGCAAAAAGTGCGAGCTTGTAATTTATTTATTTATTTTTGCTTTCTCTTTTGAACAATGATTTATGCAAACAAGCCCTTTTTGTATACAAATATACCAAAATGGAAATTTGTGTGACCCTAAATTACCAAAAAAAATACTTATATTTTCTTTTGACTATCAAAAAGTTATTTACACATTAGAGAGGTTATCCCAGGACCGGCGTATATTTGTTAGAGACATGTGCGCAAAAAAATTGTAATCCCTGCGCTTTAAAGGCTTATCAATATGTCAGTTAGTCAAAGCAATTTGTTTGTGAATTTTCAACAAATTACATTGAAATCTGAAAATCACCTCAAATAGAAAGCGGCAACAAGGCAGCTGTGCGTGCATGTGAAGGCAGGCAACCGATAAGTAAGCAAACACAACTTTTTTGTGAAGCGAATGTGAGCCTGTGCGCCTGTGTGCGTGCTACGTTGGGTCGTGCGTGAGCAGGAATTTATATTTGCCATATTAGTCGTTAGCAAATGAAAATGAATCGGTTCGTGTGCGTGTGTGTGTGCACAAGGAATATGTGACCACAATAAGAATGCCGCACAATGAGCCTGAGAATATGAGCTCCTAAAAGTAGGCCAGAAAGCATTCAAAACCCAAGCTAAAGCTATGTAAACAGATACGTAAACGATAGTAAAAGTAAATAAGCAAAAACTTGTCGAAAATTCCGGACGAATGCAGCAAAACAACAACAAAGTGCCGACTATAATGCCGCTCGTTGGAGGATGTAGGAAGCGGGCAGCAACCTTCGTGCGGGTGTTGCCGCTGTAGGTTGAAGTTTAATGCGTTAAACTTTATGGAAATTGATGTGGAACAAATGTGAGCGAAGGTCTCAAAGGAAGCTGTGCGGAGAGGATAGGCAATGGGTAGCGGCAAAGCGACCGAAAAAAGAAAAAAACTGAAAGTTGCCGAAAAATAAGCAAACGAGTACGAGTATAGCTGCAAATCCGATAAGCGAGCCAGCAGCGGTGGCAAGTTGAGGAAAGATATACATATATGGCATATATAAACACATATGTATGTATATATGTTTGCTTTTATACAAATATTTATACAAAGCAATTCAATTCATGCTGACACAGGTCAAGTTCTGGGCTTGAAGAAAGTGTATGCAACCACAAAGCGGCTAAAGGCAGAAATAATACAAAAAACTGCAAAAAAAAAATTAAAAAAAATGAAACGAAGCCAAAGCAAGAAGGATCAGCAAGGCAACAAGCTCAAAAAATACAAAATAAAAACACGAAACACACACACAGCGCAACGAAAATTTTACAAGCAAATAAACAAAGGCAAAGGCGAGATAAATGGTGAAGGCTGACATCGGTCGTGTACGCCAGAGATTACATTACAATTGCAACAGAACACTGGGGTCAACGAGAGAACAAGTTGCTTACACACATGCATACTCACACATCCTGGCATATATCAGGTAACTATCAAGGCGGGGCCACTAACAAATTATGCCCCGACATATCACTGAAACCCTGCAACAACAACAACTACATGTGAGCATAAATAAATGAATGAAGGCTCCACAGGCATGTGGTAGACGGACAGCCAGACTTGACTGACACGCGGCCTCTGAATGGACACTCAGAGGGCAGGCGCACAAAGAAGATGGCAAAACTCGCACACCCGATCATATATACATATGTATATACACAATAATCCGTTAAAAAGTAAACAAACAATCGCACAGGTGAACTGATAGTTGGACAGTTGCTTGATGAACGAGTGCTCGAGACCGTGAGTGATGGACAGTGGTGCAAGCTTGATTGAATTTGCAGGTTGGAATTTTGCAAGCGCGGGAGAATATCCAAAATGAATATTTAAAAATTTTTGGAAGTAAAACGAAAGTAAAAACGATTTTTTTGGAATTTTTTTTAGATAATATTGTATGCTAACGGTATTGTTTGAGCTTTCAACATGTTTAGGTTGTTCTTGTTTTAGTGGAAGGAAATGTGTCTAATGAATGCCTTTGAAAAGTCCTTGACTAAAATATTTGTCACTCAGAAGGTTATTAGAAGACAGAACAAAGTACTTAAAATGTATTTATGCCCTTGTTGTATAATAAAATATTTCCAAATTACTTGCTAAAATATTGCCGATTTGATAGTTCTTGTCGCGATAACTAAACAGATTCTTTTCGGTTACACAGAACAGAGTGCCGTTTAATCTTAGTGACTGGGATTGCTGCTGGCTGTTTTAATAGGTTTGCGGTAAGCTCAAAACGCTTCGCCGATTTTTGAGGATCTGGATCCACTGGGTAACAAAAAGGACCAATCGCACTTGAAAAGCGATCTACTGATTTTGAATCTAGCCTACCACCTAACCTAATTCTGAATATTGAGGGGCAGACACTTTTCACTGTCGAAGAAATTTGCTCATAAAAGAACGTTTCGTTGAAGTTTTTCAAAAATATGATTCTCAAACAAAAAAAAAACTCAAACAGTTATGTAGAGATTTTTATGAGAATCATATTATTTAAACTTAAAGACATAATGTCAGCGTTTTGAACCGACAAAATAGTCAAGATCAGAACAATAACTCAGAGTTGGGATCATGTCAGACAAAATAACGCTTTTGGACTACCGCATATCCTTGCTATAGAATATGGTAACCGATCCGTGGGTTATATCAGAATGTCATAAAAAAATAAAAATTTTAATGTCATCCTTTCTAAGTAGAAAAATATTTAATATGTAAAAGAGATCTAATAATAATGATATTTCGAAGGTTTTCGTTTATTTTCAAAGAAATTTGTTTTTCTACTTACTTTTGATACAAAAAGGATTAAATCACCGAAAAACAGTAGACAACCTGAATAGCGTAACCTGAATGACTATGGCTACCCAATCCCCGTTAGAATGGTAAGGATTAGATAAGCTGACATCGAGGTCATCCAACGGTAGTATCACATTGAATGCTTCAAGGGCTGCCTCATCGGTGTTAACCCGAGAAAAAATATCATTAGACCAAATTTAAAAATTTTGGAACGATTTTCTAAAAAAATTCTTAGAATTCCGACTTCATTCCAACATCTGCATATTCATTATTTGCAAGCTTTACAATCTCTTGGTAGCACTGTGCCCTCATATTATTTCCTGTTAAGTTTCACAAAGCTTGCCTTTTTCTGGTTCGAAATAAAAGCATGATTTATGAGAGCACAGATAGCAAATAATAGGCTTAAAGCCAATGTTTAAATAACAACTAAAGAACAATAACAAAACAACAACAACAAACAGAACGATAGCATATTAAAAGAAAAGACGAAAGGAAGGAAGGAAGAGGAAGCGCCATTAAGTAGTCGGTGAACTGAGACTGAAAAATGATGTGCAAAAGAGCAAGGACAAACAACAAACGGCGATAAGCAAACAATTAAAACGAAAGTGAAACATGAGATAATAATCGGGGCAAAAGACAAAAGGTGTAACGTGCAGTTATGCGGCAGCACTGAGCATAGCTGTAAAAGTGTAGTAAGAATGCCGCAGTGGTGTGAGAATTCAAGGTTGACTTTTTGCTGCGCAGACCCAGCGAGGGTCAGCTGGGAAAGTGACCTTTTCGGCTTTGACTGCGAAATGCAGGCATTGTATTTACAGTTGTGTGTGTGTATGTATACTTGTAGCTTTTGTACCTTTTATGCTCGTCTTAACACCGTTATTTATTTTGTGTACAAATAAGCTGGAATTTCATTAAGTTTTGCCTATTTATACGCTTGTTAAGCGAAATGAAATTGAATACAGCGCCTGCAGGTGAAGAGCAGGCGCATATAACGGTATATGTGACTGTGAAATGAGGAAATTGGAAAAGTAGAGACGAAGGCATAATAGAGTAAAGCACAATATCACCGTTATTTAAGTGAAACTGATTATTTGTTTGAGTGTGTGTGTGTGGACTCTTATTTGCTTTGACATCCTGTAAGGTAATCAAATAAACTACACACACACACACACATCAACAACGATAAATCTATAATTTAATAAACCATTGTAAATTATTGAATTTGCCAAAAATAGAAACTCACACACACACACTCAGACATTGAGTCGATGTGACAAATGTGACGTGTTGTGAACTTGCCACCACACCTGCCAGCAACTTACCACCGCAAAGTCAGCGGAAATGAGTTTCTATATATAAATATACAATGACATGCACGCACACACTCATACACAAACACACACATACAACCAGGAATAATAAATATATAATAATAAAAGGAAGTAGTTGCGTGGAAAAGCTGTGGAAGACGTTTGTGGCGGGCCGCCTGGGAGGAAGGTAGGAAATCAGGAAGGCAGGAAGTGCGTGAGGAAATGACAGCGTTAAGCGGTTGTGTTATAATTAGATTTTCAAGAATTTAGTTACGCGCTCAAGTGTTGAGTTGTGCTTTCTCACAAGTGCGCGCTCATTGGGTCCTTTGTGTTTGCTTTGCTATATACATACATATATAGTATATATTTATTTTTTGTTTTTATATATATGCCTGCAGGTATGTATGTTTGCTTGTGTGCTTTGTTTGCTTTTCGCTTTATGGCATTGGATTGCTCTGCTTATTTTGCTGATATTTAAACGTAAATTTGTTGTATGCCTTTGTTCAATAAGGCGTTAAGTTCACAAAGCGAATAATGCGCAAAAAGAAAAGAAAATAAAGCGAGAAATTTGCGATTAAAAAGAAGTAAAAATACGAAAAAATACGAAAAAATCCTAAAAAAAATTAAAACTTTGTAGGCGTATCTCATTTATGCTTGTATGGATGCTTATATTGAACTTAAAGGGTTTCTGGGGTTGAGATATTTAGTTAATATAATAATAAGTAGTTTAAGATTGGGCAGTTTAACTTTCAAAAAAAAGCAATCAAAACTACCTAAAACTTGTATATAAATATTTATAAGTCCCTCAAAAATCAACGATGCGTTTTGAGATTATCACAAGTTTATTGAGATGGATAATTTCTGTTTCGGCTGCGTCTCCATGTTTTCCGGAGGCAAGGCTGCCGAGATTTCAACCTCAGTCTCGCAAAGGCTGTACAATGATGCATGTTTCCACCTCACTTTCTTCCATACAACTAGATTTTGAGCCTCAACACTTGAATGCCTATCGACAATGTTACGATTGCGGCAAGATAGACTTTGCTCAAAGCAAGTAGTGCAGTATATCATTCTACTCTAGGTCAAAAGGAGCTCGCAGTTGCCTGCGTCTGCTAAGTGCGATATCCTTTTATCCAGAGCTAGAACGCAAAATGCCAATGGAGGTTTAAGGGTAGCTCATCACCTTTGCAATTATCAGCGTTTTCGCTATGACCAGACACCGAAACAAGTCTGATTTTGAAGTAACTTGTTGTATCAGACACTCCTTGACTAGCTTTGAACGCACAATTAGCAAGCACAGCGCTAGTATCATCACTCTGCTGTTAGAGTGTATGCTCTCCTCTCTGAAAGAAGTTTCAGTTCATTACAATGCATCTACTGCCAGCTTAATATAAGCCTTCTACCTCAAGAACACCTCGTTGGTCCAGTAGTGTAAAGCTAAAATTGATGGCGAGCTCCTTAAAGCAAACTCACCTTGAAAAATGTCAGGGGCTCCTCCTCATCCACATATTCCTCCTTGGTATTTGAGCAGAGGAAAAGGCAACCCGAGTAGCCTTTGCGATGCATTTTCAGGGATGCAGTTGAAGTTGGAGAGAGTTTCAGCGTGTCCTTGTTCAGACTCTATTTATACCATTACTATATCCAGCTTCACTGAGTCTTAGCTTCTGTTAGAGTCATTACATTGCAGACAGACGGCTCTTAGCGAAAGTTGAGGAATTTTCCCATTCATCACCATATGTTGGACTGCTTTATATGCGTCCTCAGAAGTAGTTAAATAGGTAATACAGCGGCGGTACCTGGGGTGGGTGTAAAACGCTAGGCGTAGAGACCTTCGGATCAAAAAGTTCTAATAGAGGACAACATAGGAACGAAGCGGACTGTGATATCGGTTCAAATGTCGGTGGGAGACCGACCACCGGCGAGCACAGCGTTGCGGTGATTGATTACTACTGCCAAACTAGCTTAACAGCCACTGCCCATGAAGACTCGAACCAAGAAAGCGCTGTAAGCATAAACGCGGAAAAGATAGAAAAGCTTCTTCACTCTCCTGTGCTGGCGACCGAAGGTACTAACTCTGTCAACAAGAGAAGGCCCCAAAAGAAGCCAAAGAAGGAGGTGTTGGTCGATTATGCGAAGCTTGTTTCAAGTTCAAGCAAAGTTTTCAAAGATCACAAGTAAAATTCGCTTTTTGGTTGTAGTTTTTAGCTTTCGAACATAACCACAAAAACAACAACAAGAATTGTGAACGCCGGTTAAATTTGCTTTTGTGGTTTCTCCCTCCTCTTCATGACCGAGCACACACGTTTGGGATTAACTGAAGCAACTTAATTACCGATTATAACTGAAATACTAAAATTTCAGTAAAAAAGTAATAAAGCTACTTAAATCGGCTTATAAAAGCGAGCTACAAATAGCAGAAAAAATAAAATGCCAACTAGAACCAATAGCTAAGCGGGCAAGAATATTACACAAACAAAAAAAAGCACAGAATAACACAAAATAGAGTCTCATAAAAATATAGAGGCACCAAAAGAACAACAGCGAATGGAGAACAACAAAGCAGCAACCTAAAAAGAGCCGCCAAAAATGGGTGAAAGAAGTATTAAAACTGTAACCAAAATAAACTTCACCTATTAACACACTTTCGCAGCTGTTTATGTGCTGGACAAACCCACACACACAAACGTACATATACACATGCATGTATGTATGTATATAGAAAAGGCAAACAAGCAGCATGACACAAAACGAAAGAAGCAACTATGCACATTTAACCCAAATTTCGCGCAGTGCCAATGGGAACAGACAGACAGCACGGGGCGCCAAGTGGACCGGGGGAGGAGCGCCGCTCAAATGCAAGCTGTAAGCGGAACAGCATGAGAATGCAAAAACAAAGCAAAACAACGACGGAAAAAGTGGTCAAACACAGACGTTGGTGTTGGTGACTTTGGCTGCAAAACTGCCAGCAAGCAAAGTAAAAAGCGGTCGAAAGCCGCAAAAGCAAAAAATAAAAATAAAAAAAAAAATAAATTTTTTAAAACGCATGAAAAACTGCGGAAGCAAAACTGGCCAAATAGCAAAACAGCGACAAAAAAAGGCAATTGCATAAAAAATTTAGAAAAAGCATGCAAATCAAAGACAAAAACAAAACATCCAGCAATTGCTAAAAGTAAGGGCAATTAAAAGGGTTGCAATCGCTGCGACAATAACTGAAATTACAAACCGCGCTGCGCGAGTTTTTTAAACTAAATTCGCCGCTTGGCTTGTGGTTGCCGGCGCCGGTTGCCTGTGGGAGTGTGCGTGTGTGCTGGAGAATGCCAGAATTGCGTCAACTGGCGGTTTCGAGGTTTTCGAAAATGAAATGAGTTTCGGTAAAACCAATGTGACAGCAGTTTAAATTTTGCCAATAGAAATGAACAGTCGTATTTGAATATATATGTACTTGTATAGGTGTATGCATGTGTGACATTCTTGACTTACCAGTTATTGAATAAGTGGTGGTTTGGTCAGTGGGAATGTGGCCATATGAACTAACAAATGTGAAAACCGCTGAGAGCGCTGAACCGCATTTTACGAGAAGAGTTAGTTCTTAAACGAGTTCTTTACTACAGAATTATTTTGTTTTTACTTCAAACTCTTTTTTACTCAAAAGTATAAGAGTAAGGTGATTGTCGAAAGCGTCGGATTTTCTTTAACTGATCTTTGATTGAATGTGAACAAATTTTTATTGGATTTTGCTAATAATATTTGAAACTAAGTTTGCTTGTTTACCAAAAAAATAAACTTTTTTGTAACTACAGTTATCTCAAAAAAATTAAATTTTCAAAAAACTTTACTTAGATTAACTTTTACTGTTAAACATAATTGGAACATCCCAAAAACCAAAGTTTTGCTTTGTTACCATTTGCCGCTTTTTATAACCAACCGCTTGAATTAAGCTTGAAATAATGATATCTCCTAAATTTTGTATTCTTCTGGCAGCTAACAAATTAATCGTGCAAAAACCGCTTAAGAGAAAAACCGTTTTACTTCATTTAATGTTTTTTCTTCTTTTTATAACGGTAATTAAAAATCTGGTGGGATAGTTCGAAAGGCCTATTTTTGGTGTTAATCTTGTAACAATTTGTTAGACACAACGGGTGGTCAACATTACTCACCCGTTCTTAGTTTTTGAAAATACATATATACAAAATATGTAATTGGGAACTTTTTATAATTTTTTTCTATTAATTATATGCTCATCTTCACACATAATATAGAACAAAAAAATACTAATATTAAAAAAAATCTGATTTTTTCCAAATTTTCATTCTTATTTGCTATTACCTTTCTTTGCTATTGTTATTTTTTCTTAAATCTTATTGTTGCTCTTCGCACTTTCTCACAAACATAATATCGCAGCTCATTATTGACATGCGATCAGATTTTGTCTATATTTCCATCAACGACCAACTCACCTTTACTTTGGCATCCACTTTATTGAATTACCACACTTTAGGCCATTTTCTGTTATTGTTAAGTGTCTCGTTTTCACGTTAAAGAAGGCGTTATGCTATATGTTATAGCCTTAAGTCTTGTCTGTTTTCATAAATAAATAAAAGTACTTGTACACGTGTCACAAACAATTATGATAGAATACTGAAAAAAATTATGTTGCAGAACTATATGGAAAGGTATATCCATAAGGCGTTGTTAAGTTTTTAACCGATAAATAATTACGATGCTGAGTCTATCAACAAATTTTTGTGTCATACATTCTAGCTTTTGCCAAATACATAAAATTCACCACAGATGTTTTATTCCCCTCAAAGATTATTCTCTAAATTTGTGGTGATTCATGCTAGCAAGTTACTAGTTTCATGTGGGATGCGTGAAATTCACCACTGAGGTAGGAAATTTTTTATTCACCACTTCGTAGAAGTTTATATATTTCAATTAAGAACGCAATAGTTTATTTGTTGCAATCCTGAAAGTAACCATAGCGTGGTGAGTTTCTGTTTTTTGACAGTATTTACGCAAGTAATTTTTTTATACTCAAAAAATTCAATCACTTATGCTACCAAGTTACTAATTTTTTCTGAAACTATAAAATTCAACACTGATGATTAGAATATAAATTTGGTTATTCCGCTCAACTTATTTGTCATATGTTTGAAACAGATCTAGAGTGTTGAATTTCTGTTTTTTGGCAGTATTTACTTAATTTATTTTTATTTGAAGATTTTTGTTTATTGGTAGTCGTTTATTGTTCACTAAAGTTTCGTTAATTCATGCTACGAAGCTACTAATTTTCAGTTGAGTGTAATAAAACTCACTACCGATGTGGTGAACATAAAACTTGTTATATACATCTCATAGATTAATTTCTATGTTTTGATATTTCATGCTATCAACTTACTGGCTTAGTTGTCACAAGTCTGAAACTCACCTAAAGTGGTGAGTTTCTGTTTTTTTTTGGCAATATTTGAGCAAGTTGGTTTAACTATACAATTTTGAATTTAATACTACAACAAAATTTTGGGGAACTAGTATTCTTGTAACAGCTCTACACTGTGGTGAAATCGTCACACATTTTATATACAGTGTAATTCATACACCAATTTTCTTGATATTATTTTGGTTCATTTTATTTGAGTGTGTCTGATTAAGCCAGGTGCTTATTGTATCGCTTGCGGTAATTTGTGTCTACTCACTTATAGCTGCAAGTAAACCCACTTTAGATTGTTATCAGATGGTGTTAGGTTCACGGAAAATTATAGCCCGCAGGTATCTCTTATTGTTTTGCACGAAATTACACACGCGCGAAATTTTGTTAGTATTTTGGTTAAAACAAAATAAAAAAATAGCAGAAAATAAAACTTTTGTCAAATTATGCGTCAAGGATCAGTGAATGGATATGACAAATAAAAAGAAATTATGCTCTGCTGCCAACAGAGTGACGCTGCATTTTCTTTTTGGTTATTGGAATTCTTCAAAATTTTCATTTTACACCTGACGCTTTCTTATTACACGCTGAAAATATTTTTTGTATGTTTTATTTTTTTTTTTTTTTGTACTTTTTTCTTTTTTTTTATTTCTTAGCACATTCTTTTCCAAAACCCGTATTCATGTAGATTTACCACACCATTTTACCATTTATTTATAACAACAGCTGCGAGCTTGATACTTTACTGTACTTAAGGCAGTGTCTGATTTTCAAACAAAGCTGAGCCCAACTAATAAATTTTCTTGGCTCTCTGATACGCTCCACTTGTTGCTGTGCCTTCTACTTCCACATATTTCTGCTATATGTGTACTTACCATAGGTAAATGTGTGTTTATGTAAATATTTTTTGGCGGCCCAAAGCCATTTGAAATGGCAACAGATTATTTGTGGACTTTTCCGGCTACGACAATATTTTCCGCCGCTGCTATGTTTCTTCTGCTAAGATCCTGCCTCTTTGCATAAGTACTCTGTCAAGCTCCCGCTCATTTCTGCGTTATGTCTGCAGAAAATATGCTTCTCATATATTGGCGTGCCTCCATTCTTTGTGGCGTGTAATTTTTCAGCAAATATTTTTTTTTTGTAATTTTTTTCCTGTTTCTGCCTTGCTGCTTCCTCCATTGTCAATTTGTTATGTTCTTTTACACGCTTGAAATTTTTTGATTTATCTATAACATATCCACAGGCGCTACACACAGGCTAAAAATCTTCTTACCAAGTGTGGAAATTTATACAGGCTTTCTTTGAGCTTTCTTTGGATTTGCAGCTGCAAGCGAAAAATCGCTTTTGAATTGAATTTGCAGTTTCGCGGAGGTTTTCTTATTTTTTCTGAGAAGAAATATGTAAGAGCATTCCTTATTGTAAGTACAAAGTATATGCTCATACTGTGTTATACTTCAGCTTAGCGTTGCTGCCACATGCATAAAACCATCAAAAAGTTTTGTACTCACCCACGCTGCCATCACTCGAATATTTCTGCTTCCCTCTCTCTGTCACACATTTATTTTCGAGTATTCGCTTCACATTATTCTCCGTTGCAGCTTTATCATTTTGTTCCGATATTTCTTGCTGATGCCGTTATAATATATTATTATTATTATGTTGCATATTTTCCGCCAAAACTTTTACCCAACTCCAAAGACGCATATGCCATCTTGGGTGTGTATGTTGCTCATACGCCATGGCAAACAAAAGTTGTGTGTGGGGGAAAAGCCTGGCAGATTGCTCGAGTGTGCCTGGCTTAGCGTTTGAGTTGTGCGTTATGTTGCTCATAAGTCAATGTAAGCGAGGCGGATTGTTGGCGGTTAATCTCGTTGGAGAAGGCACTCAATACGGACAGTTATGATTTATTAGATTTTATTGTATGAAATTTAAATTTCTCATAAGTAATTGAGTGCCGGGTGGCGCAACGAAAGTTTGAGTGATGTGTGGATAATGCGATTTCAATGTTAAATTCATTAGATAAAATGTATGCGCAGATGTACGCAAATTTATAAATTATTGACAGTAATTTTTTTGCATATACATATTTGTAGCAATTTATTCTGCAAAAATAAATCTTGTTTGTGAAGTACTCCTGCCACTTTGATAATTAATATTGACTGCTTTCTTTAATATAGACTTCTTTTTGTTAGGAAAATGAAGTCTTTTTAAATATTACCTATTTTAAGAAATCGGGATCTCGAAATTTTCGGGACTTGTCATTCAGAAAACTAAGCTTATCAGCTAATAACAACGAAAGCAGAAATTTCCTATTTATTGGAATAAAATAATTGTGGGTGGTGTCCTGCAATTAATCCCGAAATATGTATTAGTTTTCATCAAAAAATAGCTTTGGGTATTCAGGCAAAAGCATCTAGGTTGGCATTTAAGTATATATTCTTTTAACTTGTGCTTAAAAAATGTTTTTTTTTTTTAATGTTTACTTCTAAGCTTTAAGTAGAAAAAGTTTTAAAGAAGTTACTGAAGAATGGCAATTTTTACTTTTTGAAATTGTCTTCAATTCCGTACACTTAAAATAGCTTTAAGTCACGAAATTATCTTAAATATCTTGTATTTGATGTAGATTGAGAACTTTTTTTTTCTCAAAATTGGAATCTAGAAAATTTCGGGATTCGAGTTTTTTGCAATAGTATATAAACATTTTGTTTAATTTTTGTACGAAATGTAAAACTACAATTTTTTGTGATGTTTTTTGCTAACTAACCTAAAATTTTCAAAACTCGGGGTCTCGAAAATTTCGGGACTCGAACTTTTTGCAATGTTATCTACAATATTTTTTTGTACAAATTGTAAAACTAAATTTTTTGTGAATTTTTTTTTGGCAAATAAAAAAAATTCAAAATCAGGACACCGAAAATTTCGGGATTCGGTAGTTTTTTGCAATATTATGTTAGCATCTTTCATTTATTGAGAATAATGCAAAATTAAAGGTTTTATGGTATTTAAAACATACTTTTTAGCCATTATTTTATTTTAAATGAAACCTTTAAGTTGAAGAAAATGTGTAGAAAATAATTATTTTAAAGTAGGAATTCAAACTTTTTGATATTGTCTTCAATTCCATACACTTGAGATAGTTCTACTTCCCTAATTATTTTAAAATATTGGATGCAAATTAAAAAAAAAATTCAAAATCGGGATCGCGAAAATTTCGGTATTAATATTTCGTGCAAGATTATGTTAGAATCTTTCGTTTATTGTAAAAATGCGAATTTAAAATTTTTTGGGACATTTTTTTTTGCAGTGTCATTTTGGAATCTCTAATGTTTTGTGGATTTTGATTGCAGTGTTATTTCAGAATCTTAAATTTTTTTTTTAATTTTTGTTGCTTACTTTTAATAATATCGAAAATATTGAAGAATGTATTTATTTTTACTTCTTTAATACTCTTGTGTCTTGTTGTTGTCGGGAACGTGTTTTTGAGAATTGCCTTATATTTAATTATATTTAGTATAGTTATTTGTTAAAAAAATTAATTATTTTTTTTTTATTAAAATAATTTTATTTCCATATTTTTTAATTAAATTAATTTTTTCATTAAATTTTAAAATTATTTTTATGTGTAATAATACTTTAAGTACTAGTTAACAAGTTTAATAATTAAATATCAACATATTTTACAAGTTTTTAATAAAATTTGAACCATTTCTTCTCTTTTCAGATTTTTTCTCAACAAACCTTTCGCCACCGCCAAAAAAATACCGAATGTTGACAACTCAACCCAAAATCCATATAAAATGCCGCCAAAAACAAACAAACAAACAATTTTTTAGCACAATTCGAAATTCTCTGTACGAAATATTTAGCGGAAAAAAAGCATTAAATTCAATTATGCAAAATAATTCCACTTTTAGAGCTTGATTTCACATATTAAATAATATTTTTATCAAAAGAAATATTTGTAAATTTCCATAATTATTAATGCTAATAAATATTCCTTTCGTTTTTTTCAGTGCAGTGCAATTTTAGCAAATAAGTTTTAATCAGTGCAAACACAAAAAATATCTAATATTTTATAAAAAAAAAAAAAAAATATTTAAAACCGAAAAAGTGCACAAATGCATTTTTAAAGTCAAAATCTACCGCCCACCAACAAGAAAAAAGGCATTTACATATATCAAAAATCTCCGAGCACAAACGGTCGGCTACGCGTCGGTTCGGTGAGTGCGTGTTCGTGTTCTATAGTTTTTGTCGCGTGTAAAATATTTATAATAAATATAAAACAAAAATCGCTCAGTGTCGCTTTTGTCCAAATAATATCGCCATATCAATATATTTTTTGTTCGTTAAAAGTTTTGGAACGCGTGTGCTTTCTAATCCCCGTTCGAAGTCGAAACGTGAGTGTGCTTGAAATTCGCAAAAATTGCGTAGCGTTCTCGGGCGCGTGCGCAAATTACTTCGCGGACGTTTCGTACGCCGCCAAAATGCATCCGCCCGCGGGCAAGCGATGCCGGCAAATTAGCGACGCCAACGAAACCAACAGCAACAATAACAACGGAGCTACAATGATGGCGGAACGTCGAAGGAGCAGCAAGAACAACACAGCGGCGGAAAATGCGGCGACAGCCACCACAACAACGGCAACAGTTGCAACGAAAACATTCGGCAATCATTGCCGTCAACTGAGTGTTTTGGTGTGCTTCGTCGCCATTGTCGCCTTGAATAATTTCGGCTGTCTGCTGACAACAACAACGGCTGCCCAGCAACGGGAAAATATGCGAGTGCTGCCATTGCCAGAAGGTAAGTGCGGAAAGAAACTGAATAATTAAAAGCTTATTATGAATGCGCGTAAACTAGCATTTTTTATGTGGCAGTTGAAGTGTTGAATTATGTGGACTAGTGCCGGACTGGTCCAACAACGTGCCAAGTTCTATTTAAAGTTAAGCATTTTTTTGAGTAACAGTTAAAATTTTGAATTATTTTTTTTTCGCATTTTAGGAAGACAAAATAAGTTTTATTTTTATTTTCATGTAAATTATTTTTATATGTAATTCTTTGGTCCATAGCGCTTCTGTTTAATAAAAAATTATTAAAATTAAATTAATTAATTAAATTATTAAAAATTTCTTTTGTAAAAATATTACATTTTCCAAAATTTTTTTTTAACTAATTTAAGAATGTTTTGATCCCTCTCTACTCACATGCTCATAATCTTGCTTATAATCCTGCTCTATTGGTCTCACTCATGCGTCTTCACATTGGGTTTACATCTGTGCCACACGCCACATACATTTTTAATTGTCAACAATGAAATATTGTCAACCCTGACAACTGAGACAATTTGTACTGTCAAGCATCTAAGTGCTTTCGGCTTAGAATTTAAACGTGTGTTTAACCGGCTTACTAAAACGCGGTTGTATGTCAAGCTGAATATACACATACTATGCAGATATATGTATATGACGCGCACGGCTACTGTTGCATAAATACAGACAAATTGAGGTTCCAAAAGTGGTCCAGTAGGAATATTTAGGTTTTTTTTAACAATGGTATAAGGAAATACTGCAAGTGTGGTTGAAAAAAAAAAGTATTACAATTTATACCAATTATATATTTATATGTATTTTTGCTTAAAATTTTTCTATATGTGGCAACGCTGTTTAAGAAAAAGTTAACAAAAAACCTTTTTTTAACTTTATACTTATATCAGTTTTTATGCCGTATTTGGCTTGAATATACTTTCTCTGTTGCTTATATGTACTTGCAGGGGTTCCCAAATTTTTAATTTCAAAGATTTTTTTGAAATAATTTTCGAGAGGAATATAATATTGAAAGAAAAATACTGGAATAAAATATTTGTAAAAAAAATCGAAATAAGACAGTTTTTTTCAAGTTTTGTACCCTATAATAAGTGAGAAGTTAAAAAAATGTTGTTTATACTACTTTTCTTTGTAAGCTATTTTATTATTACTCCAAAAATGTTTTACTAGAACATAAAACGCATTTTTTTTGTTGGAAATGAGCTTTGTGAGATTTTCAGCATTCCAATATTTTAAATATTTTGTATATAAAAATACTCTTCCATACGATATTATAAGACTTATTACCTAAAATTTTACCCATACCTAGAAAGTAGATAAGAAAAGTAAAAATTTCTTAAGTAAAATTATTTATTTTTGGTAAATTCATGATTTTTGATTTTCAGTTAGTTTAAATACTCAAAAACTATCAATTTTCGTGTTTAAAAAAATACCGTCAAGAGTTTGGGTATCCCTTAGTATCACTAACCTCTAATGAAACATACATACATCCACTCTAATATTTTTGCATGAAAATTTATTACAAATGCAGCGCTTTTCAAAACTTCATAAATCTCAACTACTTCCACGCGAATACTTCCACTGCAAAGTTCACGCTTAACCCCTATTTCTAAGGTCACCCAACATCATATTTTTAATTTTTTATTCTTCTTTTATTTACATACTTAAAAAAACTCGTTTTCCAACACTACCACACAGTTAAACGCATAAAAATAATATCAGTACTTTTCTTTTATTATTATTTCTCTGCAAATAATCATGACTTCTGCTCCAATTGCTTTTAATGCGAAATCTCTGCCCAGTTATTGGAACTTTTTCTAGTTCAAGTTACAAATCTGTGCTTTTTTATACCATATGTTTTCGATGAATTTCGCAATGCTGCCACTCTGTAAGGGGCTTGCGTCTTTATGCACATATGTGCAGCAGCAGCAACACGTGAGTCGCAATGCAATGCCGTTAGTCACCTACCAACAATCACGTGCGAATACAGTTGTGAACTGCAGCAGGTACTTACACGTACCAAGCATGCTTGCAGGGGCATGCATTATGTATAACGGTTTATATATGTGTATGTTGATATGAGCATTTCTGTGTTAAAAACATGTGTGTGTGTGTCTGTGAATGAAATTGTCGTATTGTTTTTCGCACACCACGCGTCATGGCACTTGAAGCCACGCTAGACTTAAATGTAGCACAAAGTATATACATACATAGATAAGTAAATAAGTACGTACATACATACATATGTAAGTATATACTTATATCTGCTTATCTCAACGCATGAATGTACCCAGTTGAACTTAACTGAGAAGTGATGTTTATGAAACATAATATAAAATTTGTTGGTAGGTTGTTGTTCTGTTATGGAAGGTTCATTCCGATGTATACTCGTAGTTGAAACTGAATGTTTGAATTTATGTTAGGGTTTAAATTTATCGATATTACTCGATTGCTATTTTCTAATAATAAATAGTTTTATAGTCCATATATTGTTATTTAAATGTGAAATTTTATATTAATCGCTATAATATGTATCGATAAGTTGTTATCGATATTACTCGAAATCCATTTTCTCATCAAATATAATTTATATAGTCAATGCATGCTTTTTAATGAAATAATATAAAATAATCGATATAATTTTTATTGATATACGTATGGATTCACTTTTTCCGATATTAAATTGTAACAACTTCAGAACAGAAATTTTTTAGAAAAACAACCGTTTTAAGTTTCTTTGCTTTTCATAATTTTTAAAGGTCTTTTAGCGATTTTTTATTAGTACTTATTTTAAATCCAAATTTATGGTTTAACTAGAGAAAACGCATTTTAATTTTAGAATAGTTCTCATGCGTTTGGCGTCACTGTTTTCATCGATGTTTTTTGGTAAACATTGTGATAAATGTTATCGATAACGTATAAATGTCACATCGAAATCGTATTCTTTACTTTTATTAAAACTACGTTTTTTTTCATTGAAATTTTTTGGTAAAAATTGTTGTTAATGTTATCGATAACGTACGTCACATTTATTTTCCACTTATTATGAAATTGCGAATTATTTCCATTAAAAATTTTTGATAAACATTTTATAAAAGTTATCGACAAAAATTGTTATAAAAATTATTGATAATTTTTTTTTATAAATATTAGGGATAAAAAAATTAGCATTTGCAAAACATACAACTTTTTCATCAAAATAGTTGAAGGTAATAAAATATCGATTAAATTTATTTGCAAATTTGTAAACTGCTTGCTTTTTTTGTGGGTATTTTTTGTTAACATCTTTAAACTCATTGAAATACATAAAAGAGTTTAAAATTATTAATTTTTATGAAGATATCGATTAATGTACAACAGTATACATATAATAACATCAAAAAAATGTAGCGATTGTTATCGATAAATAAGATAAGTGACTCGAGCCAATTAATTCAATAATAATTTTTCCAGTGCAATAGTAATAAAAAATAAATATCGATAGTTTGTCGTTGATATCGATATTTTTTTTAAGTTTTATCGGTATTTTAAATAAATTGTTCGGTAAAATTAACTACATTTTATAGTTATAAACAATAAATATTGATAATTTATCTCAAATATCGATACAAATTTATCGTGTATCGATATGCTAAATAAATTACTTTAAAAAATTATCCAAATAATTGTTTTTCCAGTGCAATAATAAAAATAAATAACTAAACAAATAACTTGCAAATTTCTGCTTCCTGGACATAATTGTATTTTAAAGCCCTTTCAATAGTGGTTACATATCAAATCAAAAATCCTGCCGCATTCTTGTAGTAGTTCTCACTGGGTTACTCCCAACATAACTACAGACCTAATATAACACACACACACTGGCTTTAGACGCTGATGCTTGAGTCTCTGTCATTGTTTATAAATTTATGCTCGTCCTCACACTCAACAGATATGCACCGAGGTGTTTTCACGTCACTCTCATTGCGTTAGTTTTAATGCTCTTCCAGTTGCATGCTGTCGCTCCTGAAGCATCAGTCACTAAAACTTTCCTTCCACTTAGTTGTGTTATTGTTGTTGCTGATATTATTACGAAAATTGTCACATAGCAGCGCATCGTTGCAGTATCACCCACTCAAGCGGGCGTGTTTGGGTGCACGCAAGTGCTGGAATCGTTAGACAGCCTCACGTAAATACACACACACACCCACAACTGCATGCGTGACTTTCACTTGTGTGTTCATTAAATTTGAATATTTGAACATTTCGTGCGAAATGGAGCGTGTGCGCTTCGCCTGCACATCGCACAGCTTTCGATTTCCTCATCAATGTGCGCCTCCCACGCAGTGCAGGCATTCAAGTCAACCTTGTGTCCGCTAGAAAGTTGTTGTGTGTTGTAGAAAACGGTTGTGTAGTTAACTCCCGCTTTGTGTTGTTGCTATTTTATGAGGTGTAAATTTGATGTGTAAATATATTGCTACAAATATATACGCTTGCATGTGTGTGTGTGTTTGTGCCGCTTGAAGTGTTCGTCTTGTGAGTATCTGAATTTGCTTCTGGGCACAGCCTAAAGCGTGTTGCATACTTATGCACTTCGCTACGCCTCCTGCTTTGACGTCTCATACTTAGCCAGCGTGTGCTGCAATTTTGATGCCAACGGTGCGGTGTTGTCTATAGAAAGGTATTTATTATATATACTAATTTGCGCAGTCCAATAAGACTGCAGGTAAATACGTTGTGTATTTAGAATATATTAATATTATAATATATAGCATATATATACTCGTTTTCGCAAGGTATATTTATAGCAAATAGCTGCAACCAAAGTTCATTAGTTGTAATTGGCATTACTTTGCTCATTTATTTGTGAATGCTTCATTATATTGACTGTTTTCCAACTCAGTTGTAATACTCGATACAGACCACACAAGTTAGTAGGTAGATACTTACTTAGATATATAGTATGTACGTGGGTCAGTGTATCACTTCTTGATCTACTTCAATGACTATGACTTATATTTGTAGATAGTTATAGAAGAGTATGTATCATTTTCGTATCAATCAATAGCTGTGAGCTGTTTCTGAGAGGCTTGTGATGTTTAGTAAATGGACGCTTCCTTGTATCTGAAAAACATTCAGTGGTTGCATCAGATCCACCAAATGGCATCCTCTTTTCCAAAAGTGAAATTAAATTTTTTAAGCTTGCCTTTGACTTGACAACTCCATAAAGGGGTATAAAAAGAACTTTTTCTTGATTTCTATCACACAGTTTATATGGCAGATATATGATATAGCGATCCGATCTAAACAATTTCTTCACAAATTGTTGCGTTATCTCAGATAATAATGCGTGTCGAATTTCGTGAAGAAACCTTTTAAAATGAAAAAGTTTTCTATACAAGGACTTGAGTCGGATCGGTCAGTTTGTATGGAAGCTTTATGTTATAGTGATCCGATATTAACAATTTCTTCAAATATTGTAGCAATGTTTTGAATAATTATGTGTGCCAAATTTCGTGAAGAAATCTTCTAACATTAAAAAGTTTTCTATACAAGGACCAGAGTCGGATCAGTCAGTTTGTATGGCAGCTATATGTTATAGTCGTTCGATTTGAAAATTTTCATCGGAAATTCTAGCAATGCTTCGGATACTAATGTGTGCCAGAATTCGTGAAGCTACCTTTTAAATTGAAAAAGTTTTCCATACAAGAACTTGAGCTTGTTCGGTCAGTTTATATGACAGCTAAATGCTATAGCAGTCCAATATCGATGGTTCCGCCAGATTTGCAGCTTCTTTAGAAGAAAAAATTATGTACAAATTTTCAAAATATATAGACGGCCAAACATGTCTAAATAAACTCAGTTTGCCTCGCCGCTCCTTCATTTATTCTACACATACTTTTTAGAGTCTCCTACGTTTTCGTCTAGGAGCAATACTTAATATAATATGATCAGCGCATAAAAAAGATATAAAGCTACATTTTTTACAATATATCAGAATAAATATGTGTCACTTAAACTCTGACAGCGTCAAATAAAAATATGTGACAGCAATCGTGTGCTGGAGATTGATTGTCATTCCGTTTGACGTTAAGCATTACTTCACTGACATATTGATTTCATGGGAGTACTAAAGCTTTTTTGCGGAAACTGTATACGTTGCAATTTTTAGTAGGGTTTTTTTTAGGGGTGCAAATGGGTGGGTATAGTGTACATATGTTTCAATTTTTATATTCGTTTTTTTATATTGTTGTATGTTAATATATGCGCAGTGTTCTGGCGTGTGGTTGTGATTTCTTACATCTTGATTTTAGTCTACGAATTTAAATTTTACTTTAGTTGAGTAAGTGTAAAAATTATGTAAGGAGGATGATACTTCATCAGATCTAGTAGTATAAGTAGGTCTATGAACTTCTCAAAAAAAAGCTGAAATTTTTATATTCGTATTAGATCATAGTAGTTCCATTATTTTTCAGTACTTTCGAAGTCAAAAAGCTAACTTCAATTCTCAGAGAGCACACAGTTTGGCCATATAAATATTTTATCTGAAAGTGAGAAATTTCTAAAACATCAAAGTATTCTCTAATTCCGTATAACAGCACTAAAATAGTCTAAAGATCTTTGATGTTTCGATACTGAGTAAATATTAATCATTTACATAGGCCTACGGTTCTGTGGCGATCAAAAGTTTAAAGGTTCTTAAATGCTCGCGTAAGCTTCAGATATCCATCAAGAGATTTCTAGCTCGTTGGATTAAACGAAAAGTTTCCAGAACCACACGACTCACTAACTTGTTTGCCTACATTTGGTATAGAGACCTACGGATATTAGCAAAAACTACAGTTCAAAAAGCTGACATGAGTTTCTTGATACACTTTCGAATACCTTGCAGCTTCCAATTGTATTTCACACTATTTGCCATCTAATCTACAATTTTTATACCAAACCTTCATATAACCAAAAATAGTAAATCAAAATTATCAACATAGTAAATGCTTGCTCATCTCGAATATACACAATAAATAATGAAATAATCTGCTGATGACAACAACATGATAAAATGAACAATACGAATAATCACCATTTAATGTTTCTTTTGTGTTTTTTCTTTTTTGCATCAGGCAAAGCTGTAAAAGGGAATGTTTAGCTAAAAACACTAAAAAGTGAAAATCATTGTTAGTAAAAATTGTGTTAATAAAACTAAATCTCATGAAGATGATGCAAACAAAGTGTGGAAGAAACCAGTAAAATAATCGGTCACCGTAGCTAGACAGCGAGAATCTAGTGGAAGCCATAATGACTTCAATACATATATATGTACATACAATATATGTACATAAAAAAGTTGTTAATAGGTGCCCAGTAGGAATTGAAATTTTTTTTTATATTTTGTGTGATCTAAAATATGTATCACTTTTTGCTATTTGTTCAGTTCTAACCGAATCTCCTTGCGGTAAGCCTTACGAAGCGCTTTCCAGATTTTTTTCTTAACAAAATGACGGCATCAGGGAACATTATTCTAGATTTTCGGTTAAAAATCAGTTAGTTGTTCATAAAAACTTAAATTTTCAAAAATCATTAAAACAGGCCCCTAGTTGTTCAGTTGTTCTTGTTTTCAAAGAACTATACAAGTTTCATTGAGATCTATCGAGCGGTTTTATAACGAGAAAAGCGCATCTAGTGTTGCCCACATATGTTTCAAAGCGTTCGAGAACCCTCTGATAATTATCGAATATCTCTAAAGGTATTTGTCAGACTTGCTTAAGTTTTCCAGTGAATATTTCCCAGATATGCTTATTGCGCCTAATCTTTTAAAATAGTCTTTCCAAGTCATGAAATGGACGCAAAGGAACTAGTAAAGATCTAGTTGATATAATTTTGGGACATATAGCCAATCAAAAAGTAAAATGTGGTCGAAGAAAGATGAAAGATTTTGTGATAATTCATTAAGGATTGTTCTTGCTTCTGTCCAGCTTATAATAGATTCAAAAAAGCTACTTTTTAGAAAAAATTATCGATTTAGATTATTTTAAGATAATATTATGTAATGTTTTTTTATATTTTAGACAAACGATTTTTTTTTTTGATTTTTTAGCCCAAAAGTTTTTTTACATACATATTTGACATACTTTACAACCAGTTTCCGCTATAATCTACTAAAATTTCTTATAAGCACACTTTAAATAAATAAAAAAAAAATTACGCAACAATTTTCCTACACGCCATCTCATTTATATAATGTATACACACGTACATACATACATACAACTGCGGCAAAACGTTACAATCATTAGTGCTGATGTTACTTTTCACTTAATGACAGCAGCAGCAGTAATATAGCAGTATTCGGTCTGTTGTTGTTGTTGCTGTACGATGTGTTTATTGCTTATAATGATGACGGCTATAGTTAGGCATCAGGAAGTCTTAATAAGCGCAATTTCGGATCGTTAGTCGTCGAGAGCTGCTGCGTCTACATTGTTGCCTGCGCTGAGCAGCAGCAACAGCAGCATTCATTCAAGGGGATGCCAGCAGAAAAATCAACATACACACACACACTTTCATATGTGTATGTATGTATCTGTAGCGTTGTGAAAAAATGACAGTCTCTCAGTGAGATTTAGTCATTAAGTGGTGCCATCGTCAATTTCCTTGCGAAATCGTCTCTTTCACTGGCTGTCTGTCTGCATGTCTTTCCGCCTGTCAGTCTGTGAGGCGGGTGAAAGAAAATGCGGGCACTTAGCAGCAGTTGACTTAGTACTCTAAAACTACACCGCTAACGAAAGCTGCTGGCTGTGCTGATAGTTCGTACGATGACATTGAAGCTCACCGAGACTGTCGCCTGCTCATTTAAAATGTAATATATTTTAGTGATTATTTTGTGGTGTGGTAGTGTGCTCCTGATAGTGAAAGTAGTGTGGGTAGGAAATGCGTTAAGGGTTTCGAAGTTTTTAAAAAATTTTTATAATGGATAAAACATGTAGCTTCGGGATTTTGGGTTATATTGATATATAATACCCGTTATATACCTGTTATATACCGTAATCATATTGAGAGCCGAAAGGAGGTGTGTCGGCATATCGTTTTTGTCAGTATTGCAGCGATTTCTTTTTGGGTATTTCAACTATTTATTAGAAAGACAAGAGTTTATAAATCTTTCTATTTTAATTTTCGTACTCGTAAGCTTTTTTTTTTTTTTTTGCGACAACTTTGGGATCAGACTACTACTTACATACACCATAAGTCTGCTTTTATAAAATATATTTTCATTCATTATACAAAAAACCGTTCATCTTTGTGATGTAGCAGCCATTACAACCGTCATGTAGTGAATTCTACGCTCTAAGATTTAAGCTCTGATAATTTAAATCAATTTAACTGAAGAATGCGACTATAAATAGCTACTTGTGAGTGCTTGAGTTACATTGGATCAATTGTGTATCCAGAACTGTCATAGAACAGCGCGGAAGCTAAGCAAGCTCACTGCTTCCGTCACAAAAATTAAAAAGACGATTTCAATTTCCGATATTTAGAGAACGGACTGATTTGATACTTATATATTAACGAGAAAAAGTCAATGTTCAGTCGCGAATACATACCGAAGAAGAGCATATCATATAATACATGGAATATTGATGCCTTTTTACTGAATATATTGAATAAATTGAATGGCTATATTAGATCATATTTGCTTCCTACTGCGATACTCAGTTGCTTCTTGGCAAACCTTCCTTATAAGGAACCTCTGAAAAACGAAAGTTTTTTCAAAGTAGAAAGTTGCCAAATCATGTTGCCTTTGGATTAGAACTTCAAGCATTCTCTACTTTTTTCTTCTTCGGCGAGTTTGAGAAAAAAGCGCATCCCTTCAGCTGCTTAATAATTGTCTGGATAATTAAAAAGTTAATGATGGAAGCACTTTGAAATTTGTATCGCGGCTAATTTTGGTTCCGGTCGAGAAGGTCGAAAACAGGGCGAGAAAAAATATCAGCATCCGGTATGAAAGGGAGTATGGTATCTACTACTCTGAACAATTGATCTTGCGTACTTCAAATCTCCAATAATTTTTTGTTCTAAATAAATTTGTTTGCTAAATAAAACGTCAAGATCTCTTTCCTACTTACCTAAACTTTTTTACAAAAAAGTCACTGGTTCTGTACTATTTTTTGTATAAGTTAGAACCTTTCTAGCTTGCTTGAGACCTCTATTAATTCTGTTCGCTGTAGAAATTTTCTTCAGCAAGAGTTTACACCTAGATCTCTTTATCATTTTAAAACTTTTTTTGCATCAGAAAGTAACTCATTTGTCATAGAGGCTTGACTATCATTTATTAAAAACTTAAACCAAATGAAACTTTGGATGGGATAACTAACAAACTCGACTTGGTTCTTTGCTTCGCTAACGAAATCTCTGCTTGAACAGTTATTTCACCTCACTTTAGTGTACATGGTTTTTCGACTTCATTAAGGATTTTGCGTAAATTTAACCGATTTTCGATTCACCATTACAGGGTCCGGCACTCGAAGTTAAAAAAACCATAAATTCGGTTTGGAAAATTATTTTTATTTTTTTGTTTTAAAGTACAAAATGTGTGAAAATAATCATAAATTCAGGACCAGTTCACTTTTGCTCGATATGACCACCTTTTGCCTTAACTTTAGCCTTGAGACGGTCAAAAAACGAATCGCAAGCTGTCCGAATGTGACTTGCCGGTATTTTGGCCCACTCACGGGCAATGGCTTTCTTGTTCTCCAAAATGGCCCAGAGAAAATAATCCATTGGATTCGTATCTGGTGAATTCGAGAGCCATTGTGTGGTCGTAATGAAGTTCGGAACGTTGTTTTTCAGCCACTCTTGGTTCACTCGCTCTTTGAGAGACGGACGATTCTTGTGGAAACATTCATGGTTTGCGACCGAAATGTTTGTTTGCCCACTACTTCAAAGCAGCCGCCAGAATACTTTCCCTATAGAATATCGCATTTACTTTGACGCCAGGCTCGATGAAAACAATTGGAGAGCGCCCATCTGCGGTGACAGCGGCCCAAACCATTATTTGTGGCGGGTGCTGCCTCCTGGTGGCCAACCGATGATTTAGATTCTCGTATGAACGGTCGGTCAAGTAAACCCTATCGTTTTGAGAGTTTACGAATTGCTCAATTGGAAAAATGTTTTCATAAGAAAACAGAATGTTCGGAATTTGATCGCTTTCGGCCAAGCGAAGCAACTGCTTCGCTCTCTCAAGTCTTACTTGTTGCAGTTTCGGTGTGAGATCATGGTCTTTTGGAACTTGTAAGGCTTAACCTTGAGCTCATTTTTCGGATATTTTCAGTTCTTTAGCCATTTGATTTGCATTTCGTCGTGGATTTCGATTCGAGTGCCGGACCCTGTATCAAAACCTTCCCTAAAACAATTCAATCATTGCCACTGTGGCCTACTGTAAGCATTTCTGATAGCAGCTTAGCTCTTTTTCTTCAAATATTCCTCTTAGACACGGGCTGTTGCGGTTTAACTGATATTTTGTATTCGACCAACTGCTAGGTAGTCCTTGAGAAAATATATGAGCTCATTTGACCAAAATTAGGTGATTTTAATGTTGCATGGCATTTCTGAAGTTATTTTCTATGCTCGAAAACGGGATGGTGACCAAAAAAAAAAAAAAAACAAATAAAGCAAGCTTATGGAGCCCATGAAATTGTTTTTATATTTCCATAAAAAATTAAGTGGGTGAAGTCCAAGGTTCTAAAACACGAATTACGGCTACTACTGTGTTGTGGTTTGCCAAAACCTTGACAGTTGCCAGTTGAGAGCTGACAGTTGACCGCCGAAAATCTGGCAATAAGGTAGATAAGGTAGTATGTTTCCTAGACTGACTAACTTATATTAAAATAGGCAGTTTTTTTTTAATATAAAAAAGTTTCTATAGTGAGAGCTACATAGTTTTTAGGCTGTGTCAAGAACTGAGAGATGGCTCTCTGACTATGAAAAGTAAAGTTAGGAGATCATGTCTAGTTAATTTGTGCTAAATAATAATAAATTTTTCAAGATGCTAAGGAATGTTGTGCTCACGGTTGTAGATAACTAATTTTTGGTAGTAAAATATGGCGATTTGCTGAAAACTTGACAGTTTTCTTCTGACAGCTGACAATTGACAGTTGAAATTGTGATAGTGAGACCGCTTGTTTGAGTTGTCTCCTGACAGCTGACAATTGACAGATGAAATTGTGGTAATAAGACAGCTTGTTCCGTACTCCGACTTGCTGGTATCAAAGGCAGGGAACACCATTTATTTGTAATAAAATATCGTGATTTGCTTAAAATTTGACAGTTGTATATTGACAGCTGACAGTTGACAAGGGCAGTGTGGCCTTTGAGGATCTTTTGTACAACATTGTGAGTTTCCTAGTGGACTTTGGAAAAGTTCTATGGATGCCGGCTCAAATGTGTATGTGATGTATTTAATGGCAATGTATTCCGGCTAAACAACCATTGCGCAACAACAACAACATTTGTCATAGAAAACTTAATTAAAAATGCAATCAATCCGCTGATAACTCTAACACAGCTGTTTGTCGCACAGTACATTGTGAGAAACGAAACGCTTGCCAGCAAGCAATAAAATGAGCACAATTTGCAACACCAAAACAACAACAACGGCAAGTAAAAATCACTTTAAGAGCATTCTAGTGAATTGCACAATTCATGTGTAAAACGCTGACATTCGATCGCATTTACAATCATCATAAAGTCATAAGCATAAATTTTCTCATTACATTTTCGCCAATAAACAGCAAACCGCGTAACGGCACAACGTGACAAGTGGCAATGAGCAGACGAAACTACAAAAAAAAAAAATAAAATAAAAACCAAGAAAAAATACAAAAATAGAAAAATGAATGAAAAAAAAAATTATTAAATTTAATAAAATAGGAAAAATACTAGATGTGAGTTTGTATGTGTGCCTTTCCATGTATTAGCAAATGTCACTGCTCGTTGGAATGAAATTTGATTTCGCAGTGCGTAAGCGAAGCGCCTTTGCCTGTGTGTGTGTGTGGATGCGTAGCTCTGTGCCGCGCCAAGTCAAGGCGAGTGTGTGTGTTGGGTGGCGGGGCAAGGGTGTTGTGTGGCAAGCATAAATGAGTGCCATGCCGTAACTAGCACACAATTGAGCTGCGTGGCATAGACACACAGACGCACCGACACACACTCAACAACTCAATATGCGTACTGCCAACCGCTGTTGTTATTGCTATTATTGCCTGCTGCTGCTGCGGTGAGTGCAATTGCACTTGCGGCTGTCACTCGCTTGCCGGTAGTGTTGCCAGCAAACAACAAAAACAAGCAGAAATCAAGTTTTTCTCGCCTCATAACGCCACTTGCTGCTCGGATTACTATTGTTTTTGTTGTTTTCTTTTGTAGTTGTTGTTTTGTTTTTACTTTTATTGCTATTTTATTTATGCTGCTTTTTTAGTTGTTGCAATTTCCATACCAGATCTGCCAGTTTTTCACTGTTTCTGCTTCTGTGCCGCCGTCTTAATGACTTTATGGTTTCTTTTTGTCGCGCTATCAATTCTTCAACTTGGTTTTTCCTCTCTTTATTGCATTTACTATTGTGCTGGTGTTTCTTAGCTCGTTTCTTGTATTCATATTATCGCCGATTTATTCTTTAACAACAGTTTTAAGTTGTTTACTGCTTTTGCGGCGACAACTTGTTGACCGCCATTTTGTATGTTCCGTATGCAACTTTGTCACGCATTGTTGTTTTTATTGCAATTTAATGTCTCTTATTTGTGTCGCGGTGTAAATTGCATTTGGCGAACTTGAGTGCATACTTCATGCTATTTACTAGAAGTACAAGCAAAATGGGGTTAGAGAATTTTGAGAAAGAAATTATAGAATGTAAATAATGGAAGTCTGAGGTTTACATATACAGGGTTCTGTATATAATAAATAAATATTTACTTATAGTATAAAAAAAATATTTATGTAGTTTTAGTGAAAGTGAAAGTTAGGTGGCAAGAACTACGCTGGGACTTGAATTTTAGGCCTAAAATAATTGTATTACGGCAATTTATGATTAAAATGTTCATACTTTTAATTATATGTCAACAGTTAAATATGCTTTGTAGTAATCCTTCGCCTTTATAATATTTTTTCTGTCAAAAATCAAATTGAGAGTTGTCTCACTTCTCAGTTTCTTAACCTCATCATCCTAAATGTATACTTATATTTCATAGTTATGGTTTCGCTAATGGTTTATAATGTAGTAAAGCGTTGCCTACATTCAGGCGCATTGCGTATAAATTAATAACATTTAGTGAAGCTTTAGGCCTAATGTGGGGTTTAAAATAAAAACTGCTGTCGTTGTTGTGTAATAAAATATCAAAATTATTATGAGACAATT
Organism: Bactrocera zonata; assembly: GCA_037783105.1. Lineage (NCBI taxonomy): Eukaryota > Metazoa > Arthropoda > Insecta > Diptera > Tephritidae > Bactrocera > Bactrocera zonata. Next base: position 640,962 of record JBAWJQ010000144.1, on the reverse strand, counting down.
TTGCTAGTGTATAATTTATTATCATAAATGTATGGTTTTCGAAGTCTTCTGGCTTTTTACCGTAGTTATGTAGTAAATATAGTTGCTGTCTAACGACGCACCTCGGTTTTTAGAAAGCCCATTGTGATACCACTGCAACTAAAATCCCTCCAATCTATTGGCTCCTCTCTGAATCTCTCAGTGCTTCTGATGAAGTTCATCAGTACGAAAAGTTTTATCTGCGCAACTTTCGAGAAGTCTTCAAGAGCCCTCATTTATCATAATTTTTTGATCGAAATCGATAATTGGTAACCTCCTTCAGTTCCTTTTCTATATACTAAGAGATCTAATCTGATCTGTTAAAAACCTTCATCAGTGTTAGAATTAGAATTAGAATTCTAATTCATCAGTGTTAGGGCGAGCGAAAAATTTTGGAGAGATTTACATATATCAAAAGCAATATTAAGATTTCTATGAAATTTTTACCCGGACGAGTCGGAGTGAATACCTGAAATTAGCTTATTATATACCATCTGATCAAATCTTATCTGGACTGTGAAAAAAATTATTTTCATGAATTTTAATATAAAAATTTATGAAAGTCTTCTCCTCTCTGACTCTTTTAACGCAAAAGCAAGTATGTCAACGCTCACTTATTAAATTTTACGTACCCTTGTTATAAACCTTGGCTGAGATAGCCTTCAGCGAGTGACTTTTAATGCCTTCAGCAGACTCATGGCATATTCCGCGGAGCAGATTTTTCGTTGTCGAAAACAGAAAAAACTTGCAGGGAGCCAAATCTATCGCATAAGCTGGCTTAGCGCTGACTTTCTTTTCATATTTGGCTAAAAAGTGGGTCACAATCAGGCTAGAATCGCGTTCAGTTCTTTTGGTACGAGTAAATCGAGTGTATTATTGATACACTTTATACCCAAAACATTAACCAAAATGTATTGAGATCTTCTGCTATATCTCTAATGCCAACACATTAATTTACAAGGAAGATTTCATTATTTTTTACCATGAATAGTCAGTAAAATAGGGGAATAGACAATTCGCATTAAGCCATTGATATTACCAAATTTTAAACAAACTCGTTGTTCGATGTTTTTTGTACGGTAAAAATCGTCAGACAAACTTTTCGCGTCGTGAGTAAACAGCTGCCAAATACACACTAATTGATGAGTACTGACCATTGTATATTTACCGAAGTTCCACACCTATTTTCGTCGTCGATATAATAAAACGTGGCCTACATTTAAGCGCACAGTAAAATAGTAATGTTTCCTTTACATTTAGCAAAGTTCCACACTTGATTTCATAGTTGTTTTACTTATTTTTTACTAATTTTACTTACTTTTTATTAAAGTTTTCACTATTTTTGTATATTGTGTCTGAATTATACATTTTTATGCAACTAAATGTTCTTTACAGTGTTCCTCCATTCAACATTTTAATGAAGATTTGTGTTTTACTCTGCGATTTCACTAAATGCAAATGTCAAATTTTATGGCTTTTTCTACTTTAGAGTTTTCAATTTGCCTTTGGCATATAAATTAATACCAAAAAGCCATATAAATTGTACTTACGCCCATAAACACACTAACACATATGCATATTCATTTTTTAATGTGTGTTAAAGTAATTTATATGTGTATGTGTATTTGTCTGTGAGCGAGTACATCGATTTATCTTGTTGCGATATTCAACAACTGAATTGTAAATTTATGCTTGTTTCTGCGTTCTAGTTAATTTATTCAGCATAAAAATGCAAAGTACATGGAAAAACACGCACACATACGAAGATATAAACAGTATACAAGCATTATTACAGGTAGATCGAATTTTATTTACACATGCAAGAGTATTCGCGCATATGTGTGTGTGTGTTTGCTCTAGCCACCCAAGTGTCAATTAAACTTCAATGTAAACTTGGCGTTCTCATTAATCCGGCAACTGAGTTGTAAAAATGTTTATGTTATTGATGGAATTCTACCTGAATTTAAACACATGTACTATATGTATACATTTGTATGTGTGTGTCTGCTTATGTGTGGCCGTTGAGCACAATGTCAGACGCGCTTTTGATTCCAGCCGCGGTATTTGCGCGTAGTGAATGCTTTATTAAGCTGCTTTAAATTTTATGCTCTTACATGCTCACACACACATATACATGCGTACTTGTATAGATGCATGTGTGTACATATACTCAATTAACTACTGACTACTATTTTCGTGTTATTTTAGGGTGAAATCAGCATCGCTGTGTTTTAATTTTAGCTATAGTTTTCATTCTATTAACTAATAGAAACACAAATATGCTAATTCGGCATGTTGAATTTCGGCATAAGTAGAGATTAATGGATTTACCGTTATTATTTTTTTCAATATTTTCATCGAAAATTTTTTTAGTTTAGTGTTTACTTATTAATATATTTTAATGCTAATTTTTTAGAACAATATTTTTGGATCAATATTTTTGTTGAAAGTGCTGCCACCTTTTAAAATTTACAAAAAAAAATTTTTTGTATTTTATATTTTTTCGCTTTCAAATATATATAGCTTAAAGAGATGATTTTGATTTATTTTTGTTAGCAGAGTTGCCAACCACGTTGGAAACCATAAAATTGGTTTTGAAATTATGGATTAAAATTAATCAAATTTTGGAATTAAAACCGATCAGTTGAAGAAAATTAAAATAATTGAGAACATTTTTTTAAATAAATTAGAGTTGCCAACTTTTTTTTTAAATAAATTATATTTGGACGACAAGTTAAGAATAGCAATTAATATTCCCTTATACCCTAACGGAAAGCTTTAAAGATACTTTAAGTTCTAAAATGCTACCATACTCTTTCGGAAACGATGTCTAAAAATAGATTTTTTATCAAATGATGGTTACGATGATATTCGACAGCGTTGCCAACTATTCAAAATAATCAAACAAAAATTTAACTTTTATTTCTGTTGCGTTATTTCTTTATTACTAAAAATTCGAAGACGTTTAGTTTAGATGAATAGAGTTGCCAACGATGTTTATTAATTTTTAACAAATTTTTTAAATAGAAATAAAACGAAAATAAGTTACAGAAGTGACTTTCTCTAATGAATATTTTTAACTAAGTCAATAAATAGTGTTGCCAACGATGCGTAGAAAATAGATAAAAAGCATTGCTTTTGCGTTTTCATTCTTTTTTATAATATAGATACTAATAACAGAATTGCCACCCATAGTGTTAAAGAACCAGCAACATAAAACTAAATCGGAAAACAATTTCGGGACAAATGCTTATTATTTTTGCTTAGAAGCCAAAATTTTGTATTATTGCCAGCATAATTACCCAGAAAGAAGAAAGAAATTTTGAAATATGGTATATCGCTCAATATGCGGCAGTAAGTTAATAATCCCATACATAGGAAAAGCATCTCATATATGCTTATTATATGTACATATGTATATGATCATAAAAATCAGTCCTATCAACAACTATTCTAAATTAATTTAGCATATTGAGCCACTGTTCAACAAGTACTATACATACATGCTAGTATAACCCTCCTCCAATGATTTCCCCGTCAAATCAAGCCGCAGTTCTCAACTATGTTGCTCCCGTACCCAACAATAAAAAAAGTGTTTCAGCTTTATTTATGTTGACCAAGTTAATTGTTTTTAAATAATTAATTTGTGAACACCAAGGGGTACACACATATGTGTAATGTCACGCCTCTCCTACAACTTGCATACTTTCCACTATCAACTTGTGGCTGCTGTAGGCATGTTGTTGCATGCAGTTGAAGTTGCACATTAAATCCTCTGCACGCCGTTGATGTCTGATGGCATGTCAAGCGCATTTACTGGCCATCGGTCAACCACTTCCCATACTGAAGACCCTGCGGCTGCAATTCCACTTGCCAATGAGTTCAGTTCAGTTATGCACATGTGTGTGTGACTGACTCGGTGTTGGTGCTGGTGTTGACGCGCACTGGACTCATTTATTAAATACGCTTTATATAAAATTTGCAATTAAAATGTTAATGCCAAAGAGGGTTAACTGCGTGCATCACTCATATATATATACGCTTCTGTGTTGGTGGCGCTTTTGCCGGTTTATTAACTATACAGCATAGGTTATTTGCACAACAGCGTCCCTTTTTGATTAATCAAAGTGCCATGGCAAATAGTTATGCTAATTACGGTACATTTATTTATTTATATGCAGCACATATGTATATATTTAATTAGTACTATGCTCAATATTAGTTGGCAAGAGAGGAAATGTAATTGAATTGACCGTTGCGGGCGGTGAGTTATGGTAAGTTGAAACTATTATGACGGGGGGTGTATACCTCATATATGTGGGCTTAATTTTTAATGAATTTATGAGTTTTAATTGAAAGATATAGGTTCTAACGTTCGCCACTGTAGCATAAATATAGCTGTCATACAAACTGAAGGATACAAATCGAGTCTTTGTGTGGAAAACTTTTTTGTTTCACAAATGTATCATTGCGAAATTTGGCTGAGATTATTACCTAAGATAACGCTACAATCTCTGAAGAAATCGTGTAGATCGGTTCTATATAGCATATAGCTGTCATACAAACTGATCAATTAAAATCAAGTTCTTGTAAGGAAAACTTCTTTATTAGACAAGATATATACTCGAAACTTGGCATGCATTATTTTCCAAGACAAGGAAATATTCTCTGAAGAAATTGTTTAAAAAGGTACACTATTGCTTATAGTTGCCATACAAACTGACCGCTCAAAATCAAGTCCTTGTATGTAAAATTTTTTTATTTATCAAGATTTCTTCACAAAATATTTGCGCTAAAATTGGCATGGAGTATTTTCCAAGGCAACCATATTCAAAGATCGGACCCTTATAGCACATAACTGCCATACAAACTGATAAGAAAAAAGTTCTGTAACATTTCCCTAAATTTTGTATTGTTATACTAACCAACCTTTTTAAATATTTCCTTCCAATAATTTTTCATTTATTGACGAAAGCCTTGAAATTATAATTGTAACCAAGTTGTTAATTAAAAGTTTAATTTTGCTTTCAATTCATTTAGTAAAGTTTTTATAATTTTTTACTCAAAATGCAAACAATCTTCAGCCATTATATTTCCGAGTGATTCCAAGAAATTTGAAATAACACAAAAATCGAATCACTTGATTACCTACAAAAACAAAGCTTTGCAATCGCTTATACTTATGTCATGTTTTGTTTCGTAGAAAAATGCCAAAAAAGTAAAAATATCAGTGAATAAACAACCATAAAATTAAGGTGAAACATTGTTGAATTAGCAAAAATACATAAAAAATGAAATTGGAATATAAAAAGACGAAATTGGAATATAAAAAATTGCGCTGAAGCTCAAATGTTCGTTTAATTAAAGTGTGTTAGAAAACAAGTGAATGATATCCAAATATTGTCTACATATTTACAGTACCCTCCGCTTAATTAAAGTGCAATTAACTCAAGCACTGTTAACCGAGCGGCTCGTTTAGTTGTAGAAATCCCCCTTATTGGACAAATTCTACAATTAGAAATAGTCAGATTTTTTTGTTTATGGATTTATCTTCCTCTTTAATAACGCCAATCACTTTTATGACTTATTGTAAATTTAGGTATATTTTCTAACTATAATTGGTCTTGCAATTGAAATGGAAAATCAAGATTGTTTATATTATTTTTTGTGACTGTTATGTGAAACACATATTTTTAATCAGTTAGCAGTAAAAACCTAATCCAATTTATTGGAAACTACAGACAATTTACGTAAAAACTAAAAAATATATATCGAGACTACATTATATTGGCATAACTGCTTTATATTCTATCGCTAGCCGCTTTTGATTGACCACTTACCACACGCTAAGTTTTTGACATATTTTTTTTGAGTTAGAAAATATGCGTGAAAGCAAAAAGGAAGTTATCCAGTTCAATTTCATACAGAAAAGTGAGCAGATTATGCAATATACTTGATTATATCAGTTTATACCAGTTCGTTCGTTTTGATACTCTCTTAGTTTTGGTGAATTTAATAGATTGTTAGTTTTTATATAAGAGAGAGAGTAAAATATGCAATATACTTGATTATACCAGTTTATACCAGTTCCTCGTTCATTTCGCAACTCTTATAGTTTTCGTGAATAGAATATAATAAGCATTTAATTACACTAGCAAAGCAAAATACCTGATTATACCAGTTTATACCAGTTTTTTGTTCGTTAGCCCGCTCTTCTTGAACACAATAATCATTTAGCGGTAGTAGTTCTTTCACTTTCTAAGTTTTAGCAAAGCTTTTTAGCACTAATTCTTTGGTATTGCCATTTGTATGTTCGATTCATAAATCTTGGTTCACTAAATTCCGTTTTAGTATATAGAAGGGTTTAAAAATTGTAAATATTCAAAACTACCTGAAAATATACATAATACAACTATACAGATGTCACTCATTATAAAAAGCTTTATTAACAACAATTAATTTTTCTTTACAATTTCCGGTCCAAATGAAGTTCTTGCATGGAAAAATTTTTTGTATGACAAGATATCTTCAGGAAATTTTGCATAGTTTCTTGCCTAAGGTAAACATGTAAACTTCGAAGAAATTATTCCGATAGAGTCACTATAGCATATAGCTGTCATACAAACTGACCGATACCTTCAGGAAATTTAGCACAGCTTATTGTCAAAAGTAACACTACAATCTCCGGTTCAATAGTTTAGATCGGATCACTATAGCTTATAGCTGCCCTATAAACTGACTAGCAAAATGAAGCTAAATGTATTTTTATCTCTATTCATGCTATAAAAAAAGCTTGTGGAGGGTAAAAAACTCGAAAATCAAATAAAAATAAACACATAATTAAGATAACCATTAAATAACACCAGTAAAAATGCGAATAAATTAACATTTAAATAACAAATCAGCTTCAAATAAGAAATAGTGAAACACCGCTTAGCAACATGTTGACAAAGTTTGTTTGCATACCACATGCCACATGACGCCAGCTACGACTGTTGCTTTACGCTTGTCAGAGTCATTCATGCTACACGTGCACATACACACATACATACACAGGCAAAGGAAAAATTCAAAGGCAGGCTAGTAGAACAACAAACAAAACAAACAGCCGGTGCATACAGAGCAGAATAACGCAAACAGCGTACGAAGCAACAGAAAAAGAAGATGAAAATGTATAAAAAACTATAAAACAACAGCAACAATACTGCACCTTAATCACGCTACAATGCCAAACAACACAAGCTTCGCTGCCGCCACCACCACCGACAGCGCCACAAGTTGTTAAGTAAACCCGAACGCAGGGGACGCTAAGGGAGGGAGCGCTGAGCTGACGCGCGCAACACCGTAAACACTTGGAGTGCCGCGATGAGCTATGCGCATTACAGCGTTAAACTGCCAGCGCAACTTGAAACGGTGCTATCCGTGCCAGGCACGGCGACGTTACGCGCTCCACCAAACAAAAGCCCAAAACAAAAACAAAAACGCGCACATTTACGTATATACAAATGTATATATATAGTATGTATATATGTATTCTATATAAATGAGGTACTAGTATTTGTACAATGAAAATAATAGATAAACAACACAACCAATTAAACAACAACAACATCATCATCATGATCACCTCCAAGCTGCACGGCGCGCCATTCCGCTTTGTATGCGCAATGTGAATTGAATAGAAAAAAGCAACAGCAACGTAATAATACAATACCGGCAAGCACGGCAACAACATACACACTCACATGTGAGACATGCAGCTTTGTCATACAGCCAGATCAGCAAGCGCATTCCTCCCAACAAGCCGCGCGCCAGATCGCTGCTAGTGGTGCTTCGCATACATACATACAAGTATGTAGGTATATGATTTCGAGATTCATATACCATACAACCTGCCTAGCCGGTGCTGCGCTGCTAACCAACGTCTGAGCGCAAGAAATGAATTAAGCTGTGCTGAACCAAGCGAGACGAGCTGCCGCAGCGTCAATAAAATACAGTATTGTTGATTAAAATAGCAGTGTGGGAGAGCTGTGATTTTAAGTGATTTTGGTGCACATATTTTGATACTACATTTTTGATTTTTTTCGACTAATTTATACTGATTTACAAGAGAAAAGTTTAGCTTTAAGCTAGCTTAGTAGGCCAAGAATCTCGCATAAACTAGTTTTGGTCCCTTATGATACCAGATGGAGTTCAGTTACTAGGTCTATGAGGAGTAGTCATCCTTTAGGATGCCTGCACTTGACATGAATTTCAGCATACTCTGTGGCCTCAATATCGATACCGATACCCGCAGATGCTTACAGCGTGGTCTGCCAATACGGGACAAGTGCACGAGAGATGCTTCATTCCTTCGTGCCTTCCTCTTGACATTTTCTACAGTCTTCTCGCTCTGTAAGCCCCATTCTGTGGGCGTGTGCCATCACCAGACAGTGACCAGTTAGTGTTCTTGGTCCTACAGTCCCTTTTATCGAGTTCTAATAAGAATTCTACATGTATACTTCCTATCTACCGTTTTACATATGGCTTTTGCAGTTATACACCCAGTGTCGAAATCGTCATACAGACAATGCATGGGTTTTCCAATGTTGATCCCGCTTTCAGGTGTTAGCGGTACAGTATTCTTGGCAATATCGTCCACAATCTCATAGCCATCGATGTCTTTGTTACCTGGCACCCAGTAGAAGAAGTAGCTTGCTTCTGGCAACAATTTCCACTGCTGCCCTGCTTCCCAAAACAATTCTGGCCGATATGCGATACGAGGTTAATGCCTTGATTGCTGCTGGGCTGTCAACGTATATGTTGACTCTGGATTTGCCTGCAGGTGCATTAGAGGCCAGATTCGCGGCTTTCACAAAGACATAGAAGAGGTATCAGCAGTGAAGCCGTAGAACCTATTGAAATTAAAGCCTACCAGACTAATCTTATCCAAGTATATATTGCTTTATATTTAAATATTCTATATTTTTTAAGCATAATTCGAGATAGAGTAACTATTACTGAGACTCTCTTGAAACAGTCCGATGCTTTCAGAAGTAGTAATAGGTTATTGAAACGTGTCTTGATACTCTACAAATACTATTTCAACGTGATCATCTAGCTGGTGTTCCAAGGGGATCTTTGTAAAAATTTTGATATTTTTTCTTGTGGAAAATATATCAAATCTTATAATATGTAGCCTGTAGGGAAAACCGTAGAATCAAGAAGGCTCTTGTGTGTACAGAAAAAAACCTTTAAAATCTCAGCTTTAGATAACAGAAGTTGATTTTGCTCAAAGCGTTATAAAAACAAGACATTTTAGATTTTCTTGTTAAACAGTTATTTCTTGGCACTTTATGGCCGGTACTCTGCTGCAATTTTAGCTAAGCATTTGAAAGTTCTAAAAAAGAACCAAACGCCGATCAAAAATTTGAGGTACCATTTTAAAACATGCTTACGAGGTGACAGTTTTTATTTTTACCGCGATTCATTATACTCCTAGTCTAAGATAACCTGAAAAAATATTTAAAATTTCCAAATGGTTTCCTTGTACCACGATTCATAACGATCTTAGCCTAATCCTGTTTATACAAAATTTTACAAATTTGTACGTTTTCTCTTCCTAGCATAATTCACTGTGTCTTAGCCTAAACTACCTTAAAATATTTTGCAAGTTTGTAATTTTTTTGAGTACTACTATTTATTATGATTTTAGCTTAAGAAGAAGAAAAAAATGTACAAATTTTGAGAATAATTTTAGAAAATTTGAGAATAAAATTAGTTAAGGTTAGAAGAATAATGATTCTAGATTAAAAAAACAATTATTTTTAATATATTAACCGTTAAATATGCTTCTAACCTAAACTATCCTAAAGTAACCTATAAATTAATTTATAAGCTAACCTATAAACTAACCCATAAAAAATATTCAAAGTGTTAAACTTTCTCTTTATGAAGCGATTCAGCATGCACCCAGCTTAATCTAACCTATAAAAAATATTACAAAATTATAAGTTATTTATAATTTATTTATTGCATAATATTTACCACTTCTATAAATTCTATTTTATTTCACACCAACTTCTCTGCATATGAGCAGCAAATACTCGAAGTAATCAAGTTTCTGCATACAAATAAAATAAATAGCGCACCGTGAAATCAAAACCTTTTAAGCTCCCATCGAGTCATTAGAATATTTTATGCCAGCGCTGTCGACTTTGCTTATATGCTTTGACAGGCCGCTGAACTGGTTTTCTTCAATTGCTACGCGATCATTTAAATAGTTATTAATCTTATATGCATGCCAAAGCACACCAATAAAATAAAACACACACATTCACATACATATATAGTAATATATTTGGAGATCAATTGCTGGATTGCGACACTTTGCAGCACCGCAGGGCATACACGAGTGTTTATGCACGAGAACAATCACTGCGGTGCGACGACGTGCAGCAACGCGGCGAATTCCAAAGAATGCTGGAAGCCGGTCAAGCATGCATGCAACTTAACTTGCGTCATATAAGCTGTGTTTTTAAACGTGTGTGTGTTGTTTTTATTATGCTGCGGCATATATATTATATATATTATATGTATATGTGCATATATATTTGTTATGTGGTGTTTATTTATATATGATGTCTCCTACAAGAATTCACAGCTGCGTTGCCGTATTGTGTTGGCTGGTGGCGACACAAACTTGCAGCTTTAATCGCATGGCTAATTGCATGGAATATAAATTAATGTGTTGCATGCAATGGCGGCCGTTGTTGACAGCTCTTCTGCAACATAGTTGGCACTTTTAAGCTTGTTGTGACTTTGGATGACACGGTTTCCTAGTGAAATAGCCAATTAAATTGTCGCTCTGTTGTGAATGGTGGTGTAAAAGTTTACTAGAATATTTTGTTTTTTTGTTGCAAAAATTTAAGTTGCTTGTAGGGAGCATTTCCTAGCCGGATATGGCAACTCTATGCAAATTTCAGAGTAATTTAGACCAGTTTTTATTACAACAATATTTCGTTATATATTTTTTTATTATAATATAAATTTTGCAGAAATGTGGCAACCACAAAACCGGTATGACAATTCCATGTAAACTTTAAAGTAATATCTTCCAGTTTATATTACAGCAAAAGCAAAATATTTTGTTGAAATTTAGTGTTTTTTAATATAAATTGTGTAAAAATATGGCAACCCTGTAAGCAGATATGCCTTTCTGCATGATCTAATTTGTTTTTATATTTTGATGTGCTTAATAGCAGAAAATTCTCATTTTCAATTATATATTTTTAAAATAAATTTGTATAAGGTGGTAACTCTATTTCAAATCATAAGAAAAATATAAAATTATTCAATTAATTTTGTTCTTTATTAATTTTATAACGATAAAATAGATACATTTTTAAGCAGTTTAGTACTTCAATGGTATGTGGCAACTCTGTTTTCTGTGTGACAGTATTTTTCTCTGTCCGGAGCGAAACGAAAGTTTAATGTATTTTAATTGTATTGATTTCTTATCATGTGAAAGTATTTAAATTATTTAATATTTTTTATTTCATATCAAGCGACAGTATTTTAGGTACTTCTTTTTTTCAAAGGTGGCAACTCTATTTGCGTGTTCAAATCATAGCGAAAATAGCACATAGTTTAATTATTTTGTTTCAAATCAAATGTATAGAGTAAGCAACTAATTCTTTTATAATATTTTTAAATATGTGGCAACTCTGTTTCCGTGCACAAGGCTGGTGACTCCGTTCACAATCATTGCAAAAATAGTACAGTTTTTAATAAATTTGTTTCATATGATGGGTTTAGAAATAATCCAACAATGTTTAAATTGTTGCATACGTTTTAAGCATGTGGCAACGCTGTTTTTTTTTTTTTTGACGAAAAAGTTCCCCATTGGCTTACAACACTATTTATATTATAGCACTATTCAACTTATTTTTTATTTTTAAAACAAGTGGCAACGCTGTTAAAAAAATTTTCGGAAAGTTCCCAAATCGCTCACAATACTATTGTATTTATATTAGAGTAATATTCAACTCATTTTTTGCTTTTGAAACAAGTGGCAACTCTGTTTCCTAAAACATATTTCATTGAAAAATTCTCAAATCATTTTCATATACGCCAAAACTGTATATTTTTTATGCAGTTGTTTACTTCTCCTGACTAGTTTAGCCTTTAAAGTTCGTTGAAATCACAACTAAGGTAATCCAGCAACAATTTGTGAAAAAAGTGGTCAAAAATAGCACTCCAAAAATTTTCCGAAAAATAAATGAACTTCTGTAAACAGCAAAACGAGTGACTTCAAAGCATTTTGCTGTGAGAGAAAATGTGTTAACTCATTTAAAATAAGGCAAATGCTTGAAGGAAATTCTCAACACCAAATATTTCATTACATATAGTTGCCATATTTGCGCAAAAAATGCAAATAAAAATAAAATAAAATTGGGCATTCGCGCGCAAAAGGTATTAGTGCATTTTTTACATAAATTTCATGCGCTTGAGTTTATATTGTACATATTTGTATCGCCCGCCAGCCCAAACAAATCCATATATGCGCCGATATACACTCGCATATACATACATATATAGAGTAACACTATGGGAATGCACTTACTTACATAGGTACATGCCTCTGTTAGCGCATTGTGCACGCTGATGTGTTTTGTGGATCGACGAAAAAGTGTGGGAAAATAACCAGTTTGAGTGCGAGCAATCGCTATAAGCCAATTTCATTGAAACACTAACGTGGGAGCGCATTGTACGTGGCTGCAGTGTGGTGTAGCGCCGCATCGCTGCCAATGCGCCGGCGGGGCCTGTGTTGATATAGGGCGTAGTGCAAAAAATTTGCACCAAAAGCATAGAAAAAAGGATATACGAAAAAAAACACAGCCATTTTATATAAAAGTGGCAAGCTCTTTAGTCCGAAATGTTCAAAAAAAAATTTATAGCTACCCAATCGCCTTACATTATGCTATGGGCAGTGTTTCGGATGAGTAAAAGTTATTATTCAATGGCATATGGATATGTTGTATTGTGTGTATTAGTAAAATTGACAAAAAGGATTACAAGTAGCGTTAACATTGCTCTCATTTGTGAAGGAAAAAAATACATGCGTTTAAAGTGAGCACTATCGATAAATTATTGGAGCCAAACCTTTCTATAGAACATGGAAATATTTTGAGTCGTAAATTCATTGATTAAACTTATAAGCCTAGAGACATATCGATGGGAAAGAGAAGCATAACCCGAGACTTGCTGTCACATTATTACTCTCACTGATTCAACATTAAGGGGGCTCCTTGGATATTTGTTCGGAATTCTTCTGATACTATTTGCCTTTAATTTTATTAAGATATATTCCACATCTATAAATATAACGCAGAAAAGTCTATCGGAGGTGTTTTCTTCGTTATGATTATGTTGCAATATCTTTCAAGTCTATCATTTTTCAAACTATCATTCCTCGAAAATGAAACTTTGAAACCCATTGCAAAGATTTGAAGGGTCTATACTGTTAACTTTCTATTACATAGTATACAGCCTAAATGTTTTTAAGTGTGGGAGAACTTATTGAACTCTGTACTCTTTTTAACTCTCGCGACCCAAAACTGTATTTTAACATTTTGGGGTTTATCACTCACTCTTTCTCTCTCTTCTATATATATATCTATTTTCCTCACACTCTCAGCCTCTCTCTATCACTTTTTTTACCTCTGTATAGATTTTTTCTCTTACTATTTATCTATCTCTGTTTCTCTCTCTATTGTTATCTTTTCCCCGTTTTTTATGTAGTGCTCCCTTTCTTTCTTTCTTATAATTTGATTTTCTTCTTTTCCTCTCTCTATATAAATGTGCCAATATTTCAGTCACACTCTCTCTCTATCTACATATATTTCTCTCACCTCATTTCCCTCTATATATATACATATCGTTTTCGCTTTATACCTATGTATCTCTCTTTCTCTCTCTCTATCGTTCAATATCCCTTTTTTCTATCTATCCCTCTCTTTCTTCTTTTATAACAATGTAATTTATTTCTTTCTCTCTCTCATTCTCTCTCTATATATTTTTTTATATTTCTCTCACACTCTCTCCTCTTTATATGTTCCCCTCCCTCCCTTTTTCCCCTTATTCATTATATATTTTATCTCTTTCACTCTATGTATGTATGTCCTTATATGCCTATATATATTTCTCTGCATCGTTCTCTCTTCCTATTTCTATTCATCTCTCTCTTTCCCCTTTAATACTTAATTATGTCATATGAATAATTTTGGCGTATCAAATTCCCTACAGGGTATTTATAAATACCCACAAATCCACAACTGCAACTGCTTCTATGTACTGAAATTTTTTTTTTTGCTGAAAACGGATATCGAGTTGGCTGCTTCGAAAAAAATATCCATGAATACATGTAAGCGTATGTAACGTTAATGCCGAGCTGGTTCAGTGTTTCCGCTGGCCGGTTGAAGCGACCAATCTGAAAAAACACCTAAAATTGCATAAAAGGCACTCAATGAAATATTGCCAGCGGATAGAGTTACATACTCTTATACGTATGTATGTATGAATGAGTGAATGCAAGTATGTTGCAAACAAAAGAAAGTATGGCACTTAACAAAAGCCAAAACTATACAAAAATAGCTAGAAAAATAAAAATACATTTTGTGATAGCAAAAAAGCAAAGCAAAAATTTTTTACAAATATTGAACAAAAAAATATTTAAATAAAAAAAACATAAAGCTCTCAAATTCCAATGGAGTTGCATGCGCTTTGGCACACTGAACGCACGCAACTGCTTGCCAGCCAGGCGGCAAAAAATAGAAAAATGAGCAGCACGCGACTACCAAAAAGTGACCGTTATTTAAGTAAAATAAAGCACCTCTGCTAGAGGCCAAAATCAAACAACACAGTCAGGCTACAAGCTTCGCACATAACTGGGCAAAAATGTTGCCGGCGCGCTGGTGCCATAAAAAATATTTGCTCGCTCAACAACAGCTTTGGCTCTTAGCGCGCCAAGCATTGACTTTTAACGTGCCGCATATGTCAAGATTTTGTTGTTATATATTGCGGATTTTTTTGGGTTTGTTTTGCCCTTGTTAGTTAGTTGATAGCTTTAGTTTGGACGTATTAGAAGCGCGGCTTTACAAACTAACGGTCAAGTCAATGTAGCATGAAAATTTTTGTTATACTTTTGTAGCTTAAAAAAAATGGAGTTAGTTTGGAATAGAAATTGAGGCATAAATGTAAAAACTGTTAAAAAACATTTAAAATTATTTTCAGTTTATCCCTAAAAACTTTGCTTTAGTTAGTTAAGAGTAATAAATTTTGTTTAATTATTATCGATTAATAGCCGTTCTTGCAATATGTTTTGGTATCTTCCTGCCTTATTAATTAATTTAGCATTTTTTCAGGAAATTCTGAAACTGTCTTACTGAATACAGCTTAATGGTTGATTGATAGATATTTCGCAATCTCGTACAATTTTTCTACAAAATCATTTTAAAATCATCCAACTATATGTGCTTTAAAGAGACGATAAGTGAATTGTGATTACTCTTGAATTGATAATCAGTCGTTATCGTTTGGGTTTCAGAAAGATATACTTGTACATATTATATAATACCAATAGAAACACAATAATATAATTTGCATTTTACAATTAATATACGAGGTATGACAATTAAGTAATGAGACTGATTCCATAAAAACCGTATATTTGAAAATTAGTCTACAACTCTGCCATCCCCTTCAAATTAGTCCCCTTGGGCAGCTATATAGCGATTCCAGCTCGTTTTCCATGCTTCGTAACATTTCTGGAACGCTTCGACTGGGATGTCCGCGGGTACCCTCGTCACGCCCGCCTGGATGTCTGTAATCGCCTCAAAATGGGTTCCTATGACCACCGATTTTATTTTAGGAAACAAAAAAAAGTCACAGGGTGACAAACCTCGTAAGATCATCGCCATCCATGGCTTAAAGATCAATAAAAATAGCAAAAATATTACACTTTCAAAATTATGTTATTAGCATGAAATATTGATACTCACAAAATACTAATAAGGAGCTCAAGGAAGAACAAGATTCATTTAAAAACTTGAAAGTGATTCCGAGAACGAAAGTACGCCTATCAAGAACCTCAGAGGAATCGAACTACTTATTATGTGTAGATGTAATTTGACTGAAATTGATGTTAACTGCCTCAATAAATCTGTGACAGACTAAAACGCTTTCTCGTTTGAGGAAGATCTTTCTAATTAATACGTTTTGAGCTTCAGAAAGGGCCCGCGTTTTTTAGCTATCCAGTTGAGGCCCTTCGTGACTCTTGTCGCAAAGAACCAACCTTTTAACTTAACGTATTACAGCTGCAATGGCACCAGTATGCCTCATTCGTATGAACGTTTGACTAAACTATACCAATACTTGTTGTAGAAATGTGTGAAACTGAAACTAGATATGAGCTGGGGTTTAATGTCGTTACAAAAAATTGCAGCTCAAATCAGAAACTACAACATTTTTCGTAGAAGGCAGAACGTCGACAAATTACTTTAAATATTTATGAGTACGAATCCGTGGTCGTTTAAATCCAATAGCAGCGCTCTTAAGATATTTTAAAGTCGAGATGAAGATGGCGAATTGATCGAATTTGCGTTAGATCTTTTTTTTTAATTTTGCTAACTTTTTGTTTCACAGCAGTCAATTCAATTCTCCCTTTTTTTCTTAGGTTAAATGGTTGCAGGTAGTTCTTTCAAATGGACTAAGCTATGTTATCATATTTCATAAAAAGTATAATCAAATTTCCATACACTGATATATAACCTCTATGTCTGTTGGAGTTGCTTGAATATCTAGTTCTTTTCCTGCCAGCTTCCTACACAAATATATTGAGCAGTGGATTATATTGTGGAGCTTTTGTTAATGTGTTACATGTGTTTCCGGGTTGCAAATAATCCATCTCTCCATTGAATTTTACACGGTTCCTTCGAATACAATTCCTAAAAACTTGGACGAAGAATTTTTTTCGATTATTTGAAAAAAAAAATGTCCCGAAATTTTCAATGAAATTTTAATTTTTTGTAAAAATGTCTGCCAAAAATCTGCAAAAATCTAAAAGCATAGCAAATCTTTAATAGCATAACTGGAGGTGAATTGAGATATCATTCGTTTTCATTTTTAAGTTTTGTTACTTTTTCAGTCTTTTTGTTCAGCTATAAACAAATATTTGAAAATAATTTTTTATTTTGGTCGACCATTTTTTGCCATTTTTCCGCTGGAGAGACATTATTACATCAGGTTTCTTGGCTAAAAACTCCGACAAGTAATTTTCACAGGCTTTTTGTAGCCAACTTTACTCCATTCAGGGAGTTCTGCATTGATCGAAACAAATGGGAGTCCGATGGTGCAAGGTCAGGTCTATATGATGGATACATCAAAACTTCCAAGCCAAGCCCTCCCAGGAAGCCCTTCCTTTTGATTAGTTCTGGCCGCTTTTTTTCGATAGCTTGCTTTAATCTCATCAGTTGTTGACAGCCAAATGTAGAATTAATCGTTTGACCAGATGGGAGCAGCTCATAGTGAATGATTCCAATCTCACCAAACATTCAGCATAACCTTTAGAGGCGTCAATGCTGGCTTTGCGATCTTTTGTTGAGCTTCAGCACGCTTGGACCATGATCTTTTTCGCACATTATTATCGTATTTGATCCACTTTTCGTTTCAGCTAATAATCGCAGATGTTAATTGGGTCCATTAAATTTTGCTCAGACAATTCATGTGGTACCCAAACATCGAGCTTCTTTTTGTAACCAGCCTTTTTTAAATGACGCAAAACCGTTTGACGATGAATGCTCAGGCCCTTAGCGATGGCATGGCTGCTTATGTGACGGTCCTAGTCAATTTTTTCCATAATTTCATCGACTTTTTCAACGATAGGTCGACCAGAGTGAAATGCATCTTTCAAATCGAAATTTCCAGAACGGAAGCGAGCAAACCATTGTTGTGCTACACAAACTGATGCAGCATCGTTTTCATAAACTTCACAAATTTCTCGTGGCGTGCATGGCATTCTTCCCTTTTTTATACAAAAATTTCAAAATATAGCGAATTTCCTCATTATTTTTATTAATTTTTAAATTTTTTTCAACTTTCCTTGATTTGATTTTTTTGGTAAAATATAGCTTAAAATCTCACCTTTCCAGCGCTGTACGGTATAACACAATGTGATAGGTAGCACCGGAGATATATGTACGACTGCAACGGCATCTTTTGACAAAATACGAAAATACTTTTTCGATTACCCAATAAAATTACTAAGATATCATACACTATATCATCATTAATACAGAGCTCAGTCTGTTAGCAGCCGAAAAATACCTACATATAATGTGAAATAACTGATGGCACTACTACTATATGTATAACTTATCTCAACAGTCCTTAACCTCAAGCATTTTTCTCAATATTCACGTTTTGCTGCATTTTTGTGGCCAACTCCGCACACCTCAATTTGAATATTTTGCATTTTTTAACAGAAACCATTCCTAACTAGCATAGAGCGAAAATATTTATCAATATTTTTAAAACTCTAACTAAAAACAAAAAAAAAATCAGATATACCCTTGAGCAAACTTGAGTATATACCACATACCATACTCAATGGTACGATTTGTACTCATGTGTGCATATATTTGTGCGCCACAACTACGCGAAAAGCACAGCACCGATGGGAGCGTTGTAAATAGAAGCTTGCAAAACAAGAACCCAAAAAAAAATAACAGTAAACAGCCAACTGCATTTATATAAACAGTTAAAAAAGCTGCCGTGACGCGTGCGGATTTGCAGTGAAAAATGCTCAGAACGCCTACGGCAGCTGTGGCAGCCACGCGGGGCGATTTCAGTTATGTGCACAGGTGCTGGCATGCAAAATGCGCGGCGGGGAAATCTAATAGAAATGTGGAATACGTGGCAAGAGCGCGAATATGAAGGGTAAAGAAAAATAAAGAAAATAAAATAAAAGGGAAATGTTGAAATGGAAAAAGTAAAAAAGCAGTCAGTGGTATGAATGTGACTATGAGAGAAGGAAAAAATATAAAAATTAAAAAAAATATAAAAAAAAAAAAATATTTAAAAAAATTTTAAAAATATATAGCTTCTATAATCAAAAAATCTGGTAATGCAAATATATTCACTTACATATAGTATATGCCGTTGTATTAAATTGCGTTGGCATTTTCACTGGATTATTTCTCTCACTTCATTTCGGTGTGGCACTGGCTTGTTTTTACAGCTGCGCTCACCATTGTCACTGCGAGCCGCAAAATATTTTTTTGAACTATATATTTAGCAAAGAAAGCAAATACGTTATTGAGTGGCGTCTAGCATGCGCAAAAAATTTGCACTAAAAAGCGCCAGCTATTTAACGCCACCCACTTTCATGCCAGCGTTCTCAAACATATTTTCATTAAATTTTTTGCATATTTCGAAGAGTTTAAGTCCGTCACTCTATTTGGTCTACTTGTTGCCAGAGTGTAGTGAGGTCAAATGGCGCGCAGCCAAATCTGCGCTGCGGTTGCACAGTTTCCGCGCACTGTTGCAATTAAGTGCATGTTTTTTGTAAATGAAAAATAAATACTAAAAAAACTAATGGAAAAGAAATTGTTAACATTTTTTTATAAATTTCGAATTTTTGCGTATACAAGTACATTGATGTTTATATATATACTTATATATAAAATGTTGTGCATATAAATATAAATTTGTATATATTTGAAAATATTTACTTTGCCTCTTAATTGCTGCTACTATTGGATTAGTGGCACACGCTGACCGTTTTGTTAGTTTTTAAAGCCTTTTAGCTGATTGATTTTGCTGTGTTGATTGTATAGTTTTTTAAAATACATTGCTCTTACATATTTATAAAGTTTTCACGGCTAAAGTAACACTTTTTTTCTTTTCATTTCAGGTATGTTTCGATGCTTTCACATATTCTCATATTAATTTAAAATGGAAAATCAAAAGAAAGACTCACAGGTATTAGTTATTAAATGTATTTGTATTTGAAGAAAAATATCGTTACCAAACAGGGGCCGTTTTACTCAAATCTAAGGAGTCTTTATTTTTACTTTAGTTTCTCATATAATTAACATAATAACTTCATGTTTTACAAGTAATTTTAAATGCTCTAAGTACAGTCTTTGAGATTTACTAAACACTAAGGAAAAATATGATTTTCTGTGCAAACCCAAAAGTTTCAGCAATTAGATTTAAGACCTATTCAAAGACTACTAAAACTACTACATTTCGAAAATTTCAAAATGTCTCCAATTTTTTAAATGTCTCCAAACATTATTTAATTGTAAATTAAAAATTACAGCAATTCAACTTAAGATCATTTAAAGACTACTAAATTCATATTTCAAAATGTCTACAATTTCAAAAATGTCTCCAAATGAAAATTTTTTAAATTGTAAATTAAAAATTTCAACTTAAGAACTACTAAATTTTCAAAATGTCTCCAATTTTAGAAATGTCTCCAATTTTTAAAATTTCTCTAATTGTAATAGGTTTTTAATTGTAAATTAAAAACAACAGCAATTCTGCTTAAGACCCATTTGAAACCTACAAAATTTCAAAATATCTTCAATTTTATAAAAGTATCCAATTTGAAAACTTCTTTAATTGTAGGTTTAATATTACAGCAATTCATCTTAAGATCCATTTAAAACTATGTATGAAATTTCCAAAATTTCAAAATGTCTCCAAACTGAAAATTTTTTAAATTGTAAATTAAAACTTACAGTAATTCAACTTAAGAACTACTAAATTTTCGAAATGTCTCCAATTTTAGAAATGTCTCCAGTTTTAAAAATTTCTCTAATTATAATAGGTATTTAATTGTAAACTAAAAACAACAGCAGTTCTTCTTAAAATCCATGTAAAAACTACAGAATTTTAAAATATTTTCAATTTTATAAAAGTCTCCAATTTTAAAATTTCTTCAATTGTTAATTAAAAATTACAGCAATTCAACTTAAGACCCATTTAAGACCTACTTAATTTTCAAATTCCAAGTATTTCCAAAATTTCAAAATGTCTCCAATTTCAAAAATATCTACAATTTGAAAATTTCTTTAATTGTAAATTAAAAATTCTCATAATTTCAAGATCTAATTATTTTTAATCGGCTCTTTTAGTTATAGACCAGTGTTTATAATTCTTGAAAGGAAAAATGTGCCTTTTCTTGATAGCTCATAGCTTTACAGTTTCCTATGATTCCGCAGTGGTCTGGTACCCATGCCAGTCTTATCACAAAGACAACCGATAGTATTGAGAGCGAGGTTAGGCACTCTTTGACCAGCCCTGAATTAATGAGTTCGAGGCTAAAATTGCCACTCTGCTATCTGAGTGGATGGTGGCTTCACCGAAAGAGGCTGCATTCCGGAGCAATAAATATACTGCTACCTTCATGGCTGCAACCTCGGGCTGGCAGACACTGCAATAGTCAGGTCGTTTGAAGCTGGAGTTGACATAAGAGTTTCTAAAAGTAAATCTCTCCACCAACTTTTCCTCCCAAGCTTTGACTCATCCGCAAAGAAGCTGACTGCTCCTCTCCGTTAACGGCTTCTTTCCACCCACAACTCCTCGGCGGTATATGGGTAGAGGAGTCGCCAGATATGAAGTCAAAGTGAGTGTTTATTACCGAGTGTTCAGTCACGTGTTCTAGTGGTTTCTCCAACAGCAAATAGCCTTGTCCTCGTCAGTGATGCTGATTATAAGGGACTTCCACTAGTGGTCCGGTTCCCTGTAAGTTTGTTAGAATATCTCGAAGGATATACAAAATATATTTCTCTGCGGACACATAGTAATGTTTCCGATAGCAGATCATTCCAATCGCTGTAATCGTACTGAAACTTTGGACTAACCTTATTCGAACATGTTTAATTTCGAAGGTGAGACAAAGTCTCAAAAACACTTCACTTGCTTTTCAAAAAACTCGGCGCACTCTGAAGCTCAGAGTAAATTATTTTAGAGTAAGCTAGGATTGTGTGCCTATAAGCTTTTGGGCTACCTAAGCATTCCCTCAACAGACTTAAATACTCCTTCCCTTTTCTTCTCAACCACATGTATTTTCACCTGGATAATTTGAAATTAGCATATAACAACAATTTATTTTCATTTATGCACTTTTGCGCCAGAGCTTAGAGCCACTCACATGGATGCAGAGGAAACATTTTGCCAACATGCATTTAATTTCCATAAACGATGCGCAAGAATCATTTATCTCCACATTGCCAACACGGTTAACTAAGGCAAAATGCAAAAATCCAAAGCGAAAGGTAAAGGTAAAAGACGAACGAAATAGCGAATAGAGCGAACATAAAGAGAGAGAGTGTGAGTGTGTGGTGTAAAATACGCATATGCAATTAATTGCAACTTGTCCACAGGAAAAACTAAGAAAATTTATGATAGCAACATGATAAACTTGTCTAAACTGTACAAACATGCAACGCATACATACTTACATATAGTACATATACAAATACACGCTCGCATAAATGTGGCAAAGGCAAATGCTCAAAGCAGATAAAAGCAACAGAAAATACCTGAGTTTGCTGAATGGCAGTTGTGTTGGCGGAGTACCTGTGCTGTTGGTGGGGAGAAATGACTTGGGCGATATGAGAGAAAAACTGCTAAGCATAAATGGTTACATTTCCAGCGTTTTACTGGCGCCGCATTTGCGTAAATATGCAGTTATTTTGCAACAACGAAAAATAAAGTGAGGGCATATATAAAGAGATGATAAAGAGAGTTACAGGAAAATGCGGTCGAGCGACTGATTGAGGTGTGTTAAAGTTAGGGTGATCCGATTTTAGGTGTGATTATGATTTCAAAATTCGGTTTTGGAAAGAAGAACTAAAAGAAGTCGAAATTTAAAGCCTAAAGTGACTTCAAGAAAATAGAAAATGACTTCAAAGTACTGAGGCTTTAATTAAAGGCTCCTATGTGTCTTATTGATTCCCGATATGAATTTAAAGAGCTAGCCTTACGGTGAGGACCCAAAACTTTCACTCTGGTTCTTATTTTATTTATTGATCTGAATAAGAACTACATATGTTTGGTTTAAAGACGCATATTGTTGAGTTCATTATCTTCATATGATGGAGAGAGATTTATATAGTGCTGGATATACTTAATTCAGCTTTTTTCAAATAACAGTTTTCTGTGAAAGTTCGATTTTTCATCGTATTGGTTGACCGGAATCTTTGCTCTTTAGTCAAATACATACTATGTAGGTCAATTTCCATTCCATAAAGCCTGTGCTTTGAGTAAATCACTTGAATAATGTTCCGTTCCACAAGTTCATGTAATATTAATTACTACTAACTGGTTTTCAATAAAGACGGTACAAAAGTAGACTGATAGAGACAGCAAACGACGCCATATTTTTCCCGCTCTTTTGACATTTCTCTTCAGTAAGACTTGTCATTTCAACATGGAAAGATATACGATTCAATAAGGAGTCAAAATTATTTAAATTTATTACCAAAGTTCGCAGTTAGTGGCCTCAACTTTAAAGGCGCTATGTTCAATTTATGGTCGTCATAATCAGATCAAAAATTTATAGCGTCTAGTGAAAAAGTTTGAATACAGTACAAAATGTTTCCGTGCAAGTGAGACAAAGAAGTGCTCGTAGTGTCAAGAATATTGCTGCTGCTAGCGCATCAATTGAGGAAGACCCAAATCAGTCTGTCACATGTAGTTCTGAAGCGAATCACATATCTGTAACGTGATCTACCATATATCTTTCTAAGTTCAAACTGACGCAACAACTGAAGCTGCTTGACCACCAGAATCCTCGCATGTTCGTAAATTGGGCTGAGCAACAACTTGAAAATGATCCGGATTTTCATCGAAAAATCATCTTAAACGATGAGACTCATTTCTGGATGAATGGTTTAGTTAATAAGCAAAATATGCATTATTGGCCAGGCAGCAATCAAAACGTGTTCCATCAGTCCCATTTTATCTTGAAAAAATAACGGTTTGGTGCGGTCTATGGGCCAGTGGCTTCATTGACCGTCTTCCGAGACGATCAAGACCGGCACGTTACTGTGAATGGAAATCGCCCACCACCGCTCAATGATAGCCGAATATCTCTGCTTTCTTAGTCAAATAAATATATATTGGCTGGTTCTTTCACTTTTTAATTGATATATCAAACATAAAGGAATATATAAGACTGAAACTTATCAGAAGTCTGAGACAATTCTCAACTTTAAAGTGTTGGAATCGTACTAAAGATTTTCCAGACCTAACTACTGATTATTAGATCCATGACAGACTCTAAAGTGTTTTCACTTTCACTTCACTATCGGTCAATTTATTTGTAGTCTGGCCCAAAAATACTCATAATCAACTAAGAACTGCTTTTTCTCCCCGTACTTGGTACCTAAATTATGGTGTTCATCAATTCGGTTAATCTTACCCGTTACACACTGGTTAGATTTTGTAAAAAATTAATGCTAATTGCGGTTGAATCAAAGCTATAACACCACATAATAGAAGAGATTCCATACAAAAACTTGGTTTTAAACGGAATGGTTATATGGCAGCTGTATGCTATAGTAGTCGGATCGGAACAATTTTTTCATAGATTATAACATTGCTTTGGGCAATAACCCATGCCTCATTTTGTGAAGATAACTCGACAAATAAAAAAGTTTTCCTTACAAAGACTTGTTTCCGATCGCTCAGTTTGTGTGGCAGCTATATGGTATAGGCGTCTGATCTAAGTAATTTGTTCGACGATTGCAGCTTTGTCTTGGACAATAATCTCTGTAAAATTTCTTGAAGATATCTCGTGAATTAAGAAAGTTTTCCATGCAAGGGCTTTATTTTTATGGGTCAGTTTGTATGATAGTTATACCCTATAGTGGTTCTTTATCCCCGGTTCCGACTAGTGAGCAGCGTTTTGAGGGAGAAAGGACGTGGGTTAAATTTCAGTTCGATATCTCAAAAACTAACAGGCTAGTTGTATATATGCTGACAGTCAAAGTGAATTGAAAAGGGCTCTTAAGTTAGAATAGAGCAGTAAATGTGCAATTTTGTCATGACATTTTACTTCATGCCCAACATATTTGCAAATTTGTGAGTTATATGAATGAAAAAATAATTGAAATATTTTCCAGAGCATATTTTAGTTAGTAATTTCATAATTGGTTGCAAACAGTGATTACCGTTGTTCAAGCACTCTATACTTAATATTATGACTTCTGGCCTTCTGCTTGTTTGAAATCGGTTTAGGAGCTTCTCCAGCAACGAATAGTGAATTCGTATGGCATTTTTGCTGTTGCAAATTTTCATATACAAACATATTTTTTTTTTTGTTTTTCTTTTAGTGAAAATTATAAAATCTCCCTAGTGCCTCACCTTAATGCGCGTATATTTACTTTACCTTGTGTGTGTAAACGCTCCTTTGATACCTAGCTAATTTTCATTTATACACGCAACAACAACAAATTGCTTATGAAACCAGTTTTTCATTATAAACGCATGAGATAAGTGTACAGAAGCTAAAGGCGGGTAAGCGCCTGGAGATAGGCTAAGCCAACGAATGCAGCAGTGCAAACACGCACACACACTTCAATATGAAGCTATGAAGCTTAGATATTTTTAGATGTGTGCGTTTCACATCAACACGCATGCAATTGTGTGAAGTTGCAGTCAAACTAACACACACACACACACACACACACATGTGTATATGCTTAAAAAATACACTCAGTGCGGCATCAGTAATTCACAAAGCTGCAGCACTCTAATAGCTCAGACGACAAACGATTTACTGGGAAAACTATTTCAACCACATGAAAGGTAGCATTCTGACAGCGAAAGTTAAGTAAAAGTCGCAAAATAGCAAAATTGCTGGGAAAAAAGAATAATTGTGTAAATGCGAGCGCATTTCACATGCACAAATCCAACCCAGCTCGCCTTGCCGCCCCAGTTGCACTTCCGGTTTTTTGCTTTCGCTCTTTTTCGCAATGCGTTACAACTGAGCAAATATTAATTTTAATTTCGAAACACTTTTCCACGCTTCAAGTGTGTGCAAAGAGTTGTCAGCAGAAGAAAAGCAAGCCTGAGACTCGGCGGAAAGCAGCAAAGCGGCGTGGCAAAGGGAGCGCCGATGAGGAGCGAAGTGTGTGAAAAGTGAAAAAGGAAAATGGCTTAAGCCAAATGGCAAAGCCGTGCAGTCAGTCAGGCTGTCAGCCGTTCGTGCAGCTGGCGCGCGGCAGTCGCAAGAAGTTGCATAAACCGCACTAAATGGCAACATTTAAAATGCCACACAGCGGCAGAGTTTAAAACGAATGCGTCGGCTCTGAATTGCATCAACGGCTGAGCGCAACATTTGCGGCAAAGCTGAGCACAACATACAACCCTGTGAGTGTGTGTTTGTTTGTGCGTGGCAAGTGTTGCCGTGGCTAAGGAAAACGAATGAGTGTGTCAGCTTAACTTGCTGCTCGAGCAGCTTTCTCGACACATTTGCCGCTACATTTCTTCAACAGCTTTTCTGCTTTCTTTCTTTCATTTTTCCACTTCTCTTCTCTTTTTTTCTACTTTCTTCCATCATACTTGCCGCCCGTCATTTGTTGTCGTTTTTAGCTCAGGTTAAAACGGTAAATGTGAAATGTTAAAAGGCAGCGTTATGTGGCCATTATGCTTCTCGTTGCCGTGTATGCGCGCAAAAACAGGTGGCAAGGTTGTGGCAAATGATGGCATAGCTTTTGGTTAAGAATTGGTGTAACAAATTGTTGCGTTGCGCTTCGCTTAATTTTATACGCAAATGAAATGTGGCATGCTCAAATAAAGTGGAAAAATTGTTAATACCAAACATAAAATGCATTTTTCACATTTAACGGAGAAGACGTAGGAGAGCGCATAACTGCATTTAATACGCTTAGAATTGATGAAATAAAACTTCAAGGGATTAGGATGTGGTAAAGTACAGTAAAGTGGAATGAAAGGCGATGCAATTCGTAATCGAGGAGTTAAGCAAGTTTCTTGAAGACGAGACTAGAAGAGCACTTGGACTAGAAAATCTGCAAAAGTTTCTCAGAGGCTTAAATAGGTAAAAAAAAAACAAAGTCTAAGTACTCTATTGCTTCATCTCATAAAAGGTAGGAAGAGTAGTTCGTCTGAAGTGATCGTTGAGCTGTTTGATATCCGAAATTGAAGGTAGTGATCTCGACGAAATTTGGCTGCAACAAGACGGCGTCACTTCTCACACATCACATCAATCAATTGATTTATGGATAGAGCACTTTGAGGAGCAGATATTTTCACGTTTTGGTCTGATCGATTGGCCACAAAGATTTTGTGATATCACACCGCTAAACTTTCCTGTGAAGATATTTAAATTATAAAATCTATGCGGACAACCCTGCTTTGATTAAGGCTTTGGAACAAAATATCACTCTTGTTATTCATCGTTACTAATCGAAATGCTCAAACAAGTCATCGAAATCTGTACTCAATGGATGGACGATCTAAGACATCTAACATTTGAATGAGACAACCTTCAAAAAATGAATGCCAAAAAATGTTAGTTCGAATGTTATGTAAAAATTCCCGATTAACAAACTTTTCAGATATTATATTAACTTCAGACTATAGAGGAAGACTGTATAGATTATCCGGAATCAACGGTCGTTCTGGAGCTCCTACACACAAGTATGTGTCCCTCAGTTAAAGAGATATATAAATAAGTTCGCTGTAAACTCCTTGCTGACATGTAAGACTAACTAGCTTAAGAGAATAATAAACGTCGAAACTTTCAAATAGTTGTTTCCCAAGGGTGTTAATTGATCGATTAACCGGCCTTTGCTCGATTAAAACGCTAATTTAGATCAATTTACCATACAAAATAGGAAACTTATTTTTCTCTATTAATTCTTAATCTAATTGATATTGTGTTAAAACTTGAATGCAGCTCTAAGGGTTGTTGTTCACACTTTAAATTTGGCTGTATTTTACTCTGCGGGTTGTTGTCCAGGCTGTAAATCATTGATCAAACAGCAATCAAGTGATGAATTTTTTATCATTAGTATAACAGCTGACCGTTAATCGAGCCTATCGTTAATCGAGTTGCCGACTGTGTGAAAGACAAAAACTGGTTTCTCAGCTATAGTTTTAATGTAACAAATGAAATCAATACATTATCCTGCTTAGAGGCGATGAGTTTTTATCCAAAGTCAGTGAGCAGCATTTAACGTAAGGTTTGTAAGATGTTGTTTTTTCCTGCATCCGACTTATAAGAGTCCTTAAATATTTCTTAACCTCACCTAGCTCAGCCCGACGTTATACTTTTAGCTTTACTTTCCACAGAGAATGGGAATAGAGGGTGTGCGGATTAGTAGATGAATCGATAAAGACGAAAATACTTTTTTTTGCAACCTTTAAGAGTATTTTTGGGACAAAGGCCTTATATGATTACAGGTTATCCACAAATAATTAATATATATAAATTTTGGTGTCTTGTTTAGTTAGGTTAGGTCCTAGGATAGATCCCTGCACCACGTAACGTAAGATCCAACCTGAACAGCTGTGACCGCTAGTGGTTTGTGATCTTGGATATGGATTACCAGATCCTTGTAGTACCACGAAGCCATTTTAGCTTACAACAAATTTGTAAATACGGCTAATATACACGCCAATTGAAATGCTTCAACTTTAGTCTGACAAAAGCAGAACAGTTGAGATGGAAGCGGTTCACACCTTGCTTTACTTCATACAACTGTGGCAATTTGTATCCGATGAGATATTTAATCTCACCTCACCTCACAAGTGAGCGAGATGAATCTTGCTAAGAGCAAGTAGTTTAAAGAATCTTTTGTGTTTCACGCGAGATCGGGAGAATCTTGCAGTCACGCAACTTCCAGGTGTTGCTCAGTGAATGCTGAGCTAAACTCACAAGAGGTCTATTGATCCAACGGAAGAGGCTGCATATTCAACGGTCTTAATTCGAGTATTTTTTTTAAAGATACTAGCTTAGTTCCCTGTTTAAGATGACATTTGTAAGCTGTAGATAGCATTTAAAAAGTGCTAATATTAGTCCGGATTTGATATGACACTTAGTGTTATATGAAAGAGTCCTCTATAGATGAGCATGTTATTCACTCCTGACATTTTCAAACTGTAATCGTTCAAAGATGATTCCTAGCCGAAAAGGAAAGCCGAAAGTTTATTTTGGAATGTGCGAAATTGAGTTAAAGAGTCTCTCTTCTGCTTCTTTACACTTTTACGTAACGCAAAAATGTGTTTTAGGACATTTTTTTTTATTTTCGAAAAAATTTTCAATTATAAGTTCGAAAATATTATTTATGTAAGAATTAAGTTTTGTTACCTCTGCCCCTTTTGTTTTAGTACAACACCGTATTTCATAAAAAATGAGTTTATTTTGGAGCTACGTAAAGCCCTCCCAACATATACCTGAAAACTACCTTCATCCAACTCAAAAACAACCACCGCAAAGTGCCCGAAAAATTGTTGACCACAACACCTTTTTGCTGTTTCTTTATCGACAAAGTTGCTCACATATTTTTAATGTTAGCACAGAACCGAATGCGCTCGTATGTGTGTGAGCGAAACTTTCATTATAAAACTTTTTGCATAAAGCTTTACAACGTCTTAATGACGGTGCCATAAAGTTGTCATATAAATCCCGAAAATTAAAAATTGCAATACGCCAAGGCGAACCAAGCGAACAAAGGAGAGTAGAAAAATCTAGGCAGGAGTAAGTGCACAAAATGGTGAAAATTAAAAGCGCTACCTGTGAAAGCGGGAGAAGCGCGAGAGAAATTATGACAAGTGGACGGCGAGCAGTGGAGGAGTGGAACATTAAAAATGGCGGACACTATTTGTACATACGTAAATATGTTTGTTACAATGAGGAAAAGACTGGTCTCAGCTGCCGCTATTGAATACTTCTATGCTATTTCGCCGGCTTTTTTAAATCGCCACTTGAGGTCCCGTTAAGCATCTTTCATTTCTTTCATTTAAACGCAGTTGTGCGCTAACGGTGCTTTAAATCATAGCGAGGGTCAAACAAAAAATACAAAAAAGGCATAAAAGGGCTGTAATAGCAAAATCGCGGATTTTTAATGAAGGCAAAATAAGTAAAGTTGCCCTTTCACCGCCGCATGCTATCTCTAACTAAACCTTTTCACCAACCGACCATTTCATTAAATGGTGAAAGGAAAAGGAAAAACACAAAACAACAACTACTATATATCTATAACAAAAAAAAGCTGTCTAAGCGTAGGGACATCCGTCCATCAGTTGGGCACCAGCAGCTTTGTTAATGGAAAAAAGGTAATGAAACGCCAAAGGCAACGCTTGAGCAATTGTTTAAATGAGCAGCGACTAGCTGGAAAAACTGTAAACGCAAATAAATACAAATATATACACATGTATGTAAATAAGTACACACTGTAGAAACAAACTCAAATCATTTGGGAGCGTGTAAAAATGTATGAAATATCTGTTGAATGGCATGTCTGGGCAGCGCGAAAGTTTTTTCATGCCTGTTTAATTTTAATTATCGCTCAAGGGCATATTTTTGCTTTGTGTGTACTTACAAACAGACATATATATGTATAAGTATAAATAGGTATAGATGCTATAATTGCATTAAGCTGTTGCTTGAGTAAAGGGAATAATGTGGACTGAAAGTAAAAAGGGTTGCTGGATTGTTTAAAAAAAAAAATGATGTACCTATGTACGTAAACTAAGGCCCCAGTTTTTGAGATATCTCTCTGAAATTTAGCACACGTCATTTTCTCCCCAAGAAGGTGCCCATTTGTTGAAACTGCCAATGTGGGACCACTTTAGGATATAGTCAAGTTCTGATAGAGAAAACTTTTTCTTTTAGAAAATATCTTCGAAACTGACAATTCTTAGTCTCCCAAGAACACGGAATTATTCCGGGTTTGTAGACTTTACTATTGTAAGAACTATTCTACTGACGGTTCTTTCTTTTTAAATAATGTCAACCCACCTAAACACTATCAGTTTCCTCCGACAAAAAAAAACAATGTTGTTACTTTTACTAATCTCGATTTTTTTTCGGTGATTCTGCTTGTAAGATGTTGATTCCTACAAAAGTCGTGATATGGTGGCTGTGGTGTTTGCCAGACAGACTTACTCGTGGAATTGTGTATGGAAAGTACAGATAGCTTTTTTTTACATTTATGTCGAACGCTTTTTACTCATCTAGTATATGGCTTAGAAGTCAGATAATGACGTGGTACTGGTGTGCTACCTGCACTTAGTTTTCCAGAACTTCTGAATTTCTTAAACCAGAATTCCTCTTTTTATTTTATATCACCTTATAGTACCAAGAAAGAATGGACTGTTTTCTCAATTGAAAAAAACATACTCATGTCAAAAAAAAAAAAAATTAAAACTGGTGGTAACTCTGCTTAAATTAATTATTCTTTTTAGCTTTAAATATTAAAACGGCGTTAAGCTTACTCAAAAATATTTTCGAAAACATTTATCTTAATTGAAAAAATTACACATTTAAAAAAATTATTAAAACAAGTGGCAACTCTGCTTAAAATAATTATTCTTTTAAGCCTTCAATACAGAAAATGTGTCAAGCTCACTCAAAAATGTTTCAAAAAAATAAAAACTTTTAAAAAACTAAACAAAAAAGATGGCAACTCTGCCTAAAATTTTTTTTTTCGTAAATCGATGTCTTACAATACTGGTGTTAAATATTAAATTTTAAAAAATTCGTAACCAAATTTTTCTTAAACTAATTGAAGAAAAAATTTGGAACAAGTGGCAACTCTGCTAATAATAATTTCCCACTTTTAATATATAACTTTTTTGACTTTCTCAATGTTTTTCATTTTGGTTTATAGATAAAAATAAATTATAAACAGGTGGCAACTCTGCTGAAATTAATATTTCTTTTCAGCTTTATATATTAACGCAGTACCAATCTTGCTCAAATATATGTATTTTAAAAAGAATCGTCTTAAAAAATTTAAAAAAAGGTGGCAACTCTGCCGAAAATATTTTCTTCCCTAAACCTTTGTCTTAGAATACTGACGTTAAATATTGGATCTTAAAAAATTCTCAGAAAATTTTTTTCCTAAACAAGTTGAAGTAAAAATTCGAAACTGGTGGCAACATTGTTAAAAATATTTTTAACATTCAGTATATATGTAACTTATTAAATTTTCTTAGTATTTATCAATTTGGTTTATTTTTTTTGTATTTCAGTTATGTGGCCACACTGTAACTTATTTTTGCTGAGCTGAGAAAATTGTTTAAACATGGAACCACTGGAATATTCAAATTTGTCGAATTTTTTTTAGAGACACAAGTTCGATACAGTCTTTAGAATTTCCCACTGGGTTTAGTTGCAATATAAAAATAAAGAAATAAATTAAGCCCAAAACATGAAACTCGCTTGTTGACTTTGCTAGTCATCACATTTTATTGTTCAATAACAATATATTGCTGTCCAATTTGCCTCTGAAACTTTTTAGTGCTTCCGCTCAAGCTTAATTAAAATCCTAAACACACTTCGGCTTGTTGTTGCTGTCGGGCATCGTGTAAACAAGTGAAAAAATTAAAATAAAAATTCTGCTAAATTTTAATTTCCGCTTCGACCCGTAGCGCAAGTTAAGCGCATAATTATCATTTAATGTCTCATTTTCTACTTGCCACAACGTCGTGCGCACCAAAGGGTCCTTATTGGAAGGCTCAATCAGCGTCACTCAAAAGCAGACGATTAATATTGTAGGGATTCAATATGAAGCATCTTGCAGCTTTCAATTATTAAACTCTTCCCTCGGCCCGCTAAAAAAATGGTGCGTCGTTATTGTTACACCATGACTCCGTTATGCTGTTACTGCTTCTTTTTGCCACATTTCAGTTACAAATTGCCTGTCGCCTGTGACTTTCGCTGACTCGTAGTGTGTGCCCTCATTAATTTCTGTGCCATTTGCGTCAATTTTCGCGCTTGCGTCGAAAAAATTTATTACTCTTTGACTTCCACTCGGGCCACCTGCAGCTGCCCCCTTTGCTCTGCGCATGCAGTGCACGCATCATCGCCAATAACTTCATCTTCTGGTTGAGTGACTGACTAATATTTGACCCTCATCTTAACAGGCTTGCGCTCGAAGAAAACGAAAGATGGCGAAGAAGTGGAGAGGAATAAAATCAATTTTAAATTCTTAGTGTCTGCGCCTGAGTGAGATGTCAGTCGGTGTTTATATTGTTATGCCGTTCGTCGGTTGCATTAAATTGTTTCGTCCGTCCGTTAACCAGCCGCCAGCTCAATGTGCTGTTAGTTTTAAAGTTTAATGTCGACAATCGACCTTTGGCTTGCGCCAGTCAGTCATCGACCGTATGGATTGTGGCGTTGTCTTCCTTTTTCGTCTGGTGGGCTTGTCCATTCAATGAATGTTATTGTTGTTCACTTCTTTTGTAATAAATACAAATAAAACTGATAATTAAATTGAGGCTTTGGTGGTTATTCAGCAGGAATTAAAAAACCGGTCACAGCTGTAACTTTAATAAGTAGACGAAATGGCGTTTTTGGTCTCATGGGCCAAAATGTTATTGAATTTAGTTTCTGAATCATCAAATCAAGCTGTGTAAAGCTCTGAAGTATCTCTGAGTCCACAGCCATTTTATGATATAGTTCGGTTAAAAAATAGTTGGATACTCGAAAGTCTTTATAGTTCTGATGGATTCACTGGAAATAGCACAGACGATTGAAGTCGATCGATCATTTGTCACTGTGCCGATATTTCTTGAGTGGACCATGCAGTAATATATATCAGTTATCCTGGCGTCACTTTAGCCAGTCGTCTAAGTAAACGTATACCTGCAGATAGCCATGCTGCTTTGAAATCACTAAAGTCTCTTTGGGTTTCTCCAAATATAGCGAAATAATGCCTTGATATCTTACAGGATCTATCTTCACATTTCACGATCAACATGCAATGGGTTTCAGGACCTAGTCATATTTTTGGTATCTGTGAATCAGATGAACTAGCCAGAGTGGATTCTATCCTTTAATTGGACTCCGGAAAAGTAGAAATTTCTATGCCTCTGGCTACTATTGTAGAAGCTGCCAGGAAATAGAAGAGAAGGAGACGATCAAACGTCTTTTAAGCGATGGTAAAGCTCTTTAGAGGAAAAAATCGTAACTATGGGTCGAGGGTTTCTTGAAGTTTCGGAGACTGAACATATACAAATTTGCATAGTGATGAAGTTCATCAGAAGCACGAGTTATTCAGAGAAGACAATAGATTAAGGTGATTTTTGTCCCGATGCTTATACAATGGAACTCCTAAAGGGGTATGTGAGTCATCAGAGCGCACTCTCCATACGTACCTACCTATAACACTACCAGCTTCTGACTGGCAACAACCCACATGATTACAGTTTAATCTTCCATAATACCCTAATCCATGATTTCTTCGTTTTCTAAGGGTTTCCATTATAGAGCATAATTCCTTCCACCTTTGGGATCAGCAGTTGAGTCCTTTCAATTGACTGGTTCGAGAATAAGGAATTCCCAACCAAGGCTCTTCTCAGTAGATTTTACTATTAGTCGCTATGTAGAAATTTTTGGTGATGAGAACGCTCCATCTCTAAAAGTATTCGATGTAGCAACCGCCGGGGAAGTAGATGAGGAAAAAGAAATAGGCCTAAGCTTTTTGGGGATAATTCCCTTGTAATTGAGTCTTTGGTTAAAGAGATGTAACGAAATCTGGCCACGGAAGTAACGGTTGCTTAACCAATAGAATCGTTTCCATTTTCAGTAGTGGGTTCACGGACAAAAAAATTGGTTCAGATTTGCTCCAAATGAGTTTCCTAATATTTTTCAATAAAGACAAGAACCAATGATTTATGGAACGCAGAGAAAATTAGTAAAAAAAATTAATTTCTGTATAGGCAAAATAAATTTCTTAATCTTTATAGTCAATTAATTCTTGGTTATATTAGAGTTAATATTATTCGTTAGAGTTGCCACCTGGATACTAATAAAAACTGTGAGAAAAGATTTACATATACGTTAAAACTTTGTTCGTTTTTAAATGCTTTCGCTTAATATAAATTTGTAAGGAGTTGCCACCCTTATGTAATCATTTAAAATATTAAATGAAAGTATTGAAATTTGCATACAGCCAATCTAATTAACGAATGCATTGCAAATGTGGAGTTTTTAAATTATTATTTTTTTGGAGTTGCCACCTGGTTACTAAAAAAATTGTGAGAAAATCTTTAAATAAATTTAAACTTTTATATAAATTTATCACGTTTGTTAATGTTTTCACTCAAAATAAATTTGTAAGAGGTTGCCACGCTTACCTAGTTCCTTAAAAGATTTAAAATTCAAAATTTTAATATTGAAATATGTGTGTGCAATTAGGTTTATTTAAAGCTGACATTGCATTTATAATATATTAATATGTTTAATTATTTTTGCTATTAGAGTTGCCACCTGGTTAATAATATAGATTGTGTGAAAATATAGATGAAATTATAAGATACATTTTGTATAATTTTACCACGTTTGCAAATGCTTTTGCTTAATATAAATGTGTTAAGAGTTGCCACCCTTGCCCAAGACTTTAAAAATCATAACCTGAAAAGCAAGGTATTAAAATGTACTAGAGATTAAGGGATTGAATTATAATGTTTGGAGTTGCCACCTGTTTAATAAACAAAATTTTGTAAAAATATTTCCATAAAAAAACTATTTTTTTAATAAAACTTTAATAAAAATAGCTTTGCTTTTTTTAAATATTCAATTAAATTTTAGACTTACAGAGACGTTAATCTCTCCGGGATTATATGCGTTTCTGCCATATTATTAGATTTAAAATATTATAGTTATGTATTTGTATGACGTTGCCACCTTTCATAGAATATAAAAATAGCAAATTAAAAAAAAAAATGATAATTCCTGAATATCAGCAGAATTTTATGCGTTTTCCAGTATATCAGTTGATTTTTTCATATTAATGCGCCTAATTGTGAGCAAAATTTTTTCAACATATAAAGAATATGGCCTACCTTTAGGAGTTTATTGTATGTAAGTGAATACTGTAAACTAGTATAGCCTACCTTTAGGGTTTTGTTATGTGTTTGTGCTTGCCTAAGTTTCAATTATTGACAATTAAGTGGAAAAATTTAAAATGTAATATTTGCGTCAGATTACTTTTATATATCACATATGTATATTATTTGTTTGTATATAATAGATATATCCATTCCCAGGCTCAATTTCATTATTGCTAATAACTTGCCTATAAAGTTCTGAAATTAAACTCCTAGTCTTACGTATACATATATTTATACAAATATCTATTTCTATATCTCAAATTCCACATTGTAAACAGCAATGACTTTTCAATCCAGATTTCATACGAGAAAATTACATTTGCAATCCATTCTCCGAATTTCTGCCATTTCTTTATTGTACAAGTGCATATTACAGTTACACACGCTTTCGGTTGCTGTGTATGCCGAGCAAAACATCGGATGACATCAACACGCAAATGGCCTGTCACAGCGTGTCAATGTCATTAATGCGAAGAGCTCGTGTAGGCTCATCATTATGTTTGTATATGTGTGTGTCTGCGTGTGTGATATTCATTTTCGCCGCAGTACAAGTGTATATTTTACAAGTTCAATTTCAATTCAATTAAAAGTGAATGCATTACTTAAATGTTAATAACACACACTTACATCCAAACATACACTCATATATACATATGTAGTCATGTGCCAGCAGCTTCCGTTCATGCTCCTAAACTACGAAACGAAAGCATGTTTGCATACACGAATGAGTCTGCGTGTGTGTGTGTGTGTGGTATAATTGAGCGCTTCGGTGAAATGGGCACAACTGACACAAATAATACGTGCTCATAACTACATTGGGCATACACATTTTGTAAATTTGTTTTAATACATACACAGTTGTGTGTGTGTGTGTATTTGCGGTTACTCTCGCATTTATTTCTATTTGCTGTACAATTTTGCGTTGCTTTTATGTGATTTATGCCAGAATAACTTTCGTTCTCGTTCCATGCGAATGAACCAAGGCACAACAGCCTCACTGCGTGACTACAGTGTTGTGAAAATGTTTAACAAATGCGCTATGAATATGAAATGATAAGTGTAATCAAGTTGATTGTGGTTGAGGTGGGGGAGTCGTTTTGTGCATATATATTTTTTTTAATTTTTTATAGATTTTTTCCACTGATAGTCATCATCCCAAAAAAAATTTTATTAGTTAAAGTTAAAGCTAATGCTCTTTGCTCTCTCTCTCTTCCTGAAAAATATTTTCCACCAACTAAAATCGCCTGGAATCGAACTCAAAGCGCTTTTCTTTAAAATTTAAAATAATTTCAGCTACGGTAAATTAACTTTTTAAGAAGTTTACACAAAAAGCTTTATTAAAGCTCTTATTGGAGCTTAATACTACTTTCAACAACTTAAAATCGTCTGAAAGAACTTTACGAGTCTTTCTGATTTCAAAAAAAGACAATGTTATTTTTAATAGTGTCATCAAGTTTTGCATTGGGTAATCTCTAACCTGTAAAAGCTTTAGGGAAAACATTGTATGGACCAAGTATCTCAAATATTTTAGGAGTAAGGAGGATGTTTTTGAATTTTTCCGAAGGAAGCTGATTTCTGTTTTGACTTGAGCAAATCAATGCCAGCTTTCAAAAGCTCTTTGTTTACTCTGATAAAAAAAAACTCTTTCGAAGCTTTTATGTGATGTGATTTCAATGTTACTTAATTCTTGAACCATTACATTATCTATAATCCATCAAAATTAAGGCAACATTAATTGATTATCATAATACACAATTTTTTCTCTTTCTTTCGCCTCTCCTTTCTCTCTGTCTCTCCACCATTTTTTGGCCTGGACTAGAGTCAATTTCAATTCGTTTCAGCTACGAATTATCAGCCGTTTTGTGGTCTCATATGCAAAAAGCTTTTTGTGAAAGCTCTCGGTTGAGCTTTGTATTAGCCATTAAAGTTTTAGATCTACTATAAGAGCTACTATAACGACACAGCTACCTCAACTTGTCTTGCAGAAAAAGCGAACTCTTTGAACTATTTTATATATTTTGTTTCGTTTGTAGGAATTCGTCGTCTATTATAAAAGATTTTTTAAATAAATTTTTCCAATTTTTTGGACCCTCAATACCTTGCCATAAATTAAGCTTTTTCAAAGCTTTCCTGTGAACTGATTTCAGCGCCACCTAACGTGAACTTTTTCACTATAATATTCTTACTATCTTTCTATTCTTTACATAGAAGTAAGCAGGTTCATCAATACCTAAATTATGTAATAATTTATAAACTATAAAGCGCCATCTAGCGACTGCTTTTTTGTACGAAGTTTCAACTTATTATAAAATATAAACTAATAAATACTTTAAGTGAAAGTAAATTAACTGCTACTATTTCGCACACCACTGCAGTCCGCAGTACCTCTGTCTCTATTTGTTGACACAGGCATTTCATTCTTATTTATTTTCTAGCTGCTACATTGTAGCAAATTTTAATTTACGACCAGCCACTCGGCGCTACACGCGCACATACAAACCATATAACGTTACTTTGTCGATCGATTGCTCATTTCAATTCCATATTTTGCAGTATATTACTATTTTTACATTGGGTCCAACAAACGAATTGAGTTTGCCTTCATTTTGCATCACGGCTCGTCAATTTTACTCTCATTTGACATAACCTCAACTTTTTCCGAGTAGTAATTTACATATTCCTATTTGTTGCTGCACTATTTTTAGTTTCATTTAATTTTTTAGTTTTAAAATTAAAATTTACGGCTTTTTATTTGTGATCAGTTCGACCTATTTAACTACCTAAAATTTATTAAAATTTGGAGCTTTCTATGCGCTCTCTCTCTCCATAAATGTTGCCAAGCGTGTATTGCTTTTTTCGATTGATACTTTATTGAGAATTTAAATTGTTATTTAATATGCCTGCAATTTGCGCATATAAAATTTGATTTGGAACCTTTATACAGTTGGCCTAGTTTTGTCAATTCGCCATTTCATTCTCTGCCCTGCTTTGGGGCCCAAGCACATTATTGTGCATGCGTTTCTGAGTGTGTGTGTTAACACTTATTGTTCATTTGTGCAACTAACTATTGGCGCTTTACAACGCTGCAAATTTGTTGGCACTTTGTAATGCTGTTGTGCGGTTAGAACAACAATTTCCAGCATTTTTCTCTCTGCCTATTGGAAATTGTTTACAAATTGCAATTTAATTCGGCTGCTAGTAGCATAATTGCATTGCACTGTGAAAAAAGTGTAAGAAAAAAAAATTACTTTAATGACGTTACTATTCAAAAGGGATTTAAATCAAGAATTACACAAACTCGTTTGTTCCCCAAAAATTATGTAAAAAAATATCATCGTATCGAAAAGGAGATCAAAAGATCTTTAGATGGTACAGAATACCGTATTGAACAGAACAAAATGTATAAGAAATAGATTGTCGATGGATCCCCAAAATTCGTATTTCTTTCCTTGGATACATTTTTTCGAAACATGTCATAACTCTACATACATAGAAATGTTAAAATTTATAAATCTGTGTGAACTCTTTATAAAACTTTTTTTTAAACTATTATAACAAATCAAAAATAATCATTTCTATATAAATAAAGTTAAGATTATTTTTAAAAAATTATTCTCGACTTTGTCGACCTCTTATCTCATAACCCTTTCATCGTTCAATAAAACTTTCAAAGCAAAAAATTCCTAAAAATTTTCAGAAAATTTTATATACATTTTATAGTTACAAGGTAGCTTTTTCTCTTTCTTTTTACCATTTCCTACTTATATAGGGTTAATATTTTATGTTTCATATTTCTCTCTCTCTTTTCGCGTCTCTCTCTTTTTCTCTATCTCCCTCTCCATGTTTTAACAATCTTCTTCATAGGGTTTCATAACCTTTCTTACAAAGGTGCGATTCCAATGTTTCTTCTAGTAACTTCCTTTCATAAAACATACACAAATATACCTCCCACTTTGTCTCTATCTTCTCGTATCACATCCAATATAACGTAAAGTTTTGAACACTCCTACCCTGACTCTGACGTTTCTCTCATTGTTTTACTCTCTCTCGTTATACTTGGAACAAGGCATATTAAATTTGCCTCAAAATTTTTATCACCCTGAAAAAATCTTCGGAGATTTATACAGCCTCATGAACTGGGTTGATTTTATTATGCCTGTTAGTTTGTCTGCATATATAGGTTATGAGTTTTTGAGATATCGATCTGAAATTTTGCACTCATTCCTCTCTATTCAAGAAACTGCGCTTTTGTGCTTTCGTGGAACCGCATATACCTAGTTGCAGTAAGAACCTTAAGGAGAAAACCGAGTTCCATGGATTATTGTACTGTCCCGTCTGAGAACTCAGGACCCGGAATAATGTGTCCATAATTTGCCCCCTTTTTCACTCACTTCGTGTGGTAATTTTACCCGACGAGCCATCTTTATTCATATCGTTTCTTGGTATAGATTCTTCGGTTTCTTAATAATAGTTGTTTGCCCGTGTGATACCGTTTACATGGCTTTATTAGGACCGCTTACGTGGTTACAGTCGAGTTTACAACAGCGCGCCAGTCGACCCTCCTTTTCCCTTTTTCTTCTTTCTCAGCTTCCTACAACGGAAACTGCGTCGGATACTCTCAGAGCTGGAGTATTTTCATCCATACGGACGATATGACCTAACCAGCGTAGCCGCTGTCTCTTAATTGGTCTATGTCAATACGAGTATAGTCGAATTTTCCGATGTATACTTTTCTGAAATATTTTAGTTCCCTAACGACCCAAATTTTTTCTATCATATAAGTAATTGAAAAATTCTTAGACA